>CM032877.1:37255132-37795132 GCA_019176425.1 Megalops atlanticus
TGGACAGATTGCTCTTCTCCTCCACTAGGTGCAGAGAAGGTCAACACAAACCCACAACACAAACCCTGCATTCGAAGCCACTGTAGAATAGCAAGAACCTCATTCAGTCAACTTTGAAATTCCATAATTTATGTACAAAACATGACCGTCGTTGGACCCTCCCATTTTTCCCAGCTGTTGTGCTTGCTGTCCGTCAAGATATATTTTGATTGTGTTTCTTAGCATAGAATTCTCTGGGCACCCTTTGTATAAAATGTCGTCTCTGCATTACCAACAGACGTTATCACTGAAGAGGAATGACACAATCAGCTACATGCAAAGAATAAAGGATAAAGGGATGACAGGTGTCAGCACACAGCTGAGGGTATGCCTGCGTCGCTGTTTTTTTCCAAAGAAGCAAGGAGTGCGTACCATGACCTGTGATATTGTCTGTGGAGGTTGATGGAACAGGCGGCTTGAGTTTCCTTGTATACCCTGCAGGTTTGTATGTAAACATGCACATGCGTGTTTATGTGTGTGCAAAATTCAGACACAGACATGGGTGTTTAGGCCTGCTACCTCACAGTAGCCTGATGGATATCGCAGAGAAGTGGGTTTGAGAGAAGGGGGTGTTGTGAAGGTTATTTACCAGGCAACATGAATGTTTGGCTGCAACGAGGTCATGCCTCTGTGCTTTGGGCCACATCAGGTAAACTAAGCGTCATTTGTTTTTTATGGTTCTCACTGAGGGCAGAATAGTGGGACCTGTGAACTCAGGTTTACTTTAGACTGTTTGAACAGGATTACTGAGCTGAGATGCATCAGACAACTTGTTTAGAGGGGACAGGGTATTTGAAAAGACAGCTTGACCTCAGGAGGAGATTATGTGCATTTTTGAGTTTCCAGGTCTTTTGCCATTGTACATGTAAACAGCACTTGAAGTGAAAGTACAGTAAATATTCTTCAGATATGTATTTGAATTGGGTTTTGAAGTACCACAGAACTGAACTCTTATTCCCTCTTCCCTCTCGGTTGATGACAATTTCTGTGAGTTGTGAGAGGTAAACCTGAATGTTCATTTTTCATTTCAGGCTACAAGAGGGGACCGCTTGAGAAGGGAGTTTGTCTGTTTTGGATCTCAGTGTAGCGTTCAGTTTAAATCACTACTTCCTGTCTGTGGGACCAACATTAAAGCAGGAGGAACAGTTGGGTAATTTCTGAGGGAGTTACCACCCCTACACAAGCTGCTAATTGCCCAGTTTCACATGATTTGTGTCTGTTGCAGGGCATTCTTGAATGGTTTCACTGCCCAGAGCCTTGAGAGAGTGGAGAGATTGTTTCATACCAGCTTTAACATGTGGTAACTGCAGAAAACAGAAAACACATTCAGAGTGTGCCTCTGTGTTACAAATTTAGTTAAGCATTGAAAATATGCGTTCATTCAGCAGTAAGTGAAATGTTTTGATCCATATGTGTTAAGATGGCATTTTATTTTACAAGATGGGTGTAACCGAACATAAAAATAGCATAGCCCATTCTTTTGTTACTCAGTATAAAGGAGATACATACTTTGTATGTATATACGCGCATGTACAGAAATCAGTGGACATTTTTCAAACTAAGATAGGAGAGGCTTAAACATTAAACTGTCCTGAACATATTTTTCATCAGTTTGTGTGAACAAACTGTAAGTTTAATTAGCGCCCATCCCTTTATTTTTTATCCCTTTCCCTTTATTCTTTACTGAATCTAATGAGTGTACTTCACAAGAAGTCATATTAATTATACTGTAGAGATTGAGTTACATTAAATAATTATAAAGTGTTAGGTGTATATAAAGTGTATAAAAATAATAAAGTGATTAGGGATCCAGGATCCAGGAGCCTTGAACTTAAGCCAACCTTCATTTCGTCATTTGTTTTTGTAAATTAGTTTTTAGCTGTCCTTGTTTTTAGTTCACAAGTCTCCACTGTTATAAAGTAAATTCTGACCCAGTAATACACACTTTAAATTTTCCACCTCACTAATGAAATGACATTAATCATTAGCACGCTGTCCATCACCAGAACATCCCTCAGGGACGACTGTTTCCTGTTTTGATTGTAAATCCATACATTTACGCAAAACCTTTTGGTGTGACGTCCCGCAAAGCAGTAAAACTTAGACAGTGGATGCCGCCTGTCCCAGCAATCTATGCAAACATGTCACGATTTGACACACAGGCCACAGGGGACTGAGGGTGGGCACTCTGGGTGTGTATTGAGGGGACTCAGGGGAGCCAGCGTCCTAACAACCGTGAATATGGTGAGGAAATCCCATAATGGTGGTAAATCACAGATCAGGGTTCAGGCTTGGCTCAGCCTGTTGCCCCCCCGGTAAGAGGATGGTTGCCGGTGTTGATTACTCGTGCTGTAGTCTGTTACCCGTGCTTCAGCAGTGTTTCTTTTAACGCTTGTGTGGCGGAGTTCGTGCGTGCGTGAGAAAGTGAGAGAGAGAGAGACAGTGAGAGAGGAAGAGAGAGAGAGGGAAGGGGGATGTGTTAAAAAGTGTGTGTTTGTGTCTGTGTGTGCTTTCCTCAGTTTATTCTTCCCTCCCTCTCCTTTCCCTTTCCCCTTCTTTGTTACTCTGACTCTGTGCTCAGTCTCTTCCTCTCTCTCTCTTTCTTTCTGCCTGTCTTCGTCTCTCTCTCTTTCTCTTTTTCTCTCTCTCTCTCTCTCCACTCTGCTGAAAAGAGGAGGGGCAATCCTCAGTAATCCTATACCTGGCCAATTCATGCACGTTACTGTAACTGGCTAAACTGCTCTGACAAGTGCAAGGTTTGAATAAGGCAGCAGAGGCTGGGGCTGGCTTCTCCGTCGGCATCTGAGGTGGAACGAGAAGAAAGGAAAGAGAAGGACAGCAGGGGAGAGCTGCAGGAAGAGAAAACGCTGCCTCTGGGCTGAGAGGAGGGGTGCCAGTCTTATCCATGCTGCCTCGGCAGACAGCCTGAAAGCTGTCGAGGGCTCCGTGTCCTTTTCAAGATGTCTTTCGATGACCTGAGGAGCGCGGGCGAGATGGCGGATGGCGAGCTGGATCGCTGCGAGAGTCAGGATGAGGTCGTCCAGGTGCGGATTGGTAGCTTGCCCGTGGACCTGCTCACAGCCAGTGACTTTCGAGGGAAGTTTAAAAAGATCCACTCCAAGAGGAGGCCCACCATCCTCAAAGGTAGGTGTTGCTGAGACTGGGGTATAGTCCAACCCTTCAGGAAGCTCTTTTCCAACCTTGAGAGCAATCCTCCACTGAGACCTGTGAACACACTCTCAGCTTTCTCTCATGGCAGGCTTATTTTAGCCACTTCTCTTGACACTGTGGACGCCTCAGCCTTTTCATCAACAGAGGATAATTACCATGAGAATATTTTGATTCGTTACTTACTTTCACTCTCCATGTGTAATGCAGCTCGTGTCTTGCCTTGCCTCTATTGGGACGGGCTCTGATCCTTATTGAAGTTGTCCACAGTCCACTGGCTATTGTGATCGTTCTTGTGAAGGCAGATGGGCTTCTTGATTCACCAGATAACAGTCTGTCAGTGTTGCCTCAACATTGTGGCAGTGACAATAGCTTGAGAACATCACAGAAACATTTTTGTTTTGGGTCAGCTGAGTAGCAGGGATTGAATTGCCTCGGTTTACACTAGGATGGTGTGTCCATAGGCAGGTGTCTCTCCTTTCCCAGTTCTGCTCCCCTTTTCCCAGAATCCTAATTCAGTCTCAGTCTCTGCCTCACTCTGCCTTTCAAAGCTGTTCAGCAGAACCTATTCTTTCTCCTGGTGTCTGCTGAAGTACCCGGACACATTGTGTCTGTTGGCCCAACTGAACGTCTGCCAGGCCAGGTGCAGCGTATCAGATCGTACCACCATCAGGGGCATTAAGGGATTTTTTCCAGTGACTTTGCTGCATGTTTTCGGGCTCTGTTAGTCATCTGCCTCAGCGGGAGCGCTAGAGAGGAAGGAGAGAGAGAGAGAGAGAGAGAGAGAGTGAGAGAGAGAGAAGTGATAAAGAGATAGAGCGACAACATGAGAATCAGAGTGGTTGTTACAAAAAGCGAAAGGAAGGAACAGAAAGTCAAGGAGGAAAGTGGTAATGTGAGGGTGGTAAATGGAGAGAGAGAGAGAACGAGGGAGAGGGATGTTTCGCTGAGATGGAGTTCTCTGTAGTGGAATCAGGGAGACATGCCTTGCATTCCTGTTCTTCATCAGAGCTTGAAAATGCTTCTAATAAGCGTTTTTATCCATCTGCTGACTCTCCCACCTCTTAAAAGAAGACTAAACAAAGGCCTTAGAGGTGTTCCCCTGTGAAACATTAATGCATTTTAAATGTTTCCAAACTTGATGAAATGTACAGCATTTTAACACATTTGTCATTGCAATTTTCATGTGATTTGCATTACATTACATGACATTACTCTGGATAGGAGCGTGCTAAATGATGATAATAATGATTTATGAGTACTGTAAACTGTAAACTGTAATGTCAAATCCCATGAGTTAAAATGTGTTTCTTGTATAGAATTATAGCTACAGCATTGATAAGAATTCTAGTATGAATAAATAGGCTATGTATTTCATTAAATTCAGACCAGTCACAGGTTAAAGTTTTGAGAAGCAGGAATCGCTGGACTTTAGCCCTAGAGAGACAGGTTCAGTTCCAGGATGATGGGGCACGCAGCGTATGCGAGAACACGTTTCATATTTCACAGTGGGTGGTGAGGAGCAAGATGGCCTCTCTGTGTACCCCTCTCCGGTTTGCCTGTCCGCAGGCTCAGTTGTGGGTCACAGCATTCCTTAGGCCACAATCCCAACAGCTGGCATCTCCTTGCCTTGTGCAGCTGGCATTACCGGCCTTGCAGAAAATGTCTGGAATTGCGGAGAACTCTGGTGAGGATGAAGAGACCACAGCTGTCTCTATGGTCGATAAGGAGTGTCGTGTGTCCAGCTAGCTGGACTGGACGGGGGTCTCCTAGCGTGTGGTTGGTGGTGGCGGCAAAAGTCAGCTTAAGTTGCTACACTGCAGTGTAGCTGTAGCCTGTTTTGAGTTGTGATACCTATATATCAGCATGTTTTTTTCTGGGCATCGGACTCCAGACCAGGCTTGTTTGCCGGGAGCGCGTTGTCGAGACAGGAGACGAGCGGTAAACAGCGCCCCCACAGGCTTGGATCAGACAACACTGCAGACTCGCTCCTGAGGTTGGGCCGACGGTCACCCTTGTTTGAGCTGTAATAAATAACAGTGGCCCTATGCGTGGCAGGTGGAGGGTGTTCCTCCGCAGCTGCAGCAGAGGAGAGCAGATGCAGGGTTTCACATGAAGACGGAGTGTGATAACCTGGAGCAGCTGGAACGTCTCTAAAGCGAGCACTTCGGCAGCGTCTAGAAGAAGGCAGGGCACGTCGCACTCTGCAGTCACTTGTTATGAGTTGCATTCATCCACACACAGGCACACGCGCACACACACACACACACACACACACACACACACACACACACACACACACACACACACACACACGCACACACACAAACAGGCCTGTGAAGCACTGCCTTCTGAATTTCAAAGACATGTCTGGTTCCAGTAATCACTTTGCCAGCACCTCTGATTGCTCACTGTATTTGCACTCCTTTAGGCTACTACTCTTGTGAGATTTGTATCTCTTGTAAACGATTATGCAAGCTTCCTTGCACACTGTCAGTCCATGCTGTTGGCTTGTGCTCAGTGTGTGGACATAGTGTCCGGTGAATGTACAATGGTTGCTTCTGATCTGAAGAATAACTAAGGAAACACGCGCAGCTAGAATAATTCTATTAAGCCATCAAATTCTTTCTCACATTCTGCAACACTGGATCTCTGCTTGACCAGAGCATGTTAACTGTCCTTACTGTGCTCGTATCTCATCACTGAAGACCAGTTTTGTCCCCATAAACCAAGTGAGCAGTAACTTTGTGGTAGGCTTAGTTGTTCATACGATGTTACTGTAATGTTATTTTGTCCATCTCCACAGTATTGCGGCTTTGCTGTGTAGCAGCAAAGTCATTTAAATGCAACATAACGTGCAGTTTGAGTCCCATCCCCGTGGCCTAGACATGTAAACCCAGGCCTTTTGCCATCGGCCTGTCCATTCTCAAGCCCCTGTCTTTTTAAATGGTCTAGTTGAAAATAAACAGTGAAACTATTCAGCCGGGGAATTGCGTCACGGCCCTGTGCCTTTGGAGGAGGTTTGCTGTGGTGTAGTCAGGGCTGCCCTAGAGCAGGGGGATGCGACCCCAGTCCCAGCTGTGATCAGCAGACTGCCCTTTACCACAGTGCTGAAAAACACGCAACGGAAACAGTCACTCTGCACTACAACATCAATAGTCTTGAAGAGTCAGGAAGTGAGTAGTCTGAAATGGCATATGTACAGCAGACCCCACAATAACTGATTGGTATTTCAAAGACAAATAATATATTTAATAGAAAGTAATCAACAAACATTCCGTGGGAGTGCACGTCGATTTAATTCACATCAAAGTGAAGAGAGTTTTTGGTTTTATTTTGAGGTTTGTCTTGTTTATTATTAATATTTTCCTCAGTGTTCATATACTTCACAGCAAAAATGATGACGGACAGCCCAGGCCGTGTGGTGAGGCAAAGCGTGACAGTGTGGGACACAGGGTTCTGGTTGGCCGGTGCTCGCTGTAGTCGTTAGAGGGGAGAACTCGCTTTTTTCCGTTGTGTGGTATTGGTGTTGACACAACACACGTGTGTTATTACCCAAACAGGTTCAGTCGTCCTAGACGCATTTAACCCATTTTATTACCTGCCCCCCCCGAAAAAAAGGAAAAGAAAAGAAAAAAACTGCAGACTGCCTTTATTTTCTTTGCTTTTCAAACACAGGAGTGCAAAATCACATGATGTGCAATACGGGGTCTGCCAAAATTGACACTGAAGTGTTCCATTTTTTCTCCTCTCTGTTTGTTCTGTAAATGCTTTGAAAGGCTATATAGGAAGCCCAGGCACTGGGAATCACATTTGGAGCCCAGACAGCTCCTGTGGTCGGGCAGTATCATCTTTCTAGGGTGTGACCGGATATTTTCTGAGCAAATGTACTGCATTTTGTAATAGAGGAAGAGAATGGCTTGGGACAGCTAGGTAATTTGTCAGCCTCTCCTCCTCTTCTGTCAGCAACAGCGTATGTGCATCAAAGTGTGTGTTTGAGTGTGTGTGTGGGTGTGTGAGGATGTTCAGTTGTAGAGTGCGATGTTGTTGAATCTTCGTTTTTCTGACAGTGTGAGACTGGTCCAGTCCCTCGGGTGATCCTTTTAGCCACTTGCTGTGGGTGAGCTGTTAACAGCCACTCCACTGTTAGAAATCTTTAAAGATCTAAATGCCGTTGTTTTCACAGAGGTCAGGAGCACGCACACAGATCAGCCTCTTAACCCCCCACAGACGTACTGTTAGCTCTGCAACCCCTCCAGCAGATTTTCCACAATGAGTGGATCACGCAATGGCTGTGTTCACTTTCCTTGTGTACTCAGGTCTTGTGTTCATTGGAGGTTACCCTCTCTCACTCCTCTGTGTACTCTTCCATCTTAAAAAAACCCTTCAGAGAAAAAATCCAGTTTTTCCTGGGAAGTGCAAATGGTATTTTTAATTGCCAATATACAAAACATCCAGAGTTTGTTTTCAGTGAAGGGGAATTCATTTAGTGTTTTTGTGTGTGTGTGTGTGCGCAGGTGTGTGTCACATTTTTCTGCTCTGCCCCAGTCTTTTCTCTGTTTTCTGTTCTAATGCTTTGCATTGTGTGTTGCGTACTGTGTTGAGTTTGTATCTGTTGCATTGTGTGATGCATTGTGCGGTAAGTTTTATCTGTTATGTTGTGTTGCATTCTGTGGAAATCTGTATCTGTTGCATTGTGTGCTGCATTCTGTGTTAAGGTCGTATCTGTTGCATTGTGTGTTGCGTTCCGTGGTAAGTTTATACGCTGTATAATATCAAGCTTCATCCTGCTCCGTTGCGTTTGATGCGCTGCTTTAAGGCTGAAGGCTTTTTTTTGCGGTGTCCCGCTGGGTTATGTTGATTGCGGCATTGTCTAGTTTATTACAGCTTTTACTGTTCCCTGGGAACTGAAACCCGAAGATCCTGGATACTGAGACTGCTCCCTGATCACATGGTTGCGGCTGGCTGGGGCCGGGCTGTCCCCCCCGGTGTTTGTCGACACACGGGTGTCCCGGTCACGCGCTCCGTGAGAGGTGCTGCGTTGCGCCATGCGTGTGGGAGCGGAAAGCGCAAGGTGTAGCACTGCCAGCGCAGGGCGGGCTGTGTCACAGGGCACGGGGTCACTGGTAGCATGTCCCTCTTTGTGTTGGAGTGAGACTCGGTCACCAGACTCCAGACTTCTGTCTCTGTTGTCACACGTCTGGAGGGTCAGTGAGTTGGGGGGGGGGGGTTGGGGGTGGCTGGTATTTTCCCGAGCAAAGACTGTCCTGAGCTAAAACACCCCAAAACTGCCATTTTCATCTGACAATTGAAATAGTGTATCTTACGCGGCTCATAGGGTGGTTTCACGAGAAAGTGGTTCCCAAAGAAAAGTGTTTGCTCAGATGTACAAAGCATTTCAAACTTGGCCGTGTGGGGCCCGTTTATTCCATGTATGCTGGTAACAATTCACCTAAATACTTACCTATGGGTTCACTTTCTAACACCTGTCAGCAATTCCCTGGAAAGTTAATGTTCATTTCGAGTTCCAAGTAACATGTTACAGCGTAGATGTTAAATTATGTCCGAAAGGCAACCTACTGAACGTTTCGAGAGAAGAGCCCTAGGGGCTGCTAAAGCCAATTATTGTTGACTGTGCAGATCTGTAAAGGCAGAGAACAAAGAAAAACAGATTGCCTGAACACGGCGTGGAGGTCTGTTGTAATGTGTGCCCCGTAATGAAGGTGTCTCATCACGCGAGATGAGCGCATTCTGAATTTCCTGTTTATAAGAGCGTTGATTATGGGATGTTCTGAACGTTACAGCGGCACCGCGCGTCATCACCCCCCCTGCCCTTGATAGCTGGGCGGTGTGAGCGGGACCCGGGGGCTCTGTCACCTTGGCGACGGTCAGTCTGATGTTCGTCGCTATTAATGCGGCGCTGGCCGGCAGCGTCCTGCTGGCTCCTGTCTGCGCGGTTTTAAACAGAGGCTGGTTCTGGGAACAGCTGCAGCAGCGCAGGAGCAAGTAGGGAAATGGAGCTGTCTTCTGCATGCCCATCCCCTCCTCCCTCCCTCCCTCCCTCCCTCTCTCTCTCCTCTCTCTCTCTCTCTCTCTCTCTCTCTCTCTCTCTCTCTCTGAGTGATGGCTTTTTAACATGGCTGTCTGCGGCCAGCTGGTGATGGCAGTCAGCTGGGCTGGGCTGTGCTGGGCTGCAGTATGTTGCGGCGCTGTGTAAATCAGTATGTTGTGCTTGGCAACAGCGCGTTGTAGGGAAGGAGGGGAGTGGCAGAGCCTCGCAAACAGTGCACACACACACACAAACACACACACTCACACAGTGTCCATACACGCGCGGGCACACACACACACACAAACAAACACACACACAGTGTCCATACACGCGCGGGCACACACACACACACACACACACACAAACACACACACACAGTGTCCATACACGCGCGGGCACACACACGCACACAAAGGGCTACAAACAGGCTTGCAAACAGACTCAGTGTCCCTGTCTACAGGGGTGGAGGTTTAACTAAACAGCACAGGGAACACTGGAGTTGTGAAATTTCTGCAACTGCAAACAGGAAGAGAGAAACCCATCTGTCTGCCTGTCAGCATGGCTCAGAGCTGGTGCCTCCCACCATGTCAGGAGAGGCTGCATGTAAACACTGGTGTCTCCTCATCCTTCTCCTCCTCCTCCTCCTCCTCCTCCTCCTCCTCCTCCTTCTCCCACCCCCCCATCCTGCGCTACCACAGCAGAATCATGCAGAAAGACGCACAACCTCTTGAACCATCATCAGCCACCCCCCCCCCCCCATTCCTCATACGCATACAGTAGTGCTCATCAGCTCCCCCACAAACACACACATAAACACGCACACACACACACACACACACACACACTGAGCAATGCTCACCAGCCCTGCACGCGGACATACGGCAGTGCTCATCAGCCTCTCTCCACTAAGAGGATTGGTTCCAGGGCTACCAGCCTGCGTAGTCATTTATAGGGAGCGCGCATCAGCGCCTGCTGAGGGAGAGAGAGCGAGCACGATAAAGAGAGAGAGAGAGAGAGAGAGAGCGAAGCTGCGCACTGTCAGTCAGGGACTCGCGAGGAGGAGAGGAGAGAGCAGCGTCTCGTGCTGGGAGGAGGAGGCTCTTCCCGTTTCTCTCAGCCCGGCTCCCTCGGCCTCGTCCGCATCCCCCGGGAGGTGACGGCAGGGCCGACCCCCGCACGCGACCCCCCTTCCCGGCCTCGCTCGCCCGCTCGCTCGCTGCCCCTGGCCCCATGGCGGCAGCCATGACCAGCCAGCAGGACTCGGGCTTCTTCGAGATCAGCATCAAGTCCCTGCTGAAGTCGTGGAGCGGCAGTGAGTACATCGCGCGGGTTTGTTTACGGGCCCGCTGAGCGGCGGGTCGGCGTGCTGCATGCTGTCGTCCTTCGCCGGACAGCCAGTCGGCTTGCTGCTGCTGCTTCCCCTTTAATTCTCTGTTTATTCCTCCATCTCTCTTCTCTCTCTCTCTCTCTCTGTCTGTCTCTCTCGCTCTCTCCATGTTATTCTCCTTCCCCTGGATGCCAGCTGCCTCCATGTCGTCTGAATGTCATAGATTGTAAATAGCTCCTGTTCCATGCGGCGGTTGGGTTAATGGGGTTAGCGAGGGTTCAGCCTGATTAAAAAGCTGCGGGCCCTGTCGCATCTACGCTCCCTCTCTCTCTGTCAGCCTCTCGTTCTGTATTTCCCTTTCCTTTTGTCATTCCCTCCCTCCTCGCTCTCTCTCTACCTTCTCTCTCTCTCTCGCTCTCTCTGCACCGCTGTGCGAGGAGGGGAGTGTTTTTCCCCTGTTCCGTGGGATAGCGGGATGGCGGGACGGCAGCAGGATGCTCTGTGCGGCAGCACTGTGCTCTGAGCTCTCCCTCCCTCCCTCCCCCGCGGGGAGCTGCGTCCTCCGGGTCTCTGCATCCGCTGCCCAGCGAGCGTCCGTCAAAAAAAAAAAACTGTGTCGTTACGTAACGGGAACGCGAGGGGGTCATTCCCACTGCGGTGACTTCTCCCCTCGGCTCTCCCCTGGTCTCCAACAAAAACACAGTGTGTGTTTTTTCTACTCTTTGTCTCGTGCTCCGTCACATTAGCTTGTCCTAATGCTGCACGTGTCGGACCGTATCGCATCTTTCCTGCATTGTCACACTGATAAATAGCATTGCTTTAAGGACGGCGTACACAATGCCTGCACCCAGGGTTATTTCCTTGTCTCGCTGCAACGTGCTGCGGCTCGGGGGATGGCATTGTTGACCTCTGTTGAGTAACGGGGTGATGTAATGTGTGGATGACGGGAGCGCGGCGTGGACGGAGCAGGGCTGCCGGGGGAGTCTTGCTGTGTCACGGGGAAGGCAGGCGGCCCTGCTGTCGGCCTTGGTGCGACGTCTGCTTAATCCTGGGTTCCGTGGACCCGTTGCCGCTCCAATGTGAAAGGAGCGCAGGGGGTAAGGGGGTTTTTCCGGCGGGGTGGACGCCGGGCTCCGAGGCTCGGCGAGGGCCCGTGAGAGACAGCCGCCGCAGCCGCCAATGTCTTCCTGTTTCTCACGGCTTCTCTCCGCCTCTCCCCCATGAGGGATGGTCTCCCCTCAGCCAATCAGCGCGCGGGAGGGCCAGCGGCGAGAACGCGGCCCTCCCTTGCCTTGTTTTCCAAGACAAAGACTTTCATCTGTGCGAGGAGGCAGGGGAGGGGAGGGGAGGGCAAGGGGCGAGAAAGAGAGAGAGAGAGGGACGAGACTGCGCGTACGATCTTACTCCAAATTTACATCAAATACAGCGCTGCTTGACACCCAGATCCGCACGCTGAGAAAGGCCAGACACGGCTTTTGTCCTTTGAAACACTTCGTCTTCCTCAGAGTCGTGCCTGTATGAGCGATCGCATCAATGATGTCATTCTTTTCCATCTGTGAGGAATATAAGGGGATTTAAGCATCACTGACTGTTTGAATGGCCCCAGTACACCTCCTCCACCGCTCACAGAACCAAAATCAGAGGGAAGCCTCTGGCTGACTACTGACTGGAATTTCACACAGGAAGGTGGTGTCTCAGATGTACACTGTTAAAAAGATTGTTGCGTGTGCCTGTGAGATGAGCCGGCAGGTCTCTTGTCACCCAGGTGCCGTGTTTGTTTCTCTCTACGGCTTAATGACAGTTTTGTCATTTTCACTAAGGCTCCTCGTCATGTGGAGCAGGTGACCCTTACGACGCTTCACTTCCCCTGTAGCTTTCCCGATGTTCCCTGAACCGTAACGCAACTGCGCTGTAAACCCCTCCGTGACCACTTTTCCCACAGCCGTTCCTTTCTCCTCCCCCTCTTGCGGTTGTCGCTGGATCCATATCGCAGCTGACCCACGGCTTTCCGCGGGTATCTCTCCCCTCCTGGCAGGCCTGTGACATCATCGCCTTGTCTGGAAACCGGGGCTCCATGGCGTCACCCGCGCCGGCCTTTATTTGGGACTCTCTGAAGAGGGGCGGCGGCCCCCGCCCTGTTCCGCCGTGAAATGAGGTGTGGCGCTGACGGCTGGGCTAGTAAAAACAGGCCTGGGAGACCCTCCCGTCCGCTCACACAAGCCGCTCATTCACCAGGGCACATCTGGCCATTCACTCAACACTGCACACTATTGTGTTCCTGTTAAAAGCCAGGCCTTTACAACGTAAGGCGCTATTTTAAGCTTCTCCGACAGATGCTTGCCAGAGGAGGTGAGAGACGTCACTAGACGCGCACCTGTATTAGATAAGCAGAGGTCATTTTTTTAATTTCCCAGTGGTTTATTTGGTTTGATTATAGATAGACACATAGACTTTGCAGACATTTGTAATTATTTCTTTTCCAAGTAGGTATAACTTACAATTTGCACATTTACAGCAGTGTATAGATAGAGCTAAAAAGTAGAGTAGTACTGGAATTTGAAATGGCATCCTGTTGGTCGCAAAGCCCCTTTCCTCGACCAATTCTAATTTTGCTGTCTCTTTGGCAGGGGACACCTCCAGCTCCACCCCAGTCGCTGTCATTTAGAATGCCATTTATCTGCTTTGTCATAGTGGACTGCCAGCCAAATGGTGATTTTTTTCCTGATTAGCGGTAGGGAGGTTTAATTCACAGTGTGTGTGTGTGTGTGTGTGTGTGTGTGTGTGTGTGTGTGTGTTCGGGCGTACAAGTGGACACACAAGTGCGCTCATTGTCCTTGTGGGAGCGTCACCCTGCTCGGCATCTCTGGGCAGAAGAGGTGACGTCATGCTCTCGGTGCCTGCTTTTGTTTGCCGAGTCACAGCGTCTGGAAAGGGGGAGCGGGCAGCGCGTGCCAGCGCTGCTGTCCTCACCCCTCCCGTCTGATGCTCCCTGACGCTCGTGGGCCCTGCGTGCTAACGCCGCGCCTGTCCTCCTCTCCCCAGCCGCCTCGCCTTGTTAAGAAGCAGCAAGCCGAGGAAGACAAAGAGATGAACAGTTTCACTCTAAAGGAGAAATGGAGGCTCGCCGTCGCCCGGGGGGGAGTGCGCTCCCAGATGAAGCAGGAAGTCGGTTGATCAGAAAAGGAGGAGAATGAATAATGCATCAGAGTTTGTTCTCCTATGCATACAGGGAGGTGGCCCGCTGATCACAAGGACAGCTGCGTTTGAAGAAGACCCGTTTCGCACACGTGGAGGGACCGTGAAATGATCTGTAATATTATTTTAAGGTGGCTGGCTGTCCCTTCGATTCACATATGACATTCACATTTGTAGGGTGCCCCCCAGTGTTCACGGGCGCTCACGGGGCCTCATTCAGTAAAAAAACACATTAGCAGGGAATTTGGAGTCTTATCCGACGTGTCTTAGTATTTATAGCTCAGCGCGCATTCCAGCGGAGGGCGAATAACAACTGTGATCGAAACCACGGCTTTCTAGCGGGGGACGTGTTTCGGGTGTCGTAATGATACATTCTCCATGCGCCGTCTTATCAGAGTCATTAATCAAGGTTTTTTTTTTCACGTGATTACTCACCAAAGCGTGGCGGTTTCAACGTGGCAGGAAGCCGCCGCTCATTCCTCTCGTGTCCCCTTCCCCTTTTCTGAGCGCGTCAGAGTGTGCGGAATGCGGCGGCTCGTTTTGAAGGAGTCACAGGGCCGATGTGGAGAGACGGGGGGCGATTGTAGCGACCGGACCGGAGTGGCACGGCAGGAGAGAAACACGGGGTGCAATCAAAGGGGATCGATCCGGCCACTTTTTTTTTTTTTGCTGACCCGTCTGGTTTCATGTTGACTCATGGAAGAGTGATGCAGACCCCCCCTCTGCAACACTGGTTACCTGCTGCACTCACCCCACCCCCACCTGCTGGACTCACCCTGGAATCCTAAATGAATGCCTCAGACTCACACTGGGCTCATATCTGCGATCATTGACCGATGAACAGCAGCAGCCTGCCGTAGGAGGATGGAACCCTTAAACTCCATTGGCCAGGCGTTTCTCAGGCTCACCCTGTGGTCCTTGCTCTTGCTTTGTCTCTCATTAAAACTCTCCCTCTGGGTCGTTGATAATGGTGGATTATCAGAATCAGAATTAGAATCAGACTTTCTTGGCCAGGCGTGCTATTATACATACAAGGAATTTGACTCCGGTTCCAGTGTCTCTCGTCATGATTGCATACAGCATCAAAGTGACAACAACAAATGCTAAGCAACAGTAGTGTTACAACAAACAATAACAGTAGTGCAGGACACATATGTGGAATAAGTGTCAAATGAATGTGGTATTCGTTATTTGCTGTTCTGGTTTGTAATGCCACTGCCACTGATTATTGTCATTCAGTTTAGGAACCACTGAAATGTAGCCATGTGTTAGAAATATCTGTTCCCGTCCAGATTTGAGTTTGTCCATTGCATCTCTGTTAGATGGTCTTTGTTCTCTTTGTCTTTGGTTGTCTCTTTTGGTCATTCTGGAAAGGAGTGTCAGATAAATGACAAAAGAGTTCAGTTGCGGTCCTGCTTGTGGTCTGGTTTGGGTTTGGCGTTTGGAGCTCACTGCGCCTCGGCACGGTCCTGTGTGAAATGAAACACGTCCCTCAGGGCAGCACCGCATGTGTAATAAAACGCCAGCGGTGTTGGGGGAAAGCCTTCTGTCTGTCTCCAAGGCCCTGCCCAGAGGGTGGGGGCAGTGCTTTAGAGTGGGCTTGCACTGCTTTTGGGTGGGTGGGGGGAGCAGGGAGTGTGCTGATCTGTCAGTATAGTGTGTACAGGAGGATAAATATAGCGCCCGCGTTGGACCTCCTCTCTCACTCGGCCATGCCTCAGCTAAAATTCCAGCCTGACCTTCACTCTGGAAAAGGCTGATATCACAAGACAGGAGTGAAGTGGAGCAGACGGCAGCATTTGCAGAGAACCACAAAAACAAAAAACAGCACCCCCTCCCCTGCACACCCCCTTCTCCGCATGTTCCTTTGGCATGGAGCTAAAACCCGGGGAGAAGGACCTGCGGGACGCTTCGGAGTCGGACCTGACAGAAGTTTAGCGTGAGCTTTCTTTTTTCCCTGGAAAAAAGGCCTCTGGCCCCCCCATTTACCTCCAGCATGGAGGTTTCGGCTGTACGCTGGAGCAGGGCGAGTGTCATCAGCTTCATCAAAGGCCTGGGTAGGTGTAGGTGTGTGTGTGTGTGTGTGTGTGTGTGTGTGTGTGTGTGTGGTTGTGTGCTGTCATCTGCGCAAGGCTATGCGAACACAGTGGGGACAGAGCATTAGTTGGTGGTGAGGGGGGATGGGGGGCAATGCTGGGAATTCTTCACATGGGGGGTTGAAATGTGCTGTGAGCTGGATACGAACAGCGGAGAAGATGTGTGAAATCTAGTCTGCCAGCCCAAGGCTCTGGGGTTCTCGTAGAGCCCTCTCATCATATTCCACTCGCAGTCCAGAACTGTGCTTCTCTCTCTTTTTCTCTTGATCTATTCCTCTTAACATATTCCTCACTGTACTCCTCTCACTGTGTTATTCTCATTTTATTTCCTTTACTGCTCTTGTTTTGCTGTACTCCCCTTACTGTTCTTCTTTGGCTGTTCTCTCACTGTTCTCCTTTTTTGGTTGCCCTCTCACTGGTATCCTTTGGCTTTTCTTTTGCTGTTTTGCTCTCACTTCTTACTGTTCTTGTTTTTCAGTACTTCTCTCTGTTTTCCTAGAGTAGTTTTTTAAGATGTAGTAATTTGAAGTGAAGTGTTTTCTGAAGATTCATGTGTATGTGAATTTCATTGAAGTTCTCATTAATGGCTGAAATTCTGAATATGATTATTGTTGAAATTCTGAACAATTTATGAAATTTATTCAGTTTATTTTAAAGAAACATCAGTTGTATTGTTAGTATTGTTATTATTTACTTACGCTGAAGACAACCTTGTCAAGGGAATATATTTTAAATTTGTAACAAGCTAACATAGGTACAAATGTAAAACAAACAAACAACCTCTTTAAAGCCTGTTTAAACAAACAACCAAACAAAGAAAAAACAACTGTCGGTCAGCATTTCAGATGTAAAATAAATGACTAAACGATCATTTGAGTAGTGATTGATGCTTTCAGGATTTGACAGTTGGTTGGACTTCACACAGACCCTGTATTTTTTCCATTATGGCCAATCCTGCAGGCTCAGAAAGGTTGCTGATGTGCTTGTCTTGGCAGCAGTGTCTTTGTGCTATTGCACGGCCATACCTGTGACCTTTGACTTTTTAAGTGAAAGACACTGTCTCATGGTGACAGATCATTCAGGAGAGGGTTCAGGGCTCATTAACTTTAATTAGCTCGTTGTGAATTCTGCTGAAGGAAAACCAAACAGCCATGATCTTAATTGCTTTCACTTAAAAGCCCTGAAAAGGAATCAGCAGAGTCCCCACAGCCCGAGACAGCAATTCATTTGAGCGTGTTTGACTTATGATGAGGGTCAGGGATCACACAACAAGACTAAGGCTTGTTGTTGCGGTATTGCAGACTCTGAATGCTTTAATTTCAAATCCATTTTAATCATCTCGATCATCCTCAGTTGTTGTCAGTATTTTAAGGTCTCATAATGATTGACCCAGTTTGATTTGTTCTGGGTCAGGAATGTGTAAATGACCTAAAGGCAGCTGTACTATCCCTGTACAAGACTGTTTTTGGCAGAGGGCTTCTTTAAGGAAAGGCTATGGACTCAGAAGAGGCGCATTAGCCTTTCAACCGCTTTACAGGCGCTGAAAACAGAGGCGTCATTAAATCCCTGGCGTTACCACCCTGTTGGTGTCAAAGTCATTATTCCACTGTGTTTGAACCACCCTAACAAGGGGAAAATTGTAGTCACTGCCTACTGAGACAGAACCACAGGTTGGTTAGATCTGTCATTGGTCCGTCTGTGTCAGGGGAGCTGGTGTCAACGATAGCTGTGGCCTTGTTTACACGAACACCGCTCCCTGGCTCCGGCAGGCTGGGGTAAACCCTGCTGCCGTTCCTAAGACGAGGGTGATGTCATTGTGGTGATGTCACAGACAGATGCCGTGGGAATGGCTCTCCCTCTCACTTGTTGTGACTGGACAAAGTGGTATAATGCAGGACTGATCAGGGAGAAGGGTTCCTTTTAATCACGGGATTGCTACTGATGGTCTGCTCTGTATTCGACAAGACTTCTGCGCTCAAGCAGATTATTCATTATGTTCAAGGCACACATAAATAAGGAGAAATGCTTGGAGAAATGCTTCCTTGTATTTTTGCCCCCCTGCTCTTTTATAGTACATGTCATATATGATGCCACATTGAGATTAGATTGGTTTGTCTGAAAGCCCATGATGACATTAGAGGTGCTTCAGAGCACAGGGTGGGACCCACAGGCCCAGCTGATAGTCCATCCTCAGATGGGAAACTGTTCAGAACTGTTGTTTTTCCCCTAGATATAGCATTACTAGATCAGAAACAGTGTTCTGCTTGTATGTCCTGCATAGCACTTTGCAAGGCTGTGTACTCTGTGAACCTGATATTCTAGACCCCTTAATTCAAAGTAACTGCCATCTTAAATGTATTCTTATCTGATATGGCTGCTTATCTTGTATCTGTAAGGCGCTGTCAAATGGGATGTCTGCTGGCACAACAGGGTGTGAGCGTAGTGCAGTAGAGGTATGTCGTGATTGGTAGAGAGCAAATAGTTCACATGATTTAATGTTTTATTTAAGTTTTGTTTTAGTTGCATTTTAAGTTTTTAGGAAAGGTATTTAGGTGGCAGTTAGCCTACATTGTGCAGGCTTCTGAGATGTTACATAGTCTAGACTAAGAGGCTCGTTAAATATAAAAAAAAAAAAAAAAACACGCAATATCTTAGCACTGAGGAAACGCTGGGCAAATCAGATGTTGGGGAAATGTTTTCTCCTCATCAAAGGGTGATGACATCATCATTGCAAGAATGAAAACACCAGCTGCTCGTGTGGTGTTTTGTTTTCTGTTCCCAAGCAGAAGAATTTTAGCTAATGCTGGTGAGCAAAGGGACAGAGGAAGCTTCTTTTACAATTGGTGCAGGGTGCTAGGGCTGCATGCAGCACTTGTGTTCAGCTGCAAAGCTGAATTAGGCTGTGGTGTAGAACAGGATCACAGAAAAGGGAAATGACTCTTAAAGGCTCAAAGATAAAAATTCAGTAGGGAAATAATAAGACAAAGCAATGCTAAGCAGTACTGACAGTTCTAGTTAAAATAGTCATTTGTATTTTATACAACAATGAATAGAAATAAATTAAAGGAAATACAACAAAGAAATGAAAAATATATTTCAAAATACAGCAGAAAGGAAAGAATGACAAATGGCACGTGACAGTACCACATTGTATGCCAGAGATAATGACACTGCGTTCTATCATCCAGTACACAGTGTTTAAAGATAATGTGTAAAGTGTTCACTTTATACCTTGTATCTTTTGGATACTAGTATTTTGTGATGTGGAACAGAGTTATGGCATTTTGGCTGTACTTGTGACACTTTCTCCCAGTCCTCACCGAAAACTCCTCAAAAACATTTTTCTCCTCATTTAAGCCATTGTATTGTCACAGGTTTATTAAGAATAGTCACAGCTGTAATGAATGATTTATAAGTCCTGTCACTTTAAAGCATGTCAAGTTTCCAGCCTTCGTGTCTAGATAAAGGGGATGCCTCTTGCCTGATTGGATGCTTGGTGCTTTATATGTTATATGAGACAATGTACTAGAGAACTAGACCGATGAGTTTCAATTCTACTATCATGAAGGAGGTGATTTTGCTAGTCCAGTTGAAAACTATAGTGAATATCAGTGGCCTAACTTCATCAGCATCTGTGCTTTTGTCTCTGTGGAAGCTCTTGTCAATATTATCCTGAGCTGTTTGTGTTCCTCCTCCAGTTTGAGTTTTGTTGTTTCCTATATCAGTCAACACTTCCTGTTGTGTTAGCTACACCCAACTCCCACTCAAACCATCACACCAATTAAGATAGTAACCACAGGACGCCATGCCCTTCTGTGCCATTTGAAAGGTTGATGAATGTTGTCTGCATATTGAATTCTTACCTTCTGCAGTTGGCGATTTTAATTATTAGGTACTGCAGTTCTTTATTGCTGTGAATGCTTTATCTTGCTGTCCTTTGCAATATTTTTATGCATGTTTCAATATGTATTTTATTGACAAACAAAGTTCACATCAAATCAATACAAAGCAATAAGAATACACGGCAATCATGGAGACCCAGTATTAGGATACCCAGTAAAGGTATTAGGATGGCCTAGGTATTGGTGCGGTTGGATGGCATCAAGAACATGTGTACTGTAAATGACATCATTATTTGTTGAAATGGTAAACAAAGCCTGAACAATGGACTACTTATGTGGCTGCTGAGGAAAATGTTTGAGGACATGCTCACTTATATTTTGTTGTCCCTGAAGTTTTATGTAAAGTTGTCCTTTAAAAATCTAAAATTTTGTTTTTTATTTGTCTGTTGGTTCCATTGCATTTTAGTAGTTTTTTTAATTCCTTCAACTTTGCAGTGACATCCTCACCCTGCTTTCTCTCAGACCATGTGAAAACCTAAATTACTGAATTGTTACATACCACTGTAAGCTAAATCATGTGTCTGTGTGTGTGTGTGTGTGTGTGTGTGTGTGTGTGTGTGTGTGTGTGTTTTGGCACAGCTTCACCAGTCGGAAACGGATACAGCAAGCCGCCCATCCCCCCGGCCTGCAGCGTGCAAGGAGACAAGAAGGGCCCTCCAACCATGGCGCCCGTCATCGTGGACCCCGAGAGCAAGCCGGGCGAGTACGTCCTCAAGAGCCTCTTTGCCAACTTCACCACGCTGTCGGAGCGCAAGATCCGCATCATCATGGCCGAGCCTCTGGTGAGCTACAGCAGGGGAGCGCCTTGTATACCCACTCCCATGCTTGCACACGTTATACAACTGAAAAGCCAAATACTGATTCCAGCTGTTCAAGTGAACTGGACCAAGGGTGCAAGAACTGATGACCCCAAACTATAGTCTTCCTGTTGCCAATTCCAGTCCCAACGTCAATTTTCTGTTGCCTTCAATAATATGAGTCTGCAGTATGTCAGAAAGGAAACAGGTGGAGAAGCAGCAGTTATCAGAGGGTATGTAGCTGGGGCTTGTGTTACACACCTAACATTGTTAAGCATACAATATGGTCCAGCATTAGGAAGTAAGCTGAGAGTATTGTATGGCTTACCTCTGTTTTTTTTTGACAGCGATACTAAAAGTTTCTGGTGGAAATTATGGGAAAATAACAGCTAAATAGGGAAAGTAACAATTAAAGCAGACAGTGCATATGCCCATATGATTGTGCGTATGTCCATGTTCAGTCATGAATCACTCTAACTGTAAATTTGAACCTTTTGAATGATAACTGATTTCCTTGAAAACCCACAAAAGGCATGCTTTTAGAAAAGCTTTAGACTGTTCTATGTGCGATTGCCAGATTCCTGTGAAGGGCCTCCGTGGTTAAGTTTTCAGTTTTGTCCTCTAAAGGTTAGCAGCAAAATGAAATTCTGTCATGTGCCTTGTAATATCAAAATCATGATTTTGTTTTGTTGGACTGCATTTTTTGCACGTGTACGTCATAAAATGAGCCTTGACAGTTATCTGCAGAATGGCTCGGTGCAGACGATCTTGACAACATTACGACAGGAAGCACAGCATTGTGGGCCTCCATGTAGCCGTGTGAATGGCTGTTAACGGTGCAGCGCCACGACTCTCTTGGAACACCTGCACAATGAATCCTAATGCCTAATTCCATTAGGAGGAAGACAGGAGGGATTTCTCTTCATGGAGGGGAAAGAGGGAAAGGCAACCTTAACTACCACAGGAAGTAATTAAGTTTAAGTGCGTCTGTCTGGACTCTGCAGCAAGTGAAACCGTATGCCTTCCGATGTTTTAACCTGAGCAAGTATCTCTCTTCACTCTTACATTCAGTCATTGTATTCTTTGGATGGTTTAAGGAGGTTTATGCTCAGTTTTAGAGAGATCCACTATACTTCTGTCTGCATCTCCAAATTGGAGAA
The DNA here is from genome assembly GCA_019176425.1 of Megalops atlanticus. NCBI lineage: Eukaryota > Metazoa > Chordata > Actinopteri > Elopiformes > Megalopidae > Megalops > Megalops atlanticus. The sequence goes on from CM032877.1 coordinate 37,276,869, forward strand.
GAACACTAAAGCAAGAAGCTGTGACAATGACAGAAATGAAAGGCGATGTTATATATGATGTATTGTATTTGTTCAGGCACTGCTAAATGTAGTAATGTAACACAGTAATGTAATGAAATCTGTGGTCTCTTTGTCATTGCACAGTCATGAGAGCCATGGCTCCTATTAGATGAAGCGTCAATGTGTTTGGTTTATGTGGGCCTGCAAGTTGTATGGTCCTGTTCCCCCTCAGTTTCTGGCATGTGTCTGTCCGTTAGCTGGAAGCACTGCAGAATGATTTCCCTTGGGCGTGCGCGGAGGGATTTTAATGTCTAAACTCCCCGCCTCATTGATCATCATCCCCCCCTCCTCAAGCTCATCTTCTTCAGAGCACTTCAACAAATGACAGTATGGATTTGGGACAGACTTATTAGGTTATGAAGTACCCACCCCCCAAAAAAAAAAAAACACATTAGACTGCAAGCCATTGTTGAAATTACTTTGGGGATTAATGATTTATTGCAGTACTGTTGAGGATGGAGGAGTCACGTGACTGTCATCTGTCAAGCATGCTATCTTTGCTATCCTCTGATCCACTTTGGACTGTCAATGAGCACCCAATGGGACTTTTTTCATTTTCATTGCCTCCTTAGTGTGCCATTCACCAGTCTTTCATTAGCTTTTCTATTTGAAGGAGACTGGAAAAGAGTGCTTGAAAAGTTAGCTGAATGTGTGATAAACAGAAAGAATTGTATTTGCAAAGGAAATTGATACTTTCAGAACAGATCGTCTTGCATCATGGGCTCACATGTACGGAGCTTTAAATTCTTTTTTCTTGCACATTTTGTTTTTGAACTATTTCCTCCAGTGGCAGTCTGGAAGGATACTGTGGGGGCTGAGAATTGTTACCTCTGATTTCCCCTGTGTCCCAGTCAGCCCCGCTGTTGCCGTTTGATGAGGAAAAAGCTAACGCTACTCATGGTGATGCTTGCTAAAAGAACAGCACAGAAGCTCAGGAACAACACCAAGGAAGGGAGAAAAACATTGTTTTCTCCAGTGTCTCCCTCTTTCTCCATCCCTCTGTCTCTCTTTTCCTCCCTCTCTCTCTCTCTCCCTCCCTCTTTTTCTCTCTCCCCCCCCTTCTCACTCCCTCTGTCTCTCCCTGTTTTTGCTTGAATCTGGTAGTATAGGCCAGTGGTCAGAAAGTGTCTGACATCCCTCTGCAGCCCAGGATATGTTCAGTAGTCCTTGCTAAGACCGAGATGAAGGTAGAGGCACTATAATTTTGAAGCATGTGGTGGGGGGCAGGGTCTTCAATTACCAGCCCTGTGTCACACATTTGATGTTTGGACCACAATAGTTTTGAAATGACAGAGACTCCACTTGAGAAATGGTTAAGCAACAACATTGAAAATTGAATTGAAGAAGAGCCCATGTTTCCAAAACAGTGTTATGACATTGTGGCCGAGAAGTCACACTAGCAACTAGGGGGCAGGGTCACAGCAGCTGTTATTGGGAGCTGGAGGAAGAAGGATGAGACATTAGATGAAGACTGAGAATAGGCACCGGGTGCCAAATGCCTGTAGATCATAAGCGATGCCCACAGCACAGGAGCCAGACTGGTCTCAGATATGCTGTCATGTAACGTGTACCTTTGTGTCACGCTGTGCCAGATCCGTAAGGCACATTTTTCTCTTAATGACAGCGTGTCTTGACTCCTTCTGTGTCCAATAAGAGAATGCTCAGAATGCCAATATAGGCAATAGACCACATCTCCCGAAAGGCTCAGCGTGCAAGTCAGAGAAACATTCTCTTGCGTTCCTGGAACTCTATACCATCTGTCTGCGTCCGCCAGGTGACGCAACCTGGCCGCGGCTCTGGGTTTCTCACCCCCCCAGAGATGGAGCTGTTTTGTGTTTTCCTCTTAGTGCCTGCTCAGAAGTGGAGGAGAGGCTTCCTGATGTGGAACCTTTGGTGTCCTGGTGACGCCCAAGGCGAGTCCCGGGGGGGGAGTAGGGGGGTTGTCCTCATTAGCTCGGTGGCCATGGTGCCAGGGCAGGTGTGTGTGAGGTTGCTGTGTGTCCCACAGGCCTCGTCTGTGCAGTTAGTGTTAATTACCACAGAGACTACCGCCATTCAATTCTCTCACATTACCACAGACCCTGGTGGTGGCTTGTGCCTCCAAAATATGAAGAGGGAGACAGAAGCCATGAGGCGGAGGTGCATGGGTGGCAGCTAATGTTTGATTTTAAACATGAGCTGTGTATTGTGTTTAGCAATGCTGAATGCAAAACATACCATGTATGAAATTTATATTCTCAAGCCATTTTGATACAGGCTTTTCATACATATATGATCAAATGTGTTGTCATAGCTGAGCAAAAGTCCGCCTAATGCTTGTTTCTCTATCACTGTCTTAGTAGCTAATTAGCTAAATGATGTCTGCTTTCAGTTGAAGGAAAATCATTCGTATCGAAGTATAGTTTATTTTTCTTGATTTTCTTTCTAGTCTTTTATGAGATTTTTATGTTGTCTGTTATAATTTTTCTTAGTATTGATGAGTGCTTCAGATGCTTACCTAGGCAAGCCTCCTTTGACAGTGACTGCCTCCTGTAATTCTCTTATATTCCCATAGAAACTGATTCTTCAGATAATCTCAAATTACCAAAGAGACTACCCCCTTCAAATAATCTCAAACTACCAAAGAGACTGCCCCCTCCAATTAATGTCATATTACCAAACAGATGCCTCCCTTCAATTAATCTCATATTACCATAGGAGAATACCTCCCTTCAGGAATACCCCCTTTCATCTACAATGACCACAGAGACTGCCCTGTGAAGTAACAGCCTTCACCTGTACTGAAACTGTACCTGTCCCTAATTAACTAACTTAAATGTTTTTAAACATGGCCATTCTTATGGCTTTGCTTATTTAGTGTGGTGAATGTGTTTGTTTTGTGTGAGCGTGCCTAAGGCTACACGTTAGATGCCATACCTTCTTAATCACAAACATTTGAAAAAGGTGTGGCTGCAGTGTTTTTCTTTGGTATTGTAAATGTGCCAGTTCCTGGTTTGTTGAATTTTAATTATTCAATTTAATTTTTTTTTTTTAATTACTTTTGTATCTTTTTGCCTGCAGCTGTTTGGCAGGTGGTGAGACAGTCCGTACCCTCAAAGTTCCCATCATATAATGTAATGGAACCTCAGAGACTGTCCCTTTGTGACTGTTTTATCATTGTGCAAGTCCCAACACATGAAGGAGTAATTTCACTTTTTTGTACCCTTACTCTCCTTGGTTCATTTACCAAGCCCTGTGCTTCAAGTACCAGCCCTGTGTCACACGTTTGATGTTTGGACCACAATAGTTTTGAAATGACAGAGACTCCACTTGAGAAATGGAGAAATGGTTAATGTTTCCAAAACGACATTGAGAATTGTTGAATTGAAGAGTATTTGTTATCCCATAATGTTAAAAAAACAGTGTTATGAAGAAAGCCTCTCTTTGAAACAGTGCATAGCTGTGGTCTCAAGGTAACATTATATATGTGAAAACCTGTCTAGAGAGGCTGACACTGAGGGAGTCCTGTTTCCTCCTTTCTACTTATCATACTCTGAAGTGAAATTCCAGTGAAACTCACACTTAAATTCTGTGCTTGACGTACATCAGGACGAAGTTCTGGCATGCTCCCTCTATCCCTGTAGACTTTCAAGGGAGTTACTGTGTTTTTACACAGAGTGATCTGTGTCCAAAAGACACTGCAGATGTTGACAAAAATCCTTCCAGAGCACTGAGACCTGGCCAATGCCTCAAAAGACCTCAAATGAAGCACCTGTGAATGAAAATTTCAGTTGCCGGCTGGGCCTGTGTCCTCTTAATCACACTGTAGTTGCTGCGGCGGTCAGATTCCCAGTCCCACAGGTGGGTGGAGATGTGCCCAGACCTGCTGACTTATTGCTGAGCAAGAACACATCATGGAGTCGCACCTGAGTGCACAACAGGGGGGAAATTGCGAATACTGGCATCCAGCGCTAAATTAGAACATTGCAGGACATAGTATTCAATACGTTCATTTCTCTTAAAAATAATTTTTAAAAGTTTTTAAACTGTGCTAAGCCAATAGTACATTGTATATACTTTAATTGAATTACATATGTATACATATATACATATCTACATATGCCTGTGTATATATGTTTCAATATTTCTATGCATATGTTAAGTATAAATAAGTAATTCATAAATTATTCCATTGTTTATGTCGCATATGCTTGAAACTGCTGGGTGACGGTGTCAAAAGTACAGTAGGTCATGCTGTAAATGGGAAAATTCCGATGTTGCTCAACGTCAGAGCTGAGCGTCTTCCCCCGCGAACATCTCTGGGTGTTTACTCAGATCTGGGGCATCGCAGAAAAGGTAGCTGCAGGACTGCATTCCGCTCATTCCCGCCGGGCCGAGTCCGCTCCCGCTCCCTCGCTCCGAACAGGAAGCCCCCGCCAGCCGCACGGACGCCTCTTCCTCCTCGGACAGGGGCAGAGCTATGGCAGGAATGGAGGGAATGTGGCCAGTGTGCGCTCCCGGTCGAGGAGGCGTGCAGAGAAACCCTCCCCGGGCCAGGAACGGGAGTGACCGGAGCCTTACGAGAGGCATTAGCCCTGGTTGATTGAGAGCTGGAATGGCACAGGGTGTCATTAACGTCCCCTCCGTAATTGTCACTCTCTGGAAGTATGTGGCGGCTTCAGCCAAGGTGGCAAAAGTCAAGGACTTTGCTATACGAATCGTCTAAGAGGAGTCGACGGCTCAGATGCCTTTTTTCCTCTGCGCTCATTTGATATCAGCTGTATTATATCTACTGAGATTAACAGATATTACACTTTTAATGGAACAGTTTAACACCAAATGTGTTAGGTCATCTTATGAACATCTTGTCACCTGACTGTCAGGGTTAATAGATGTGTTTGTTTCTTCTTGCAGGAAAAGCCACTGACGAAATCCCTGCAGCGGGGGGAGGATCCACAATTTGACCAAGTACGTTCATGTTTATATTTGTGTGTGTGTGCCTGTGTTAGACACAGAGAGGACACATGGGGATTTTGTAACTGTGGCATGGGAGAGACCTGTTGAAGGAAAGGGCAAGTGTGTGTTTGTGTGTGCATGCTTCTGTGCCCCTCATGTACTGGCCAGGTCTTGCTCTGCCCTTCCTTGCTACCCTCATTCTCCCAGGGACACATAAGGTGCCCTGTGGGGGCATTTCACACTGTAGATCCTTCTGCGCTCAGTGTCCCCCACCTTCCACTCTCTCCCTAAATCTCCTCTCTCCCTCTGTATGAGCTCCTTCCCTCCCTTCCCTTCCCACTCTACCTTCCTTCATGCCTGCTCAATCTCTCCATTCTATCTCTCTCTCTCCCTTTTTTAACTTTCTTTCCCTTTCAGCTATAATCCTCTCTCGTACTGTCAGGAACAGAGAGAATCTGTTGCTTCATATTCCACCACAGATAACGAGCTGTTAAACTGTTGTCACCAGTCAGGTTTTTTAAATTGTGTGTACAAGCTGCTCATACGTGCCTGCACTTTGCTTTGCCTCAGCTCATCAGCACCATGAGCTCGTTGGCCGAGTACTGCCTCCCCTCCATCCTGCGCACGCTCTTCGACTGGTACAAGCGACAGAACGGCATCGAGGACGAGTCCCACGAGTACAGACCCAGAGCCAACACCAAGTCCAAAAAGTGAGATGTTTACACACTGCCACTCAGGCCACCTGCTTACGAGGCGCTCCTGAGAGCTGAATTCCAGTGTTGATTTAAGTGTTCTCTAGGTCTAGACTTAACCTCCCAGGAGCATATTTGTAGAATGTCCCCCTTAGATACAGGTAAAGACTGTGTTTAAAATGCTTGACATGCTTCCCCCAGCAGACGCCCAGCCCTCGGCATTCAGCACTCCCTCCTCGGTCTCACAGCTAGGTCACACTTCCAAAAATGGCATGTCCCAGCACTGTCAGTCAGCCCATGAAATGTGCTATGTCACCTTTACCGTTGTTCTCTCAACAAGCACAGTGTTTGTCATCCCTGGTCCAGGAGTTCAGCTGTGTATGCTGTGTATGGTTTCAGTAATAATTTAGTAATGATAATGATTTGAAATCTCCTCAGATTTACATTACCTGCCTTATGTCCTTTAAGGTTGTGTTGTGGGAGGTGTGGATTAGAAAGTAATTAAAAGAAAAGATATTTTGTCGGTTTATTTTACAAAGATCTCCTAAGTCAAAGTAGTAATGTAGATGTATTAGGCTAGATTTGCGCTTCAGTAAGATTAGCTTGTAATTAGCTGAGCAGCCTCCAAAATTAGTTAAAGGAAGAAGCAATTAATCTTAATGCTGGGTAATCATCATCTTGTGTAAGGGGTATAAATGAACAGAAAAAGGGTAAGAAATTGTTGACTTATCTTTTCATGAAGGAACATCAGTGACTTGAATCATTGCAAGAGGCGATGGATCTCAGATCCTCACATACAGGCTTTATCAAACCCCATATGAAGGCTCACATGGTCTTCTCTCCATTTCAGCCAGATGTGTGCTCTTCTCCCGTAGCAGGAAACAATAAGTGCTGTGCTGGGCTCACACCCTCTTTCCCCCCCTCTCTCAACCCTCACCATTGATTCTGACCTTGATTGCTGCCCCTGGGCCAGTATTCCTGAATATGTGACAAACCATTAAGCAGGCAAACACCTATCAATATTTAAACAGCAATAGTAACTCTCGGGAGCCAAAACCAATAACGTGCGGTGTTTACCAGTGGAAGGTAAACATTTGGATGTTGTTTGGTTAGCCATGGAGTATCCGGGGCTTACTCATGCCTGTACCAGATGTAACTAGAATACCACAGGGGCGTGTCCCTGGAATCCAGTAAGGCATAGACAGTAATGTGATTGATGGGTTGGTGTCCGACAAACCCCCCCCAATCCTACCTACAGTCAACCAGACCTTGCTGCATTTGTTTTCTTGAAGAAATTCTTGCCATATCTTGTCATGACATATGCTTGTCATCATCTCAGTGGTGCATGAAACGAAATAGTGCCTAATGCAAAATGGAGGTCATTATTAAATCAATGGTATTCATTTTGTTTGTTTCCTATACATGAAAGTGGAGATAAATCCCTCCTACACCCAAACACTATTATGGATGTCACACTAAACTACTCTGTTCCAAGTGACTGCTACTAATTCCTCCAGAACTCTGTTGAAATTTACAGCTGTATAAGCTGATACTTATTGGGGTGATCTAAGTGGAAATCACTGAAGAAATCAGAGAAGATAATTATTGAAGGTTGAAAAAGTATATCCCAAATGAGAGCTGCATGTGTATGTGTGTAAAACATTGGTTTTACACAAGACATAGCAAAAACGTTTGGTTAAATCTTAACTTGTTTAGCTTAAGTCTTTCTCCCTCTCCCGTCTCGTACAGTGATGAGCAGCAGAAGGATTATTTACTCGAAAGGAGGGACCTCGCCATTGACTTCATTTTCTCTCTAGTACTTATAGAAGTTTTGAAACAGGTACATTATGTGTTTCTCACCATCTGTGTGTCTTGTGTCTGAATTGTATGTCTATAGTCTGAATGAATTCTGTATCTACACAGAACGCTCTGCCTCTCTGAGTCTGTCACACTGTGGACATGTTGCTGGTCCAGAATGTCAGAAATCCCCTCTCAACTATCAAATCCAAATTTAGTGTAGCTACTGTAGATGTGATACTGTTACTGTTTTCCCAGAAATAAGCTGCTACTGATGATGGTTTGATGGTATAAGCATTTGTTCCTGACTGACTCATATCATCTCTCTCTGGCCAGATTCCACTCCATCCTCTGATAGACAACCTTATCCAGGAAGTCATTAACTTGGCATTCAAACATTTTAAATACAAAGAAGGGTAAGAGTCCAGTTTATTACATTCCTTCATAAAATGTCAAAAAAGGCCTGTGGGTCTGAAGATGTGATTAGAAGAGGTTACTGCAGGGCTTTCTTTGCTTTGGTGTAGTTCTGCTGCACAGTTGTGTGTTGTTTTTTTCCTCTGAGGTGTTCTGTGTTTGAATAACATGACTGACACCTCCAATGTTTTCCCTCAGGTACCTCGGTCCCAACACTGGCAACATGCACATTGTAGCAGACCTCTACGCTGAAGTTGTCGGAGTTGTAGCACAGTCCAGGTTGGTAGTCACAGTATTGCTGTATTGTTGGTACTCTCATCAACATGGATATTCAGAAACTCCAGGTGAAAGCCTGTGGTAAATTTGGTTCATTATGATTTGATTTCATAAAGCTAACATGATTATTTTGAAAATCTCGAAATGACTAAGTTACTGAGCTGTTCATATTTCCTACAATTCTGGTTGAAACAGAGTATTCTTTTAACTTTGTTACATGCTACCTCCATTCCATTGGCTGTACTGTGAAGCTGGCCACAGATGATGAAACTTATGTAAATTTAGTTTTCACACAATTAGACACACTCCACCTTTGTATGTAAAGACTAGATTGTATCTACAAATGAGGTAAGTGTCTGGAGTCTATTTATTCATTAAGAATGTTTTTTACAGAATGAGTACCTGCAACATTTGAAGATTAGAGGTGGAGCAGCAGACTCTGGGCTTTGTATAAGGGTTAGACAGCCTGATGTAGGTTACAAATTTTTGAGAGGAGCTTATACCCTTGGTTACTAAAATAAATCCAGTTTTTCAAAATGGATTTAGATTCAGTGTTGAAATAGGGAAACAATACAATTGTATTTATCCGTTGGTTGATTTATTGGCTTTTAAACCATTCCATTGGTCATAAACATTATTTGTGGCATTTCGAAAAAGGTGTGATTATTGAGTGCAGTATGGCATTCTCTTTGATTCAGTGTCAGATCTATGCACTGTGAAATTTGAAAGCCATTATCTTGATGGATGACATATATGGTCCTAAGCCTAGTAAAGCTTCATCATTGTTATGTATGTGTCAGGGATCATTAATATGAATGAGACTCTAATGACTTTGAATCAATGGACCAATGCAGGTTATTTTGGGTCATAGCTCCCGTTTTCTCAACATATTTATTGACTACAGGTGCCAGTTTCTTCTCATCTGTAAAATAATATATGCTGAAAAATGTCATTTGCACCAACAGGGGATCCAAAAACAGAACATTTTGTGTGTGTGCTTGCTTGTGTCCCCTATAGCCAAGAATATTGACATTACTTCTTTGTTCTGTCCTGCTGTGTCCTTACCAGCACACAACACAATAAATATCCTGCAGTAAGGAGGGGCTGAAGCAGTGCCACCACTCCCACCAAATGCCACTCTAAATTTAGGACTAGCTGAAGAATCCATCTACAAACCAGGTCATAGCCCATGAATTTCAGTGGAGTGGCTTTACCTCTGTGCCCAGTTGCAATGTGAGTCCAGAGTGGACTGCAGCTGGGTGCTGATTGGTCCTTAGCTTTGGCCCCGGTTCGAAGACAGAGCAGACCCAATTAAGGTTTGATCTTCCTGGTACAATCTGAGAGGCTGATGCTTTTTGTCCCTCGTAGTAACCCATCCGAGCTCCCTCCCTCCTCCCTCCCACTGTGTGGGTGCTGTTACGCTGTTGTGGAAGAGCTGTCAAAATAACCCACGCAGCTCAGCAGACGGTCATCTGGTTCCCCTTCCATGAACTATCAACGAAGCACCAAAGGAATGAAGATCCTTTGCAGAGACAACCATGCTCCGAAAAGACAAAGCCTGAGCACAGCGCAGTGCACAACCTGCACACTAAAACATCCCAATGGTTGTTTTCTTCAAAGCCTATGTGTGATACAGATTTCAATCTGTGTTTCTCAGGTTCCCTGCTGTGAAGAAGAAGTTCATGGCGGAGCTGAAGGACCTGAGACACAAGGAGCAGAGCCCGTACGTGGTCCAGAGCACCATCAGCCTCATCATGGGGGTCAAGTTCTTTCGCATCAAGATGTACCCCGTGGAGGACTTTGAGGCCTCCTTCCAGTTCATGCAGGTACCCTGCCCTGCATGCAGCACAGCTCTGAAGCAGAGATCTTGTCTCAGTAAAGATCTGCTCCCAGGAGATCTCCGCTCTAGTATTGTAATATTCATCATACACAACAGTAGGGCTACACTTTTATGTAAGGAATTTAGTAAATGCTGGTAGCAGGAGGAGGCTGCTTAGCAATAAGTCACAGAAATACACACTTAATGCGATAAGTCACAGGAATATGTACAGTCAGAGCAGAGCTTTGTTTCACCCAGAGCATGGTGTGATTTCATTTGCAGATCAGCATAAACATCAGCCTTGGGTTGGGAAAAGGGACAAAAAATGACATCCAACAAAACGAATCCAAACAAATGAATGACACTTGCAGCCTCAGTCCGTACAAAAAAGGAACTTTTCACCTTTTTTTTTGAAAACTTTCTGTGTGAGCATGAACTGGTAATCACTTGCTCTAACGCAGGAAACAACCTATACGTGTGAGCCGAGGTTTCCACAGTGGTGCTCTAAACAGTGCTGTAGCTAGCTAGCTAATCAGATGCACTGCTTTGTTGCGTTGGGAGGCTGCAGTAGGTTGTGTACTGTAAGCCACACAGTCAACCACAGGATAATTTTCTTTCTTAAAAAATGTGAGAACTGTGCCTTGCTCCTGAATGAAGCTGTCTCTCAAGATGTTTCCACTTGTAATTGTTTTTACTGGGGAATAAACCGTCAGTCTCTGATAGAAAGCCTTTTGTCACCCTTTCCTGTTCTCTTGAGTCAAGGTGAGGAGAAAAAATTCATGATTATTGCACTTCTGCCAAACAACCCTCAGGTTATGAGTGAAAGTAAGGATTTACATTACATTACAATACATTCATTTAGCAGATGTGCTTATCTAGAGTGATTAAATTAACTTGTAAACCTGACTAGACAAGGGAAGCCAAGTACACTACCATACATCAGTCACTAGATCACAGAAACCAAAACACATTGTGATACTACACATAAATTAAACAGCAAGTAATACAAGATTTCTCAAGGTAATATCAACGATGCAAGTGAGTTACAGGCTGAACATGGCTGATGATGCTTCAGCTGTCAGCTCATCTCTGTAATCGCTGTGTATCAGTAGATCTCTCCATGTGCAGCATTCACAGTGACTTCATGTGCACATGTACTGCATTCTGTCTTTGGGAGGGACTCATTACTTGCAAGTGAAGCGCTTGTACAACTGTTGGCAATGAGATGGATATTAGCCCTTTCAGTGCCAAGATTCCTCCAGGTTCAAATGCTATTCATCTGTTATGATTTATTGAGACACACACACAAGCCAATCCAGTATATAAGTTACAGCTCCTGCTGTGTTGGTGCAGTAATCTGTACCACCCAGAGTCACTCTCCTTTCTGTCTGGCCACAGGAGTGTGCCCAGTATTTCCTGGAGGTGAAGGACAAGGACATTAAGCACTCCTTGGCTGGGCTCTTTGTGGAGATTTTGGTTCCTGTGGCAGCGGTGAGTCATTCCCCTCTGATAGGCCATCTGTTTATGTCTTTCTGTCTGTCTGTCTCAGCAAATTTCTTCATGGTTTGGCTCCTGCCCTCTGCATTATTGGTATTTGTTATTTTAGTTCAAAAACACATTCATTCGGCACTCTTTTCCCCTGAACCAACCAGCTTTTTCAGTTCATTTTTCAGCTTGTGTTGTGTAATTGTAGTCAAGGGCAATATAATACCGCAAGCATCTCATTTTTTTGTGTGTACTTTTGTCCTCCTGCTGTGATATACTGCATCAGACCTCATTTGTATTCACCTTGTGTTGAGCCCCTTTATTGATGGCTGTTCCCTGTGTGTACAGGCTGTGAAGAACGAAGTGAACGTGCCCTGTCTAAGGAACTTTGTGGAGACTCTATATGACACGACACTTGACCTGTCCTCCCGGAAGAAGCACTCTCTGGTGGGCCCCTGACATGGCCGTCCTTTGCATTCTGAAAACATTTACTCTGTAGTTCCTCAAGCATACCAGGGTGAATATGTGCAGAAAGGGGCTCAGAAGTGGAATGTAAATTACAACGGCTCTCTCGTCACCCTCGGCAGCACACTTGCTCCGAGTGACTGAAAGGCATTCCAACAGCTCGCTCGTACTGTAGAGAGGGCACACGTTGGCACATTGGGCCTCAAAAGGGCAGAATTTTCTCCACAACACACTGAAACCCCCAGAATAACACCCAGGGAGGTAACAGTGCTTATGGAAAATCAGCAGAAAATGGAGGAGTCAATCCTGCACATTCTGTAATCCCAGAGATAGTGACTAAACTAGAAAACATCAACAGTATCTTCAGTGAGATCACCTTGTGTACATACCATCCCTCAAGGGGCCAAATACTGTGAAGTTTTACGTTCCTGTTTTTTCTTGTTATGGTTGTTTCCTCTCAGAATGTGAGTAAGTGGGAGAGTCTGGTGACAACTAAATAACCACACGATGCCCCTGTAAGGGAAACTGCCATGTCATGTCATTTCAAAAATGCATGTTGTGAATTAAATCTGTATACGTTTGGTGAATTTGATTTAAAGCTGTTTAAATCAGTACTAGCATTGTAAAGCAGTGCTCGGTCATAGACAAGCCTTGTGGTGTAGATTTTAACTGGTTTAACTGAGTAGAATTTAGTTAACTGTGTCCTTATATTAACTTATAATAAGAAAATTTACCTTATTTTGTTTTCAGTTGAACATTTACATACAAACAAGAATTATTTAACGCATGTTTTAGTGTGTACAGTAAGGTGTGGGGTTCAATCTTAAAATTGTGTTATAAACCAGACATACAGGCAGCCAACGAACTGTCAGATATACAATAGCGGGGTTCTGAAGAATGATGATGCTTATGACCTGGTGTGTAAAAACATGCCAAGTATTCTCCACAGTGTTACATAAAGCATTCTGCACATATTGGAACTGGCAGTGTCAAAGAGTTGCCTTAATAGTTGATTCAACTAAGGACAAACTTTGTAGTATTTGATAGAAAATGCGATACGTTCTGTTCTGACAGCCTCAGGGATTGTGGCAAAGATACACACAACGATCTGGGATGTGATGGTTCTTGTCGCACCGGTGGACTGACTGACACCTCTCCACCTCCAGGCGCTGTACCCGCTGGTGACGTGTCTGCTGTGTGTGAGCCAGAAGCACGTCTTCCTCAGCAGGTGGCACATCTTCCTCAACAACTGCCTGTCCAATCTCAAGGTAATGACCCTGGGAATGACCCCCCATCCACAAGAGAGCCACAATCTCAGAACATGGTCATTTGTAGTCTTCACTTACAAGACCATAGAGTCCACAGACAGCCAGTAGGAGTCAGTTTATGCATACATTATTGTCAGTTAGCAGACGCTCCAGAGTGACTGAAATAGGTTACAATTTTTACAAGTTCCCTATTTATACAGCTGGATATTTACTGAGGCAATTCTGGTTAAGTACCTTCCACAACAGTAAAGCCACAGTGCCCCGATGGGGGATTGAACCAGCAACCGTTCGATTATGAGCCCTGCTCTTTACCACTATGCTATACAACCCTGAATTTACTGTGATGTTTGTAAGAAATTGCAAAGGCACCTTCGCTGTGCTGTTGCTCCATTGAGTCTGTCAAAGTCTAAATGTCTCTATATCTGAACTCAAGGTCAAAAACTGTTGTTTGGAATGCAGAGAGGTGTAAACTGGAGGATTAAGGACATGTTTAAGAAAGTGTGGATTATATAATTGCACAGACAGCAGAAATAACCCCTTGCGTTACTGTTGCCTGAGACATTCTGTTCCCACAGCATTTTGTCGCATCTGGTGGAGGGAGTGATACTATTTCTCTGAATACAGTATGCTAGTTGGCAGGAATGCGGACTGACGGCACACTCCAGGTCATTTCTGTTCTGCTGTATAATGGTTTTCGGCATAATCGTTTTCTCCCAGCTCGTGCGCTCATCTGCCAGATTATGCTCACGAGAACGCTTCACATTTTCCGGATTATCAGGCGGCGCTTCAGCCACAGCTCCTATAGTGCAGCCATGGGCTCCTTTTGTGGCCAGCAATGTCAACAGCAACATGTCCACTGGGGTGTTTCTGAGCCCTATGGCCAAAGTCGAATTTTCTGCTAAGATTTTTGTGTCATCCCCTGTGCCGATCTCACACTCAAGGACCTGTCAAACGTATCTTGAGAGATGCACGGTGCTGGAAAGTTCTTAAGCCTGCCGTCCCTCTCTTTCCGTTATGGCGGTAACCGGAGTCTTCCCGTTGCAGAACAAGGACCCCAAAATGGCACGGGTGGCGCTGGAGTCCCTCTACCGCCTGCTGTGGGTCTACATGATCCGGATCAAGTGCGAGAGCAACACCGGCACTCAGAGGTGATGGGCGCCCCGTCCGCCGCCGTGCACCGCGCCCCACCACGTCAGGGACGCGGAACAAAAGTTTGACCTCTGTGTCTCCTCCTTTCGTCCACAGCCGCCTCAACACCATCATCACCACGCTGTTCCCTAAGGGTTCCCGCAGTGTGGTGCCCCGCGACATGCCCCTCAATATCTTTGTCAAGATTATCCAGTTCATCGCACAGGTACGCCAGGGCAGGCCCGCCAATGCCGCCATCTTACACAGACACTGTGAGCAGGACCACTGCAGCCAGTATGGAAATAGTGCCATTCAACAGCACAGATGGTGAATGTTGAGAGCAGTTGTATTGGCGAAATAAATCTTCCTGTGGCTCTCAGTGTAAAGCATATACATGGCGAATGTTCAGACACAAAATCTGAATGCTGTGAATCACCCAAGTGGCTGCCATACGTTGGTGGCAGTTGAATTGAATAATAATAATGTACACAACAATGATGCACATAATCCCCAACCACCAATACAAATCTAATATTCTCAAATATCACAGAGCCACATGTATCTGACACGCACAGCTGCTAGTCTCACATAACACTGACGATGGATTGTGTGACACACCCTTGCAGTTGTTTACCGAAGCACTTTTCCTCAAGAAAGCTTTGTCCTTGGAATTATGAACAAAATTGATATCCCTGCCATCTGATACTGAGGTTTTTTTAATGATTGATTTATTTGGTTACAGGAAAGACTAGACTTTGCAATGAAGGAGATCATCTTTGACCTGCTCCTTGTTGGGAAACCAGCGAAAGCCTTCAGTCTTAATCCAGAGGTGATGTGAATTTCATTACCAATGTGTTGTATTTCATTTATTTCTTGCCGTAGAAATACCCAAGGAAAAAATGACAAAAGAAAATATTTGTATTTATAGTGAAGTGAAGTATATTTGAAGTGACTCTGGTTAAGTGTGCAGTTTAATGATAACAATGATCATTTTTATTCCAGAGAATGAACATTGGTCTGAGAGCATTCCTGGTCATCGCGGACAACCTGCAGCAGAAGGACGGAGAGCCGCCCATGCCCAACACGGGGGCCACGTTGCCTTCTGGGAACACGCTCAAGAAGAAGAGGACCTTCCTGAGCAAGACACTGACAGAGGAGGAGGCTAAGCTCATTGGTGAGTCCTTGGGCCACATCACAAAATTCAAATTCCAATAGATCTTTCCTGATCTTTTAATAAAAAGAGCTGTTTGGTTCACAAGAGAGTGAAATGATTTATCTATAGCCTTTGCTACCTGTAATAAAGGTTTTCCTCTACCAAGAAAAATCATCTACAATCCCAAAGCACTCCTTTTCAAGAATTTAAATAAAAAACCTTAATGAACTTGGTATGTTTTACCTCAGGCTGTTAAATCCATACATTAAACCTGAATTGCTTCCCAAACATGCATATGTCTTCTACTGATTTTATAGCTCATTGGCTTTAATCATTACTTTTTCCACTAAATTCACTTTAGCTCCAAAAATATATATTCAAATACTGCTCTTCTATTTTCTACTTTTCAAACAGCAAAGTTCAGTTATTTGATGAATTATTAATGATTAGTGGGATGGAATGAAAGCCAGACCAGAGCTGGGCTCCATGTTTTCTCATATTTTCTCAGATTTTTTCCCATACATCTTTATTATTTGCTAGAAAGCCATGTACATCTTGTCTAACCTTTTTAGATATTTAGAGCTGGACCTTTTTGTTTCCCCCTCTTTCAGGCATGGCCCTGTATTACTCTCAGGTCCGAAAAGCCATGGACCACATCCTTAGACACCTAGACAAGGAGGTGGGGCGCTGCATGATGAAGACCAATGTGCAGATGCTGAACAAGGAGCCGGAGGACATGATCACGTGGGTGGATCTCTTCTGTGCACTCAGTACTGAAAAAAAGCCTCACCCCTCACTACCACTTCCTCCTAGGAGCTGGCTGGCCTGCAGTCAGACTGGCTCACTGCAGTGTGTGGCTTTGGTCCCAGATTTGAGCCCCACTACTCTGCCACACCTGTGAGCTGTGAATTGCACTGAAGCCAGATCCCACCCTCTGTGAGATGACCACAGATCTCACTTCCTGTAGAACCTATTTATTCTCTGTCACATTTGTACAGTGGGGTGAAAAATAGGGTGCATTTATAAGTGAGCCTTTCCAGAGGGCTTAGATTCTGACCATGACTGTTTGTCCCTCTCCACGCCGGCAGAGGCGAGAGGAAGCCGAAGATCGACCTCTTCAGGACATGCGTGGCCGCCATCCCGCGCATCCTACCGGATGGCATGTCAAAGCTAGAGCTGATCGACCTGCTTTCACGGTGAGCGTCCCACAAACTCCAGCTTTCCCCGAACCTCTGACCAAACTTTACTCTGTGTAAGACCACCCCTTACTCTGTGTAATGCCATGTTTCTCTCTGTATAACTACATCATTTCGTCTATGTAACCGTACCTCTTTCTCTGTATAACTCCACTTCTCTCCATGTAGCCCCGCTCCTCTCTTTCTCTTTCTGTATAACCCCACCCCTTACCCTGTGCAATATCTCTTACCACTCTGTGTAACACCTCCCCTTTGTCTGTATATCAATGCCTCATGTTACTGCTTAATGCCCCCTGCCCCCCCCCCTTCCCTCTCCCCACCCTGCACTGCAGAACAGCACCCCTTGGAGAGAGTGTCTGGCCTTGCCCCATGTGTAATCTGACCAGGGAGATTTGACTAATTGGATGTTATTCTCCAAGGTTAAGTCATCTGGGCTTGAACACCCTTTACTATTAGCCATTTAATGACTTGGCCTGATCTCTCTGAAGAGATTAACAAACACAGTCTTTATAAAGACTTTGGCACAGACTGTTTTAAACCTGAGCAGGTAGCTGATGGAAAAAAGGCTCAGCTGAAACACTGCGGGTAATGTTCCCCTGTAGTACAAACCTTGTGAAAAGTGCCAATTCATCCTTAAGCAAGCAGGCACTGTGGAAATGTGGAGAGCTACAGGATGAAACTGGGATTCCATATTATACAAGTAATGGCATGTTAAATCATCCTAGTCTGACAAGTAACACTAAAACATTTTTAATGCAGCTGACAAGCATCGTGATCACTTACTGGAAATGTGAGAACTTTTCAAATTTTCTGTACATTTCTGTGCATCTGCCTTGTAGTGTCTTCACAGCAGGAATTAGCAGTTAGTTTTCCATCACACTTACACTGTGTATGTGTGGCTGCTTGTGTGTGTATGTGTGTGTGTGTGTGTGTGTGTGTGTCTTCCGCCAGGCTGACGATCCACATGGACGACGAGCTGCGCCTCATCGCCCAGAATTCCCTGCAGAGCCTGCTGGTGGACTTCTGGGACTGGCGGGAGGACGTGCTCTTCGGGTTCACCAGCTTCCTGCTGCGGGAGGTGCAGGACACCCACCCCAACCTGCTGGACTCCTCCCTCAGGCTGCTGCTGCAGCTGCTCGCCCAGTGGAGGCTGACCCTGCAGAGCCCCAGCAAGGCCCGGGCGGCCGAGGTACAGGGCCCAGGCTTACTGTCATAACGCTGCTGACATGTACCCTTTAGGTTGTAGACACAAGGCCAGGCTTGGGCTGAAGAGATACAGAGGCAGGGCTCGCTGCTGTTAAAACATTATAAAAACGTTCCCTTTAGGTTGCAGACAAAAGGCAAGGCCCAGGCCTCAGAGGTACAGGGGTAGGGCCTCCTCTTGTTTCCTTTGTGCACTGTGTCACAGGGTTTTATTTTTCATCCACTTGTATGCAGGAATTTTGTAAAGAAAACCTATTTCATAACCTGTCACCACTGAGAGCCATCTGTTTCTAGTGTTAGCTCACAATAGTCTGTGGGCAGGATGTCTGTGTCCTGTTTTCTTTGCTGACAGCGTGGTTGTTCTGGTCCATCTTCAATGTAGTTGACCACGTTCACACATATTGTTGGTGATATAATGTCCAAGTTTAGCAATGTTGGTGGTATTCTCCATGGGGTGTTGGTGACAAAATGTCCCAGTTTTGCTGATGGTATACACTGTAAACATTGTTAAACCAGGTATAATGTCCCAGTTCAATGTTGGTGGCAGGCATGGTGGTGACATAATGTCCTAGTTTAGTGATGCCGATTGTATACTGTATATGCTATTTTTGGTATAATGTCCCAGTTTAGCAGTGCAGGTGGTATACATGGTATTGATAGTTATAATATCCCAGTTTAGTGTCTGGTATGCATGGTGTTGGTAGTTGTAATGTCCTAGTTTAGTGTCTGTGGTATACACAGGGTTGGAGGTTGTAAAGTCCCATATTAGTGTCTGTGGTATACATGATGGTAGTGGTTATAACTCTCCAGTTCAGTGTCTATGGTTTGCTTGGTATCAGTGCTTATAATATTCTAGTTTTGGTGTCTGCAGTATATCCTCTCTCAGAGTCCCTGCACAGGGCTGTCCTGACCCCCGGCTTTGCTTCCTCGTCTCTTCCTAGCTGCATCAGAACGGTTCCGGTCACAGAACCCCTGTGGAGCGCAGCCACTGCACCGTGCTGCACGCCGTGGAGGGCCTGGCCCTCGTGCTTCTCTGCTCCTGCAAGACGGCCACCCGCAAGCTGGCGGTGGCCATCCTCAGAGAGATCCGCCTGCTCTTCTCCGCCATTGGACAGGCCGAGGTGAGGGTGGGGTGGGCCAAGGAGAAGGGCCTGTCCGGCACTTTTATCATGTGTGCTGTGTCGTGCTCAATTTTTCGTCTGCAGAGATGCTCATTAATGTCTGTCTGCAGGTCAGTTTGAAGGTTTCTTAACACTGCTCTGGCCCACACAGGACGATGATAAGCCCATGATCGAGGTGATGGACCAGCTGAGCTCTGCTGTCCTGGAGAGCTTCGTACACGTAGCGGTGTCGGAATCTGTAAGTGATGTGGTGTAGCCCTTTCTTCAAAAGAATTTTCCAGAAGACAGGGAGCAATCTGAAGTGGACAGAACAGGATTAAGTGGACATAGAGAGAAAGGAAAAGAAAGGAAAGAATGGGAAAAGAAAAATTAAGGAAGGGCAGAATTAGGTCAGAAATCAGAGGAAAGGTTAAGCTTTCTTCAATGAAGGATAAAGGGTTGGCAGACTTTGTTTGGTTGGAACACTTTTAGCATAGTGTTTTTTGTGAGAAGGCCTGGTTCTCCTTAGGCTATGGTTAAAACAAGGCAGTGGTTTAAATATCTCAGCTGTGATGTGCATCATTCTAACCCACTGCATGATGGATGGAAAGACAGCAGGCATCCATTGAGTAGAACAAGTTGATGAGTGAGCAAGGATGCAACAGTTGCATTTGAGAGGTGTAACATGGACATGCTACTGAAATAAACCAGCTTGTGTCCCCTGACCATTCTTCTCTTCATCCGCTCCAGGCTACCCTACCCCTGAGCCATCACGTGGACCTGCAGTGGCTGGTTGAGTGGAACGCCAAGCTGGTCAACAGTCACTACGACGTCAAGAGCCCCTCCCACGTGTGGATCTTCGCCCAGTCCGTCAAGGACCCCTGGGTCCTCTGCCTCCACAGCTTCCTGCGGCAGGAGAACCTGCCCAAGCACTGCCCCACGGCGCTCAGCTACGCCTGGCCCTACGCCTTCACCCGCCTGCAGCTGCTCATGCCCCTGGTGGACCCCAAGTGAGTGTGCTCAGGCCCTGTCCCAGTTCCCTCACCTCTCTCCCTCCTCCTCCGCCTATTCAGTGCTTTTCAGAGCTTTTTTCAGAGCTTCTTTCCAGCTTTTCAGAAGCACAGCAACAGGTTTAATGTTACCCGTTTCTGGTTTAGAAGCCTCTCCGTTGTGAAGCACTTACGTAACCACCTCTTTGAATAGATTTCATTTCAGCTCATTATTGCTGTTCTTCCACCAGTTCAAAGATATTGCAGAGAGAGCCCAGGAGCCCGTTAGCTTGCTGCCCTGCCTTAACAGGGTTAGGAATGAATGCTGTTAGCCTGGCTCAACCTGAAAATTAATGTTCCAAGTGAGGGAGTCTTTAAAGTGCATCAGTGGTAGTTTGTAGGAATGTAGTATTGCAAATCAGGATGTTCAATGGGACATGCATTTTGACACATCAGGAATGCACTTTTTTAAGGTCACACATAACTTTACCGACAGACGTTCTTTGTTAACCACAATACACTTTGTTTGGCTTTGGACAGCAATCCAGTGAACGCCAAGAAGACAAGCACTGCTGGTGTAGGGGACAACTACGTGACCTTGTGGAGGAACTACCTGATTCTGTGCTTCGGCGTGGCCAAGCCCAGCATCATGAGTTCAGGTCACCTGAGGGCGTCCACGCCGGAGATCACTGCCACGACCCCTGACGGCAGTGTCAGCTACGATAACAAGGTACCAGCCCCATCACCCCACTCCCTCTCTCCAGAGGGGCCATCTCTCGCCGCTGTTAAAAGCTACCTTTAATTGTTTTAATAGTGTAAGGCTGTACATCCTTTGAAAGTACTTAATCCCACTATAGCAATGTTTCCCATATTACATTTCCAGGATGGCCCTAATGTTTTAGTATCTGTGAAGCTAATTGCCTAACCCTAGTGAATTCACTTTTGTAAGTTGCTCCGGATAATATTGTCTGCTGAATGTAATGGTTAAATGTAAATAAAAACTCCGGGTCAGGTCACTAATGACAAACTGAAGTAATTGCCCCATAATTTTGATCTGTCAGATGCTTATGGTCTTTGTGTCAAAAGATTAACACAGCCAAGGCAAATGTCAGTAAGGCCACTTGTAGCCCAGAAGAAAAAGTAATGATAATTTAGCCTGCCTTCATCATCATGATCAAGACATTGGCATCATTTATTTTGTCGATCAGACATTCTGATTTTGTATATTGTATATTGAGTGTGTAAGTGTGATGTGTTGTTTAATGAGTGTACTGCATTGTACATGTATGACGTGTTGAAACTGTACTCTGTACTGAGTGTATTGTTTTTGTTTGACTTATTGTTCAAAGTCTGAGTGCTGAGTGTGTCAGCAGTGTATGATGTGTTTGTTGTTTGTATAACGTGTGCTCCGAGTTGTTCATACACGGTGTGTTGTGTGTAGTGTGTGGAGAATGAGCAGCGCGTGCGCTGTCATTTGTATGTGATGTGTCCTGTGTAGTGTGAGAACATGCACTGATTTTGTTCTTTGTGTGTCGCTGATCAGGTGATTGGAACCCCCTCAGTGGCCTGGCTCCTGAAACAGCTGGTACCCCTGATGAGGTCAGAGAGCATTGAGATCACTGAGTCTCTGGTGCTGGGATTTGGACGGACCAACTCCCTGGTTTTCAGGTAAGCCCCCCTCTTTCCATCGCACGTCCCATCCGCAAGAAGACAAGATGTACAATTTGAGAATTTGTATCAAGAATCTAAAAAAATGTCCCCAGCCAAGAGGCCAGGTTTGAAGTATGACATAAACTTTAGTTTTCTTCGGATGTAAATATGGCATGACTG
This sequence comes from Megalops atlanticus, assembly GCA_019176425.1. Taxonomy (NCBI): domain Eukaryota; kingdom Metazoa; phylum Chordata; class Actinopteri; order Elopiformes; family Megalopidae; genus Megalops; species Megalops atlanticus. The sequence goes on from CM032877.1 coordinate 37,298,679, forward strand.
CCACTGGAAGCATCTGGAACAAAATGTTGCCAAGCCTTGCGAAACAATTGGCAATAATCTCAAGTATGTTTTTGCATACTATGCAACATACTCTAATTACTGATTTTTTAAATCAAGAGAGATATACTGAAAATTCTGAAACAGTATCTACGCAAACCAAGCATGAAGAGAAAGCACTGTGGTTATCCAGGAGTTAAAAAGAGCAGATTCTCCTTGGTGAAGTGTGAGAAATATGCCTTTTGTAAGTCTCTGACATTCTTCTCATAACCTACAGTACTGGCATTCCAGGTGCACGTTGCCGCTATTTCAAAAACAGAGATACTGTGTTTCTGAAGACTCAAACAAGATGTGCAAAATGCATGTGATAGCAAAGTGTTGTGCTTGTTTTCTAATGACATTTTCATTCTGATTCTTCTTTATGAGGACTAAAAATCTGGGCAATAAATGCAGGATTTTGGATCTTTTTTTGTGGAGGGTTCCAATCCATTTCCGTTTGGCTTTCTTTCATTTTCATGGTTTCATTTCAATGGTTTCCTTGTAAAGCAAAAAACATAAAGAATCATTTTTAAAACAGAGTGACCTTTCTAACATTCTCAGTCTTTGGAACATTCTAACATTCATTGTGGTTTTCTGCACAGGGAACTGGTTGAGGAGCTCCATCCTTTAATGAAGGAAGCTTTGGAACGAAGACCGGAGGTAAGCTGGACCTATGTTATGCTCCTAATCTTACCACATGATTAGATTAACCAGTGGTCAAGGCCAAAAAGTTGTTTAATGAACACGACTGTGTTAGTTAGTTCCAGCACTATTAATGTGTGATAAGTGATGAAATTATGTTCATTTTTGAGGAATCACTATAGTTTGAAACGGATGAGAAGAGAGAGGAATATCAGTGTTCATCTGAATAGGTGGATGAAGGTGACCAATGCAGGTCTTTTACCTTCCCGTTAGCATGTTGAGCAAAGCCATATGATAGGATGCGCATATGTCCGTCAATGACTTGAGCCTGCCTTCCTATGTCCCAGAATAAGAAGAGACGGGAGAGGAGGGACCTCCTGAGACTGCAGCTGCTGCGCATCTTTGAGCTGTTGGCAGATGCCGGCGTCATCAGTGACAGGTGTGACATCGAGTGACCTTCACCTCATGCACTACACTTTACGGCTCACCTCCACACACCCCACATCCCTTCTCCCTCACCTCAGCACCCACACCCTTCAACCCCACTCTCCTTCCCAGTACTGCAGACCAGCACTACTATAAACCACTTGTAAATTCTACTTATAAAATGAATATGAAAGTAAACAAGGGCTTGAATAGTGTCATACTCGCACTCACTGGTCTGGTAGCATTGTTAGCCCAGTCTGTTGCTCATTCAAATTTAATAGATACACTTACATTCTATTGTGCAGGAAGTCACTTTGGATAAGAGCGTCTGCCAAATGAGTGTAATTTAAATGTAATGTTAACAAAGAACGTAAAGAGGCTCAGATGCAGATGCAGCAGAAATGCAGATGCACCTGTCTCACAGTCCAGTGTCTGTCTCTCATCCTCCCCCCCCAACCACAGCACAAACGGGGCTCTTGAACGAGACACGCTGGCCCTGGGAGCCCTCTTCCTGGAGTACGTGGACATGACACGAATGCTGCTGGAGGCGGAGAATGACAAAGACGTGGAGATCCTGAAGGACATTCGAGCTCACTTCAGCGCCATGGTGGCCAACCTCATCCAATGTGTCCCCGGTAACCGAGACACCAAACATCCTTTCCACAGCATCCGCTTCCCACTCTCCTGGTATAGTATGGCCAGTGCTATGGCTATAAGATCCTGCATTCACCAATGGCTAGAAAAGAAAGTGGAAACGGAGGGCCTTCCAGTAGCTGAGTTGCCCTCACAAAAAGCATTTCAGCACGGGTTAGCTACAGAGCTATTTTAAAACCTTAATGGCTGACGTGCATATGTTTCCCAGCTTGCCTTGCACCATGATCTTACCCCCCCACCCCCACCCCCCCCACATTACTCTTCAGTGAAAAGGCCTCATAGAGGAAATTTTTCTTTAAAAAGAGAGAGCCATGAGCCTTTCGTTGCACTGAGTGACTCACAGTGAATTTGACGTCGTTCTTGATTGGGAAGTTTTATGCAGAGTCAAAAATAGAACAGCTTTGCAGAGGGCGGGAGGGGTGAATGTGAAAACAGGTGATTCATTCCCAGAGGGAGGGAGCTATTTACAGGCTTCCGCTCTGTGCAGATGAATGAGTAATGCCCAGCAGAGATACTGAATAAGAGCTGAGAGACTACCGCAAAAACATGCCCGTGTCACAGTCCCACTGCCTTTATCAGCCATTTGTTGTGGATTTGCAATACCTTCCAGGTGTGTATGTGCGTGATTTGACAACACTCTGTCTCCTCTGCTCTCTGTCCTGTGTGCGGCCCTTCCCCCCACCCCAGTCCACCACCGCCGGTTTCTCTTCCCGCAGCAGAGCCTCAGACATCACCTCTTCATCCTCTTCAGCCAGTGGGCGGGGCCTTTCAGCGTCATGTTCACCCCGCTGGACCGCTACAGTGACAGGAACCACCAGATCACCCGATACCAGTACTGCGCCCTCAAGGTACCTTGTCTTGTCCCTTCTCCCCCACACTCTCCAAGGCCCTTTCTCTCAGAAACCAGCTAGGTGCTACTCTTTTCCTCAGCTTTCAATAGAGGATGCAGTCAGACTCCTGGGAGCTTTTATCTGATCCTGTAATGGAAGAGACCAGCTCGGGCAATCAGGAAATGATGCCGCTCCTGCTTTTGCTTTAAAGCCGCTGCAGAGTGGGATATGGCGACGCCCATTCGAAGTGCTTTGCTAAATTTGAACTTTCCCTGATTTTCACCAGCGCTAAATTGGTATTCCCCCCCCAGTATCGGCATGTTGAAATCAGACCACTCCTGACCATTTTTAGTAGGAGCCCTGCCCCCTCTCCTGGGAGACCAGGGGTGGCTCAAGGGGGTCCTATTTAATTTTTTCCAGGAAATCTGGGGTCAACATGAAACGCTGACTGACGCAGCGTCCCCAGCAGAGGGAATATTTCAGTGCTGTTTGAACTCAGTGTTTCCTCTTGGCCCTGGCAAAGAGGAAATGCTGTCCTTGTGACATCACTATTGTTTGCTGGTGGCTGTGAGAAAATAGTTATTATGCATGGCAATGAGTCTCATGTTTCAGTGGAAGGACTGAAATATCATTTTAAAAGGAAAAAACAGTATCACGGGGAGAACAGTCCGGGTTCAAGGGTAGACTTTTGTGCATCTTTTATCTGATGAAGCGATCTGCACAGAAAGTGTACCTATACATTTCAACAGGCTCCAGCAACTGTTGTTCCCTATATATTCCAAACTAGCTTTGAAATACAATCACTGCATATAAGGCACAGATATAATCCTTTTTAAAGGCATAGATATAACATTACTAGATTATTCAATAGCTGTAATTGATTAGCGTTAATAAGTCTGAGCAGAGGCATTGTAAACAGAGGGAACAGATAGCTGTTCCGGTGTCACAGCAGCCATTATGTCACTCTATCGTATGGATTTCTTATGTGTGAACTCTACACATTCAACAATGGAGTGGCGCTGTGAACAGATCACATGTGGTGCCGCTGTTGGCATTGTGAAAAAGGCGTGTAATTTCAGCCAGCTCCAGACAAAGGAAGCATAAGACACAGAGTGAAAGGAGCCAGAGGGCTTCCATTCTGCTCCCACTGTGTGCAATCTCCAGAAGGGTCTCTTTCTCCCTCACTCCCGTCTCAAGTGTCTTTGAACTTGACTTCAGTTCACCTCTGGAGGTGTCCAAAAAGGAACGACATCTGGAGAAAATGTTCATGTTCTACCTAAGAGTCCACCTTCAGTTTGAACAAGCTAGACACAATGCACTCTATAACAGTGAGTTTATGAAAATGGTTTGCCGTTGGTGAGATATAGCAGCCATTCAGACTTCACCCTTGTCTGTGTGACCCTCTGTGTGTGTCTCAGGCCATGTCTGCGGTGCTGTGTTGCGGGCCGGTGTTCGACAACGTGGGCCTTTCCCCAGACGGGTACCTCTACAAGTGGCTGGATAACATCCTGGCGTGCCACGATCTGCGGGTACGTGCGACCGGGGTGACCAGGTTAAGAAACGTAGATGTTTCTTACGTTCTTAAACGTTTTTTACCAGAGTAAATCTGCCTAGTCGTTTGTTTATTCACTCTGGCCACTTTGCTCGATGATATGTGTTCTGCCTCTACTGTGACAGCATCATCATGTTTACTATTGTGTATGTTTTACTTTGTGGATTTTAACTTCATTCTGTGCATTTACTGTTATAGATGATGTGTCTGTGAATATGTCAACAATGCTATATGGCATGTAAACAGCATCAGAATTACTTGTTCTTTACCCGATTTGCATCTTATTGCTGCCTGGAGAGACCTGTCTTGCTCAGATACATCAGCCCTCACCTAAGATGTGTTATACATCAGTGTTTCTCAATCCTACTCCTGGAGGTCCACTGTCCTGCATATCTATCCTTGCTCCAAACACACCTGATTAGTGTGATTAACATGCTCTTGATTAAATCAGGTGTGCTCAGCTAATCAAAAGTGCCACTGATGAGTTCAGTCAGGTAGGTAGAGCAGGGAAAGATGGAAAACGTGCAGGACAGTGGGCCTCCAGGAGCAGGACTGAGAAACACTGGTCTAGAGTGTTCCGTGTTTTGAGTTTGGTTCAGCAGGGATTTATGACAGCTAATTCCTACTGGAGTCTTAGTTCGTTGCAGCTTTTGATTTAATTTCTTATTAACACCTGAAGTGAAATCTGTAAAAGACCCAAAGGCTGAGCTTCTGCTCCTCCCCGCTCCGGGACCACACAGAAAGGTTCTACAGTTCACAGGTCATGGGTTGAAGCTGTGCTTTGTCTCTCCTTTCCATGACACAGGTCCACCGTTTGGGGTGTGAAGTGGTCATCCTGCTCCTTGAGCTCAACCCGGACCAGGTCAACCTGTTCAACTGGGCCGTGGACCGCTGCTTCACCGGGTCCTACCAGCTGGCCTCGGGCTGCTTCAAGGCCATTGCCACCGTCTGCGGCAGCAGGTAGAGCAGGGGGTTGAGGGAGGTCAATGTCCTCCAAGTTCTCCGACAGGAGGTCCTGCCTAAGCAGTTGATTCACTTTTATCATTTGTACACTAAAGTAGCCATGTTTTACCTCCATTACCACTGCACTAATCACATTCCCAGGGATATATGTATTCACGGTATGTGATAAAGCTCGATTTCTATAGCTTGATGAAATTGTGTGAAATGTATCTGACTTCCCATGAAAACAGATTAAAATTTTTAATCCAAAAGAAAAAAAATAGAAATACATCATATGTCTTTGCCTTTTGATGACCTTTGCAGATACTCCCAGTCTCCCATCTAAAATTAAGTTGATGTCTTTGAAGTTCTTGGATAATTTTTCTATAAATCATGAGTGTTGAAAGCAGGGACTCATCAGGCCAGCAGACTTCAAAGGTTCTCTGCTGCTAATCGGCTTACAGAAGGAGAGAGGAAATAGAGGCTATGGGAGATGCATCTCTTGGTTATTTGTTAGAAGCTACTCACATTTCACACATTATTATTATAGCAAAATACGCACACACCACTCAGGGTCGCTTTGTATGTTTTCACCCTACTGAGGTGTTGCTTTTGAATGGAAGTAGTGGTTCATTCTACCTCAATACATATTTTAATACATGTTTTTGTATGAATGGAAAGTCGATGAAATATTAGACCAAGAATGAATAGATGAATGAGATTAGTGTATATTCTGTTCACCATGGTTTTTCTGTTTTGTGTTTATTTAGAAACTACCCATGTGACATTGTGACCTTGCTGAATTTAGTGCTCTTCAAGTCCTCTGACACCAACAGAGAAATCTATGAAATTTCAATGCAGCTAATGCAGGTATGAAAAAAAACATTTGGCAGCCTGTTGAAATTCCTCAGCTCAAAGGGGTTGGTTCACAGCTTTCCCTTACAAAATGGGTCATAAGGCACGGTTAATTTACCTGCTGATTCGTAAGCATTTTCAATAGCTCCAAAGGATGTTCTGTAAGGTTACATATAATTGATACCCCAGTGTTCTTAATGAAATATCCTTGTTTTTGGGTTGTTTGTGAAACAGCAGTAGACATGGTGTTGACCCCCTCGTTAACCCCTCTTCTTTTTGCGTGTTTGCTGGGGGAATAGATTCTGGAGGCAAAGCTCTCTGTGTACTCTAAGAAGACAGCAGAGCAGAAGCCGAGCAGCATCCTGTACGGCACCCATGGCCCTCTGCCTCCCCTCTACAGCGTCTCCCTCTCCCAGCTCTCTAACCAGCTGGCCAGGATGTACCCAGAGCTCACCCTGCCACTCTTCTCAGGTAGTTCACCTGTGTGTGTGTGTGTGTGTGTGTGTGTGTGTGTGTGTGTGTGTGTGTGTGTGTGTGTGTGTGTGTGGGAGAGAGTATGCTTCATTATGTGTGCTACTGTGTATCATGCTATATAATTAAATGTCAACACAGTTAGAGACCTCCTACTTTATTTCATAAAAAGAAATGATCTCAGTGATGCTATGTCGGCAGTAGAAATGGTCAGCCTGTCCTTTTTCCTCAAATCTGTGATGGTCTTTCACTGTAAACATTATTAATGGGAGAGATTTTTCTAGCAATGTGACTGACGTGCGCTGGCTCTCTGCTCTGTGTTTGCTGACTGTTTCCTGGAGTGGCTTGTCTCTGCTCCCACTGTTAAACCAGCAGCCAATTAGATGCCAGGACTCTCACTGATCATCACTATGGCAACAGGGACATCTGAGCCCCTAGCCTAGCAAGCTGCTCACCAAAACAAAACAGAAAATATTGAGGGCAAAAAAAAAAGCAAGCAGTAAGTCTGTGTAGAGACACAGATGAGACAGCCTCTCAATGCCAGTTCAGTCTGCAGTCTTCTTAGCCAATGCATGTAACCCTGTTTTAATGCCTTTGAGTGCTATTGATGTCAACTAAGGAAATCAAGGTCCTCCGCTCAGTAACTAGGCCCCTCCAAGTGTTGCAGACTGCTGGAGCTGGGATTGGTGCTGCTGGAATAACCTCTCACTGCTCTCTTTTTTGTTTGTCTGTTTTTCTTGCACACACACACACACACACACACACACACACACACACACACAACTACTCACATGCATACACGTACATGCAGAGGTCAGCCAGAGGTTCCCCACCACCCACCCCAATGGGCGCCAGATCATGCTGACCTACCTGCTGCCCTGGCTGCACAACATAGAGCTGGTGGACAGCGGGCTCCTGCCCCCAGCCTCCAGCCCCTGCACGCCGGAGGAGGAGGCCCGCGACCGGGCCGACAGCCTGGGACTCTCCCATCAGCTCAAGGGCAGCGGCTGGGGCTCCCTGCAGGCCACCTCGCTCGTCCTCAACAACCTCATGTTCATGACCGCCAAGGTGAGGCGACAGCTGTGTGTTAGCAAAGAGACCTCAGCAGCATGAATACATGGACAGGAAAAAATGGCAATCAGAGGGCACACTGCAGCGTTACTGAACGTGTTAGTGGAATAAATTAAATGGTTTGACATTTGCCCTAATGTTTTCATGTCTTTTATCTCAATGTTGTAGTGAGGCATTGTCCCTCTGGGGCAGCACCTGAACCAAAGGTGGTCTGCAAGGGAAAAGAACTTTATCAACCCCTAAGTGTTTACTTTAACAATGAGCAACTGGTCTGACACTGTTGCTCATTTAACTTGAACAGATACACTTACGTTCTATTGGGCTGGAAGTCGCTTTAGATAAGAGCGTCTGCTAAATGAATGTAATGTAATGTAACAATGTATGTCTCCCAGTATTGGTGGCCATTGAAGAAAGGGTCCTGGCCAGTGTATTTGGTCCTGCTATGCTGCGTGCTGTCCGTAGGAAACTGACAGCGTGAGCCAGCCCTTGTTCCCTCCTGCTCAGTTTGTCACACTTGTCCCACCAGTACGGCGACGAGCTTCCTGGCCTGGAGATGGAAAACGCCTGGAACGCGCTGGTCAGCAACGACAAGTGGAGCAACAACCTGCGGACCACGCTGCAGTTCCTCATCAGCCTGTGCGGAGTGAGCAGCGACACGGCGCTCCTGCCTTACGTGAGTGCGCTGTCAGTCACAGCGACATCAACCAATGAGAACCCCTGAGGGGACGTGAGTGACTGCGTGAGTGCGTTGAGATTTCTAAACCGATCGAGAACAATCTCCACTCAGAAGGAAGCTCAGCTTGATATTTAGGAAAACATGAATGCGTAGCGTTTCAGTGTTTTTCTTTTTATTTCTTAATCTTTTAAATAATTGTCCTTTAAGGAATGGTTTTCCCACCCTAATTGGATGAGATGCACTTAATGGCATCAGGCATAGTCAGTGACAAAATAACAGCACTTCTGTTCAGGTGATATTTTCTTGGACCAAGAAAAAAGGGACCTTCTGTCTCATCCAGTGCTTATAGCTGTTTCATCCTGAGATGAACGCTTAAGTATTGTCGGAACATGCTCCTTAGAATAAGTCCACCATTTGAACCCTTTCCTTTTTCGTGCTGTGGTCAAGGTGAAGAAGGTGGTGATCTACCTGTGCCGGAACAACACCATCCAGACCATGGAGGAGCTTCTCTTCGAGCTACAGCAGACCGATCCCGTCAATCCAGTGGTGCTGCACTGTGACAACCCGCCCTTCTACCGATTCACAGCCAGCAACAAGACCTCTGCAGCTGCCTCTGGTGAGGCCGTGCCATCCCATTGGCCATAGCTGTGTCAATCAAAACATTAGGCCATACAAATGCATTGTGCCCTGAGCCACAGAAACCCTATCTGAGACTGAGCAATATGTGAACTTTGAAGATTTAAGAATGGATGATTTTTGCCCTGTCAACTCAGTTGTAAAAGGGGCTGAGGAATGGCTCAAGGGAATAGATAGTTGATTGATTGTATTGATGAAGAGAAGAATGCTGTCATATTTGACAGACAGAATGTTGAATGCTCAATGTGCTTGTTGTTTGTGTGTATGCTAAGGTACCACATCCAGTAGCAATACAGTGGTTGCTGGCCAGGAGAGCTTTCCAGATCCGGATGAGGCTAAAGTGGCCAGAGAGACTGAGGAGAGGTATCTGACTCAGACTCTTAAACCCACTTATTCTGGTCTCTACAGCCAGACAAACTAAAACTAAAAGCTTAGAACAACATTGACAGCAACAATGCCTAAAGAAGGCCTGATGAGTTGCCTTGGAACTGAAATTTTAAATAGACATATATTTATGATACTGAAACTTCAGGCATACCTTATTTGTCACTCTGAAATTCATGAATTAGTCCTTATGTGATAGCTTATCAATCACTGAATATTTGAGAACAAACAAGTGGTGTATTAAAAAAAGAAAGTCTTCTATTTTTCTTGTGGAGCGTTTTAACCGTTTAATGTGACAAGATGGGGACTTAATGGTCTTTTTGAAGTGTACTGTTAACCACTTGCAGTTTGCATCCCTGTCTCTAGGTATTTGTTTGGAGTTTGTGTGTGCTAACGTTTATCCACATTAAGATTTTCTCTGCCTTTCCTCTGTGTTTGTGTGTCCCCTGTGTATGTGTGGGTGTGTGAATCCAGGATCAGTAGCGCAACCCGGGCCCACAATAGGCTGGAGTCCCGCTACAGCAACAGCTCAGGGGGCTCCTATGACGAGGAGAAGAGTGAGTATCTGCCTATGACTGGGGAGGAGGCCTGCAATGCTGGAGTCCTAAGGACCTGCAGAGTTAACTGTGTACCTTGTGGAGGGGAAATGGCCAATTTGTGTAATAACAGATGATCCCCTTGTCAGGTCCCAAATTGGTGGCATTCTTGGCTCCAGAGCTGTCTACACTTCCTGCCTTCTGAGTGCAGATTGAGTGTGGCTATGCTGTGAAGTCTAGTGAAGACACAGAAGGGCTACTGGCACAGCGTTCCAGACTTCTGCCACTGACTCAAATTAGTTTAATTTTACAACCTCCAAATCTGGAACGGTGACAGAAAACTAGGCCATAGAAAGTCCACACTTGGAAATACTGGGTCACAGAAAAACTGTACTATAATTTTGTAGTATTAATGTTATAAATTAAACTTAAACTTGAATTTATTTGATCACACATTGGTTCAATCCTGTAGTAATTTGATTTACCTGATAAGCAATTGGCTCATTTTTTTTGGAATTTCATGGTTTATTCTTTGAAATTAGCCTGTGTTCCAGGCCATTTTTGTGAGTTGCTTGATAACAAAGATACTGATCTTCAAGGGAGTTAGATGCAGAGCGTGACGGCCTTCCCATCAGCTGACACAGGAATGTGTCGGAAATAAAGGCAGGCATGCACCTAATGTTTCTATAGGAGAGCAGTGAGGCGTCTCAAGCAGCGCGCATGCCATAGTTATCCACTGTGGGAGGACTCGTGTAGGCTGTTTTCCACTTTAGAAGCTCCAAACAGGCGTGGGAACAACGGCGTATGTTGCACATTCCTGCCACGTTTGTTGTCTGTGTGGGGGTGTGCAGTCAGACACGTGACCCCCAATCTCCGCCTTGCCCTGCGCCAGGTGACCCGCTGCCGCCGTATGCTGGTTGGCTGATGAACGTGCTGGAGACCAATCAGCCCCAGCCCCTGCCCATGCCTGTCAACGGGGGGTGCTGGGCGCCGCTGGTGGATTACCTGCCCGAGACCATCACTCCCCGAGGACCCCTGCACAGGTGAGGCCCTGCCCTGTCACCTGATCTCTTCGCTGTGCCTCCACTCCTACGCAGAGTCTGTCTGTCACTCCTGTCGTCCTCTTGGGTTGCGTGGGAAGGATGAATCAGTGTTTATCATCACATCTAGACTTTCCCAATGCCAGTTCATTGATACGAGGTATCATATCATTGTTCAAATTAGGATTTTCAGTATATGAGCAGCATTAGGTAGATGCTTCATTTATCTCAAGAGCTCAATATCTGTTGGGAAAGCAAAACGTGGCTTCAAATGTCCACCAATGACTAGACCACACAAAAAGGAGTAAGGCATGCTTGAAAGGCATGTAGACAAAGTGCGGCAAACTTGTCAGACCCTCAAACTGATGGCAGCAGGCACATTCTGAGAAGACAGCCTGACCCGGAGGCTTACAACAGAGCTTAGGGAGAGAGAATGAGTGTGTCATGTCAGCTGTCTCTTTAGCAGCACACAGAATGTTTTAATCAATGGAATAAGAAAGCATGACCTGCTGACAGAATGGGTTACACTGTTTAAAAAATTATCAAGCATCAAATAAATGATACAGATGATAAGAAACAAATGAGAAGGTATTGGTTTAAAGCCAATGACTAACAGCTTGTTCTACGTTTTTCTCTAATCTAATCTGTGACTAATTTGCATTGCTTTAGCAGTTCTTCAAAAGTGTGTTGTTCCTTCAAATGATTGGATATTGCATAACTGTCAGCACAGAGACATAGATGATCTGCAGTAATCAGCTGACTACATTGGTCTCTGGTGTTTATTCATTCTTGTAATACAGCCCTTTCCTAGTGAGCAGACAATACTGTCTGTATAATTACTCCCATACTGTATACTTATGTCAGGCCTGCTGTGAGCTGTTGTGGGAAAGGTCACCTTATATCAGCCTACAGAACCTAGCTATGGTCCACTGAGAACCGAGTCATACAAACTGAGGTTCAGTTAGAACAGGTTAACAACAACAGAGCAACAAGAGCAACAACAGTAATGCGAGACAGGCTCTTGTCAGCGTGGATTGGTGTTTCCCCGTTGTTATTATGAATTGAGGTTAGCAGTGCTGATGGGAGTCTGTTTTTGTTTCTTCAGGTGCAACATTGCAGTGATCTTTATGACAGAAATGGTGGTGGATCACAGTGTGAGGGAAGACTGGGCTCTGCACCTGCCCCTGCTACTGCACGCTCTCTTCCTAGGTATACCTCTCTCTCTCTCACTCTCTCTCTCTCTCTCTCTCTCTCTCTTTCTCTCTCTTTTTCTCCCTTTTCCTTTCCCACTGGTTCTCACAATTAGCTACGATAAATTCCTGTCAAGCACATTTTCAAATATATACTACATCTGAACTGATGTCTTACTTCTGTGACCAATTCCACGAATCTCTCATTACCGTGGTTGCTTTGCGAGTGTACGGCTGGGATAAAGGTTCGATTTTGTCTCGTTCTCTGTACCAGTATTCCATTATGTCTAATAAAATGGGGTGCAACGGCATGCCTACAGTAAGGAGGCAAAGCAGTGCCGCGAAATGATCAAAGAATGCTCCCGCCATAACTGGCACCTCCCGCAGGGCCAATATAACCCGTCACACCAGCATAAATCAGAAAGGCGAGAAATGATCAAACCGTTGTTGCATGGAACAACAAGAGAACGTGGGAAAGGCATGCCGTGGCCCACCCAGAGCTTATTTCCACCAGACTCCTGTGTGTCATCTGTCTGCCACCTTGGTATTTCTCATGTTGCTTTTGAAATAGTACTGTAGCTTTGATAGCATATCTCCCCACTTAAAGTATGTGGAGCATTTTCTGCATTACTGCATAATTATATAAAAGTTATATATAATGTGTTCACAGTTAGCCTGTTTTATGCTGTGACTTTTTTGTTTTAACTCAGTCATGTTGGAAGTCACTTACAATTACACATTCTAAAAAGACATACTGGTGGTATAAATGAACATTGAAATAGTGAAGGAGATAATATACGCCCCAGAGAAGAAGTGAATGTTGTCCTAACAGAATAGATTGGTTTTCCTTAGCTACTTCTTGTCTCATTAATGTTCTCGGATTTTGGGTGGGTACTTAGCTGTTCTTTTTCCCATCAGTCCCATCATATGGAAGATATGCCATATCATGGCATATGTTCCATGTCATGTCATGATATATGACATTGTGTGTGTATGTGTGTGTCTGTGTGTCTCTGACAGGCCTGGATCATTACCGGCCGGAGGTGTTTGAGCACAGCAAGCGGCTCCTCCTCCACCTCCTCATCACCCTTTCCTGCAACAATAACTTCCAGGTCATCGCCTCTGTCCTGCTGCTCACCCGAGAGATGAGCAACAGCAAGACTCTGACCATCAAGTCCAGCTACCAGCCTGAATATCTCTACACAGGTAAACAGAGCCATGGCTGAATATCTCTGTACAGGTAAACAGAGCCATGGCTGAATATCTCTACACAGATAAACAGAGCCATGGCTAAATATCTCTACACAGGTAAATAGAACCATGTCTAAATATCTCTACACAGGTAAACAGAACCATGGTTGAATATATCTTCAACAGATACATATCCAGCTACCAGCCTAAATCAGGTTGCTTTGGAAGGTTGTCTGCCAAACTATTAAAAACATCTTTAACTGAAAACTACTGGACTGTGGCCCTCCGGGTCCACAGCTGAGCATTCCAGCTATAGTGCATGATGCATGCTCTCATTCCCGGTTGTGTTTGACAGTTCAGTGGGGCAGGCTGCCATTATTACAGGGTTTTTACAGCTAAGCATATAGCATAATCCCGTTTAGCAGTAGCTTACATAACTGCTGAATGTTAAGTTAAATTCACACTTCTTTTACGCTGTCACACATGACAGTGATTGGAGCTCTTAAAGTGGGTTTAAACTGTAGTCTGACCAAAGCACCAGAGGGGACATTTGCACATTGTAAACTGGACGATCAACACGTCTCACCTCTTGTCAGGTGGTCCTGTCACAAGAGCCTGGGGAGACTGAATCTGGATTCCTCCTGAGGGAATGGGCAGTGCGTTATCTCAGAGGAAAACGTTCACATGTCCTGCCAAAAACAATCATGGGTAGAGAGAGCACATCAAAGGGCCAGACTAAAGCATTCCAGTCTGGTGTTTTTTATCACTCTGCCCAAACAGAGCCATCTGCAAGGCCTAGGATTTGTTGGCGGCAACATTTGCTGGTAGTTAATTAGCTGTGGCACATCTTGGATGATCCTTTTTTATTTTTTTCCCTTTTTTAATGATTCCCCCTTGTTTTTTGATAACGGTGTAGGTTTACTGGCGTTCAGATGGAAACTTACTGAAATAGACACATGCCAGTGCTCCAGAGACTATTCAACCGTGTTTTCACCTCAAAGGATCTTTATCTGTATCATGCTCCTATTTTATGGCACTGCTGTGATCTCACAGAAGCAGAGCTGTTCAATAATCAGTACTGTGTCATGGTACTCTTCGTATAGAGCACAGACGGCCATTACTGGCTAAATACATATACAAATTCATTTGCACAGGACACACCTTAATACAGAACAATTTACTCATCTTACATTTTTATAAATTGTCTGGTTGTTTTTGCTGTGTCAGTACCTTACTCAAGGGTGCAAGAGCAGTGTCATTTTGAACCTGCTGCCCTGTGGGCACACTGCTCACTGCTGCCCTACAGTTCATATATAATACATGAACATCACAAAGATTTTTCAGTGTGAAAATAGTGTCATCTACAATAGATATATTTGGTCTGACAACTTCTTGCTTTTCTGCCTATGCATATTTACTTTTATTAGATTAGCTCTCCATTTGGTTAGTTTATATCAGCTGAATGAATAAACTAAATAAGCTAAATAAATTCCCAATGATGCTTTTCTCTCCTCTACTTCCTGTCTAGGTGGCTTTGACTTCCTGCGGGAGTGCCAGACCTCCCCAGTGGCCGACTCTGGCCTCAGCTCCTCCTCCACCTCGTCCAGCATCAGTCTGGGGGGCAGCAGCGGCAACCTGCCCCAGATATCCCTGGAGCTGGAGGAGCTGGAAGAGAGCTCCACTGAGGCCGATGAGAAGACCAACAAGCTCATCGAGTTCCTCACCACCAGGTAGCCTCACTAGGTCGCCAGTCGGCTAATCAAGCAAACAGCTCAGCAGTCAGTCAGTCAGTTGGTCAGTTATTTTCTTCATGAAACCCCTCTTCAGTCAAAATCACATGCACTTCTCTACAAATGCACTTGCCTTGTATGAGTAGCATATCTGCTCTTCATCATTGTTGTCTTTCACAGGAAAGCTATGGCTTTGAAAAGAGTTTGATTATCTTTGGGACTTTAATCAAATGGAAGCAGACTTATCAAGTGTACCTGCCTCCTTACTTTACAGCACAGTCTATATTTAGCTACAAAGAAACTAGTTAGCGTACAAAGTTAGCGTACAGGAACAGAGGATACAGCATACAGGAATAGCTGGCATAGCAGGAATAGCATACAGGAATTTAGCATACAGTCAGAGGCATGCTACAAGAGATTTCTAATTTCAGTACCACTACACAAACAGTGCACAGGCTCTCAAGCACCACCCAGTGTCCAAAACAAGCAGTCACCAATTATAGTATACTCTCGGGCTAAATATGTGATATTAATTCTTCAATATTTGTTATGCATAAAACAGACATGCTCAATCCTGGGTGAGTTATGGGAATAGAGGGAGTCCCTGTTTGTGATGTGAAGCAGTTTGTAAGGGATTAATTATTCCGGTTCACTGCAGAATCAGTAGCCTATTCCATGTCTGTAATGCTCAGTGTCTGAGTATGTAGGCTGAAGAACAGTGGTGATTATTTAGTGATTACAGTATAATGGTAGTTATGTTTATGTAGCTTTTAGGGTGATCACATAATCAGGTTATGTGACACAATCCAGGTTACCAATGTGATGCTGCTATATTGAACTAATCATTCGCATGTGCACACTGTGATCGAATGTGGTGCAGGCCAAATAACTGAGAGGCCCATGATTTCATACACTCACGTAGTTGTTATCAGTTCAATCACTTCATATTTAACCACTTAAGGGTGCTGAGATAATTCACAACCACAATACCTCATACCTTGGGCTTCTCATATTTTAGGCCTGTCCTGAGTGATATAGGTGCATACTATTCAGTTGAACCCCACAAGCTACTCTCCCACGTCTGCCCCCCTGTCATTGTTTGTGACAGAGAGGAGTTGGGTCAGCGTGTGCTCACTATCAATCCGAGGATACCTTTTGAAGCAATGTTTTTCCAATTAGGCCCCAGACTCCAGGCCATAGCAAGGTTGAGCATAATCAAATATCCTACAAGGCTTACGTAAACAGTTCTAATATTTAGGGTGCTATTGAGTTGATCTCGAGAGGAGACGGGGTAAGAACAGGACCACGAGAGGGTTGAGGAGTGTGTAAAGTGTGAGACTGCAAGCGCAAGACTTTTTGAGTGTAACATCTGAAACTCTGCTGAGCCGACCATCGCCTGAGAAGCCTTGCTGTATTGAAGACCATCAATAAACAGTCTTTTCTCTCTCCTTCAACCAAGGTCCAGACTAAAGTTTGTTTGTGTCAACAGTTTTAATGGTTAGCTTGCAAGTACATTAATATTAAAGCAATTTCACAGAATTCCAAAAAGGCAGTGAATGCCTCCATTTTAAGAAATTTCTGTGACTCTCCTGTATGATACATCATGTATGACAAAAGTGGCCTAAGGAACCTTGAGGGGGCCCCACACTTGACCTGGTCAGGAGTCATGCACTGTTCATTTAATGTGGATCAGGTGATGCATGGTGCACTGTCATTGCCTAGGGCATTTGGACCCCTGTGGTGCCATGAGGACATCACGCCCAAGAACCCCAACTCCAAGAGTGCAGAGCAGCTGGCCAACTTCCTGCGTCACGTGGTGTCCGTGTTCAAGGAGTCCAAGTCAGGTGACCATCCCACCCTGCCGTTCCTCCATCTTCATCTTCACTGCCCTACAGAAACACGCACTCTCTCCACGCTATCTTTCTGAGTATACACTCTTTCTCAGCACTGTCTCTGAGTATACACTCTTTGTCCCTCTGTCTCTCTGAGTTCACACTCTCTTCCTTATACTGTCTCTCTGAGTATTTACTCTTTTCCAGCTTGGGCTCTGGGTGTATACTTTCTCCCCCTCTGTCTCTCTGAGTGCACATTCTCTCCTTGTGCTGTTTCTCCAAGTGTACACCCTCTCCACTTGCTGGTGTTGTAAGCACACATGCACTGTCAGCCTTGTGAAGCAGCTGGTCTTCCATGGCCCTCTCCTCCAGACTTCCACTTGGAGCACCAGCTGAGTGACGTGGCCCTGCAAACGGCGCTCTGCAGCTCCTCACGCCACTACGCCGGGCGCTCCTTCCAGATGTTCCGGGCTCTGAAGCAGCCGCTGTCCGCCCACGCCGTGTCTGACCTGCTGTCGCGCCTGGTGGAGGTGGTGGGAGAGCACGGCGACGAGGTGCAGGTACGTGTCCCAGAGAGTCCTGCCTTTCTGAGCAAGCAGAAGCTTGTGACAGGTGTCTGTGTAAGTGTTTGGGTTCACACACTCATTTACACTCTCTTTTAGCTTTATTGCTCATTAAGGTCCTTAGGCTAAGCTATAAATCATTTTATTCTTTCCTCTTCCTTCTCTGATAGAATTCCTAAATCTGTTCCGTTTCACGTTGCCTTGGTCACTGATTGATTAGATGATCTTTGCTTACAGTGTCCTAGTGCTGGTAATGCTCTTCTTTATGACAAAGTGTTCCGTGACAAAATTTCTTGTTAAATGCACTATATCAAATAAAATCTGATGGACTGATTGATTTAATGAGTGAGTGAGTGAGTGAGTGGATCAGAATGAGAGTGAGAGTGATTGAGTATGTGAGTGAGAGAGTGAAGGAGTGGATGGGAGAGCGAGTGATTGATCTCATAGTCCTCCTCTGTGTTTGGTTTCCCCAGGGCTATGTGATGGAGGTCCTGCTCACCCTGGAGTCTGTGGTGGAAAACTTAGCTGAGTGCCTGAAGAACAATGACCTGATGGCTGCCTTAACAAGGTCTGCTTTCTCCCCCTCTCTTATTTTTTCTGTCTCTCAAAATGTCTACTCATAGTGGTAGGGAGAATAGAATAGGCATTCACATAAGACAGAAAGACAGTTCTTTGCTTTAATGGATATTGTCTAAGGGCCTTGAGTTGATATGTAGTAATATCAAGTTTGCTGTCTTTGATTTTGTTGTCTATTTGTCACTGTTTTGGGCTTGTGTTTCTCCTCTCTCATCCTTTGACCTAAATTTTGGATGTAGTTACTCTGTAATAACATTACTTTCTGTCATAGAAATGATGTGCATGAAATAATTTTATTGCAAACGGTTGAGTCCCAAAAATCTTTTGTCGTGAGCAGGGCGTCATCACCAGATTTCCTGACCAATGGGAAGCTGACAAATAATCGAAAGAGCACCGGGCAGCTGAACATGCCCCCAGGGGCCGGCGGAGGTACGGCGGAGCGCAGCCGGCACCAGAGGAGCTACTCCGTGCCCAAGAAGTTCGGGGAGAGCGGGGAGCGCTCGGCCGACCCCCCGCGCAGCGCCACGCTGGACCGGATCCAGGCCTGCACCCAGCAGGCCGGCCTGGCCCGCACCACCCGCAGCTCCTCGTCCTCCTCCAGGGACAACAGCGCCGTCACCGACCCCGCCCACGCCAGTCACCCCGCCAACCTGCTGGCCACCATCTTCTGGGTGGCGGTGTCGCTGATGGAGTCGGACTTCGAGTTCGAGTACCAGATGTCCCTGCGCCTGGTGCACAGGCTGCTGGCCCGGGTGCCCCTGGACCGGCCGGAGAACCGGGAGAGGCTGGAGAAGCTGCAGGCCCAGCTCCGCTGGAGCGGGTTTTCTGGCCTGCAGCAGCTGATGCTCAAGGGCTTCACCTCCCCTGCCACCGTCGACCTCACCCTGCAGCTCTTCTGCCAGCTCACGCCTGTCTCCCGGGTGCCTGTGGTGGACACCTCACAGGCCATAGGTGGGCAGCCCGTACAGACTCACATCAGAACAGCAGCAAAAATACAGTTGGCCGAACAGAACCAACATATTAGTTTCAGTCCATGGTGACTCTCTTTTGAATGTTTGACTTTATTAACTGTTTTTATTTGCAATTAATTATTATTTCTGTCATTCGTGGCCATTTATAATTATTAACATAACTTCGCAATAGTATGACAGTGTGATGAAAGAGATGTACATTACAAACTAGCTAAACAAACTAGGTAGAGGTAGTTTCTAGATGAACTACAGAGTTGAAGCACCAGAGGAAAAGTAAAAGAGAGAAGAGGATGTGTTAGTGCAGTTTCAGTGCTTTACAGAACCTGAGACGATGCTCTTTCTCTCTGCTGTGTGGCAGGGTTCCCGCTGAACGTGCTGTGTCTGCTCCCCCACCTGGTCCAGCACTTTGACTGCCCCACGCAGTTCTGCAAAGAAAGCGCTGAGAGAATCGCCCAGGTCAGTGATGTGTGAGCTACCATCAAGCTTCTGTCCTTAATATCCTCTGTGTTGCTGTCTATGTTTTCATTGTTTCTATGGGTGGACTGAGCAGCTGTGTGCAGCAGTAGTAAAATAAAGGTCTTCTGGTAGAACTTTGTGGGCTCAGAATTGCACAAGTGTTGCACTGTTGTATTTGTATTAAAGTAATAAAAGAAGAAAAGGAACACCGTTTATAATGAGACCCAATTAACTAAAAGAAGTGAAAATCACACACATATAAATCCTGAAGATAAATGTGCCTTTGCAAATGTAACATTAGGGCTGTTACAGTTTTCTGTCTAAGCTGTTTACTTTTCAAATTACACAACACTTGTTTCTTTGGACAAGGTACTTAAACTTCCTCATTAACTACCTCAGTTAATGTTCAACTGTAGAATTAGGTATTGTGCCAAACAGACTTGCAAGTCACCCTGCATTATATGTGCACGCACATATAATGACTGATGATGTAACAATTATCCCTGTCAATATTATCTAGCATGACCTTAAAATTCTGTGTATGTGTTCACGCGTGTGTGTCTGCCTGACGTGTGTCCAGGTGTGCCTGGAAGAGAAGAACACCAAGCTGTCTCACCTGGCCCACGTGATGACCTTGTACAAGACACATTCCTACACCAGAGACAGCTTCTCCTGGGTGAACGTGGTGTGCCGGTACCTGCACGAGGCCTTCTCTGACATCACCCTCAGCATGGTCACCTACATGGCAGAGGTGACTGCCGCTTCAGCTCCAATGTCCATCTCAGCCACACTCTTAACTTTCACCTCAGGCGTGCCCGAGGCATGGCGGCATGATTCCTTTGAGGAAACCTCTGAGCGACATTGTGCCAACATCACATGTGAGATGCTGGACTGAGAGTTCCCTTTTTGCCTTCTCTGTCTGTTTTGGCAGTTGTTGGATAAGGGCCTTCCCAGTATGCAGCAGTCCCTCCTGCAGATCATCTACAGCCTGCTTAGTCACATGGACCTCAGTGGGATCCAGTTCAAGCCTTTCAATGTGGAGGTGCTCAAAACCATAGAGAAGTTTGTCCAGGTGAGTGTGATGCATTCTGACATTATCAGTGCATCACTTTCAGCCAATGGTGATCCAAAAACATCATCTAAGCCAAACAGTTTTTCCTATGAGTATTTTATTAACAACCTTATATTGGTATTCTTAAAACAAATTTTAAGACATTAAACTAAAAGCTAAAACAAATGCATATAATTTGTGGTCTACATACTGCAGTACCAACACAGTAGAGTAGTCTGGTTTTGGTATTTTTCAGCTGGGAAGTAATGTGATCTCACCTGAATAATATAATCTCAATGTTTTTCAAGTTGATGTTCATGTTCTTCCACCATTTTCAGAGTGGAGGAATAGCAGTGAAATGCTCTGTGCTTTATGCCCAAATTAGACCTGTCAACAATAAACTATCCAGGTATTGATGAGAGGTGGCAGCATGCTGCATTGCAACATTGATTAAATGTTCTAATGGTCATTAGCTACTTAGAACATTTGGCTTCAGCAGAAACTCCAGGTGCTCAGTTGAGTCAAAGGCTGGTTTGTGTAAGAAAAAACAACAGGCTCAATGTTATGCATCTAATCAATATAGAGGGTGTAAATAGACAACCAAACCTGCAGTGCGCTTCAGTGAAATAATGGGATCGATCCTGGGAGTGTCTGAACTATGCGCTGAGCCAAGGTCACGTTTCAGTGATGCAGAGCTTGAATTTTAACAGAAAGCGACGGTGACCTACTACTTGGTTATGTAGAGACTAAACCTGACCAGATGAGGAGGCTAAGCTTGGGAACAACTGGCTTATGGTTCCTTATCTCACAGTTCCTAACCAGACAGAAGGAACCCTGTTTGCCTTTGGATCTGTTGTTTTTGGAGAACACACATGCAGAGAAGAAATGTAACACACAAACGTACACCCAGCTGAGCTCTATAAATTGCAGTCAGCAATGCAGAGGTCTTGAGTTTAGTGCCTTTCGGTAACTGTGCTTTTCTAATAAATGTGTCTGTGTTATATTTGCCGCGGATCGGAAGCACTGAGTATCTTAATCTTTTAACATTGTATGACCTGAGAGGTAAGGTTAAAACATGTTTTCCCGAATAGAGGGCACCATGATTCATAGTGTCCACTTGAATGTGTGTTCCAGACGGTGCACTGGAAGGAAGCCTTGAACATTCTGAAACTGGTGGTGTCTCGCTCTGCCAGCCTAGTCCTGCCGGCCTATCCGCACGGTGACCTGTCACACCTAGAGGTCAGCCGCGTGTGGGACGGCTCCTCCAAGGCCCTTCCAGGGAAAACGCTGGAGTTCCACTTTGACATCTCTGAGGTAGGACTCCCGTGGTGTCCCCTCAGACAGTCCCACCATCATTACCGCATGCCGTCGACATGGAGTCAGAACCAGTGACCAAAACCAATGTAGTACAGTGTCAGAATAAATTGTTTAAGAGAGGTATCAGACAATCAGTCAGTGGATCCTCTGTTAAACATTCCTTTTACTCTGGGTTGTGGTGGTGTGTGTGGCTATTTTATCCTGGCCTTCATGTGTTTCTAGGAAAGGAATTACATTCAAACAAAATTTACTCAAGAGTAGTCAGAGTCTGTCTGAACTTGAAGGCAAAAAAGTGAAAGGGAATCTAAACGTGGGAACTTGGAAGGAGACTTCACAATTGCAAGCCAATGAGCTTGTGGGAACCGGATTCTCTAAGGCTGTTTGTATGAATTCCAGGAAATGATGTCAGCCGTGGCAGCCCCTTCGATGGCAGCCTGGAAAACTGGCTGGATAGCAGACAGCCAAAACGCCACCACTGCTTCAGAGGGGTGAATAGAACTTGCATTTAACTGAGAAATACCTCCTCCAACGCCTATTTTTAGACAGACATGAAAAAGTAATGGTTGAGGCTTGCTTCTAATTGGCTGCAGATGGATCCAATCATGGTGTCTGGAGAACTCAGTGCTCCAGAAATGGGCGTCGATCTCCAAACAGAACCAAGGGGACAGTGATTACGAATTCCCCTCCCAGCGAGGCAGGGGAGATCACAGAGACTGCTGCAGCATAGAGCAATTAGACATCTTTTAATAAAGAAAGAGCTGGGAAGTGCTCCGTGTGTAAGTTGCCCCCGTGCGTGTCTGTGTGTGGCAGACGCCGGTGATTGGCAGGAGGTACGATGACCTGCAGGGCTCCGCCGGACGAGACGGGAAGGCCAGGGCCATCGCGGTGACCCGCAGCACCTCCTCCACCTCCTCCGGGTCCAACTCCAACAACGTGCTGGTGCCTGTCAGCTGGAAGAGGCCACAGTCGTCACAGGTGAGGGCGGCACGGATGACTGAACTCCCCCTGTCCAGCAGGACAACGGTCCTGTCGAGGGATTCAGGAAGGGGACATGTTATTCAACACTACATGCTACAGGGTCTATCTTAAAAAAGAGATGCTTTGCACCATGCTTGTTTGCTCTCTGGTGGGATTTAGGGAATCCTCAGAGCTGCCTTCGTAATCAAACAGAACAAGCACCCTACAGAAAAAAAAAACCTTTCCAAACATTACTGTACAAAAGAACTGTTGGATTTCAAAGGGAATGAGTGGTTCTTAGAAGAAAAAACTTTATGAAAAAGAACAGCTTTCCAGCTTTTAGTTTGAAGGCTGGCTCTGTTGTGGGACTTTTTCCTCAGGCAGCGTTCCTCCAGGTCATGTGCAGAGCATGCATCATGTGTCTGTTAGCCAGCTCTTAGACTCTAAGGGTCTAATTGGTAACTTCTCCTGTCTCCTGTTTTCGCAGAAGAGGACTCGGGAGAAACTGGTCAATGTGTTGTCATTGTGCGGACAGGAAGTGGGGCTCACAAAAAACCCATCGGTAAGGCGACAGTTCCCTCTTGATAACGAAAGCCTGCTGAAGCAATGCGTGTGAAAATCAGAGAGCTGTACACGAGCAAAGGGAAGGACAGACACCAAGCTCTCAGAATGCACTGGTTGGGTTTGTTGGAAGTGAAATAAAGCATGTGTGCTTGGTGCTGAGGTGATAATGAGGAAGAGAATGTGTAAGTGAGAATCCTGGGTGGCAGTGGCTCTCCCTGATCTCTGTTGCTTTCTCTCTCTCTCTCTCTCTCTCTCTCTCTCTCTCTCTCTCTCTCTCTCTCTCTCTTTCTCTCTTAGTTGTTCTATTCTACTTCTCCAAGCCTCTGTGTGAAACACTGCATTGGAATTAGCATAGTGGAGGAGAGCTATTTTTGGCTTTGCTCAAGAGCTTTCTCAGCTATTTATATTTGCAGTGTGGCTGCCAATCTGGCACCAGAATGCATATCGTATCATGCTAATTCACTGACATATTGTTCATACCAAATGCATATCGCATCATGCTCACATGCTGAAGTGTTGCTCATACTGAATGCATATCATATCATTCTGATGTACTGACGTGTTGCTCATACCAAATGCAAATCGTATCGTGCTGACATACTGTCGTGTCGTTCATACAGAGTGCATTTTGTCACGATGACGTGCTGACGTGTTGTTCGCGCTAATGATGCTAAAGATGAAATTGTTCATGATGATGACCACACTTCGTCCTTATGACGACGATGGCGTTCCTCCTCAGGTGATCTTCTCATCCTGCGGTGACCTGGACCTGATGGAGCACCAGCCCAGCCTGGTGTCCTCAGAGGACGGCGTGCGGGAGCAGGACACCATGGACGACACCGCCTCTGAGCAGCAGTTCCGCGTCTTCCGGGACTTCGACTTCCTGGATGTGGAGCTGGAGGACGGGGAGGTGAGGCCCATAGAACTAGAATTGCCAGGTTTTGTCTACGTCTTTCGCAGTACATCCATTGAGTGCCTCCTTTGGACAATGGAGTGACGAGAAAAACATACCAAACATGCAGCATTCTCTAAGGGGTTGTTGTAATGTTGAGGCTGCAGTGCTGTAGCATCGTAGCTGGGACATGAAGGGAACTGGCTGTCCTAACAAGGGTTAGTGATGTCAGCTGTTCCCAATTTACGTGCAAGAAAGGCTAAAATTGCCTTTGAGAGTCAGAGTGGCAGGAATGCTGATGGCTGACTCCCTTTTCAGGGAAGTGCACAAATTTACAGTAAGACATAAAAGCCCAGGAGTGTTGCTCTTTACGGCAGTCAGTTCAGTGATGAATTGTTCCTTCACATTGCATCACATCAGATCATTTCCTTGAGAGACCCGTTTATACAGCTAAAAAGCATTGCAACAGCGCTCCTCATTACTGTTATTTTTTGTTATGCAATGTCAGGTTACATAATGAGGAAAGACGATAAGAAGGAGAATGCAATGAGTAAAACTCAGTGTTGCTGTAATGTTTTAGCATTGTCATCGTGACAGTCTAGCATCTTAAGTGACATTAATGAAATGCTATGTATCTACTTTAAATGGTATTATTGTACTTGCAAAACCTGTGTCTCTGTTACACAGTGTAATGTGATTTCTTTTTGTGTTTGTTCTATGCTATCCAGGAGCTCCAGGTAAGTTCAGCCTTGATTGCAATGTGCAGAAAGTGAGCAGAGGCGGAGGGCAGTACTTCCTGGTGGCATTGATTTGTGTGTGATTGTTACCCTTGGATTTTTGGATTCTTCTTCTGCGTTAAGTGAAAGATGATACTGACACATAGGATGCATAAACTCCGTATTTAACTCTATATTTCACTCCCAGATGTGTTTGGGAGGACGCACACATTTCACCATACTCAGTTTCTCAGGAGATTAAATCTTGTTTTATATATGTGTTCAAACACACATGTTCTGGTGCAGTTAGATAAAATCTCCCTTTACATAAGACCTGGTCCCCTTCGAGGGTGTTGATAACAATTCCTGTTAATGGGTACGTTCACAAAAACATTACTCAGCAAAACATGACTTAGCATATTTTGAGGTCATGTGTGGACGTTGTGTGCGTGAGCTCACCTCAGTGCTGGTTTGTTTAATGTTTGGCCTGAGAGTCGAGTGATACAGACTGATCCTTGGATTTAGGATTTTAAAGCTGATGGTTACAGATGTGTAGCCTCACCTGCTGGTCAGATAGGTGGGCAGGTGAGAGGTTTTGCTGTTTCAGTTTGGCCTGCTACTTTGTAAATTAGATATTCATCATTCACCATTGGGGCATAGTTTTCCTGTGGTTACATTCTGAGCCACGGTACAATAGTGATGGCTAAATTTCACAATATTGTACCTCTTCCCACCCTGGCCCAGAGGACAGGACAACAACCAGTCAGACACCTTTTATAAAGTAAAAGCACAGAGTGTGGAAGGGCAAATGTTATCAGCGTGACCCTTCCTTCACTGAAGTGTCTTTGACACCCGACACCCATGGTTCTCATATAAAGCAGACAGACACGGTATTTCTATAAAACATAAAATGAGGTGCATAGTTTTAAAGAAGTGGGGAACTTACAGTAAAGTCCTTGTGTTATAGCCTAGACCCAAAACTGCTGCTTGTTTTTCTCTGTCCCTCAGCTCACCTGCCAGGGTTTATGTGCATGTGGAGCACATGAGACAGTCTGAGTGTGCCTGCCTGTGTGCCCAGAGGCTGTCACTGCCCTCCTCACACTACCTGTGTCCTACCTTGGCATGTGGCTAGCTCTATTAGCTCTATTGTGTGTACGCACACGTGTCTGTGCGCATGTATGTGCATGCACGTGTGTGCGTGTGTGTGTGTGTGTGTGTGTGTGTGTGAGAGAGAGAGTGTGTGCTTGTATGGGTGCGTGCGTACTTCAAGCCTGTTTGTATGAGAGTGTGTGTGCTTGCGTGCATGCATGTAGGCGTGCGTGTATGTGCGTGCTTGTGTGTGCGTGTGTGTATGTGTTCTCGTATGCATGCATGCCTGTGTGTGTGAGTGTGTGTGTGTGTGCTTGCTTGCACGCATATGTGCGTATGTGTGCGTGCGTGATCGTAGTCATACGTGCGTCATATGTGCGTACGTGTGCGTGCGTGATCGTAGTCATACGTGCGCGTGTGTGCGTGCGTGCGTGCGTGCGTGCATGCATATGTGCGGACTAGAGGTGAACAGCACTAGTGACTCTGCACAGGGCCTGGCGCAGGGTGCTGAAGCCTGTGCTCTCCTGCAGGGCGAGAGTGTGGATAACTTTAACTGGGGCGTGAGGCGCCGCTCGCTGGACAGCGCAGACCTGCTGCAGGAGCTGCTGGAAGAGAGTCAGCACTCGGGCGACACACCCGGGCACAGCAAGGACTCGGACGAGTCGTCAGAGGAGGAGTCCCTCACTGCCAGTCAGATCCTCTCCCACTCGCAGCTGGTGAGTCTTATCTGTCTTTTCAGACAGTTGGGGGGTTAGGTGGGGGGCAAGTGGTAGCTGTGTATACGGGAGGGTGGAGTTAACAAGGATGAATGTTTTTGGATGATGAAGCTTAACTTGTGTTCTTTATGTCTGCACCTAAAAGCCAGCTAGTGTCCATTGCTCTTAAGGCACGAGATATCAGGGCCTAGTGCCTCAATTATCTCAATTGCACAGTGATAATTCTATCCTTCTGGCTCCACAAAAACATACATTTTCCAGTTCATGCCAAACATGAATCAGATTTGAAGGACAATGCTTCTTCTTGCTATCTCTTTCCCTCTAATACTGCATCCATGAAGTACAGTGTACAGAATTTCATGAAAGTTGCAGCTGCCAGCTCTTTGCCTTGTTTGTGATTTATGTGTGTGTCTGTGTGTGTGCTCATGTGTGCGTCATGAAAGCAGAAGGCTGTTAAGCGTGACTCTGTCTTGTTGCAGACGATGAACCTCTCTCCCTCCGAGGAGACCAACAACACAGACTCCCTGTCTACCTCCTTCGACACCACCTCGGCCGACCCGCACTCCCTAAGCGCCAGAACTCCCAGTTTCGAGGTCCCCCTGCCAGAAGATTCAAATCAGAGGGTGAATACGGGCTTCCGGGTGCCAGAGCTGTGGGGGCAGACTCCTTCCCACTCTTATCGCACTTCCATAGTGGAGTTCTTTACCAGCACCGCCAGCACCGCCAGATAAGAGTCCTGTCTTGTCTGTCTTAGGCGGCTGTGGCGGGGGGTGGGGAGGGGGTGAGCTGGGGAGAGGAGGAAGGGTGATCGTGGCTGTTGGGATATGGGTGTGCATTTCAACCACTGTTTTTGGGATCCACTTATCCCTATAAAGGAAGTGGAAGGATCCAAACTTTATTGGGGTTTGAAGTACTCACATTTCCCAGCATAATGCTGCAGCCTTTATTCAAAACTATTAGTGCCAAGTTGGACCTTTTTCACATCTGTTTAACCCCTCTACTGCTAAGGCTTGGGATTGTTTTCTGAGGGCTCAGTGGGTCTCTGGTGGGCTCTGCAGAGGGCTTCTCTCTATCAGTGATTATGGCAATGTGTACAAAGGGTGTGTGGGCTTCTATCTACAAAAAAATCTTCATTAAAAAGACTAAAAATCTTCATGGGGTGCGGGAGACAAATCAAGCAACACTTCACATCACGCACTTCTTAGAGCATGTGACAAGCAGGTGAGACATCCGGTCTGGGGAGCTTTCTGAATTGGCCTCACTACTGCACTCTGGAGTGTATCAGAAATAAAACAAATATTGACCACAGAGCTGCAAGGATTGACTGTCCTGTGGAAAAGGTCAGTGAAAAACATAATATCTTTGAAATGTAATGGCATAGATTATCTTGATCATGGTAAAGAAATCAAGAAGTTCCAGAAAAGGTGTTACAGTGTAGTATTTTGCTTTTTTTTTGCAGTTGGCTACTCCTTCTTTTAACAGTTTATAGTCAGTGTAGCTGATGAGAAATGCATTCACTGTAGCTAGCTTAGCAGGATGTAGAATGTTCCTTTGAACTGCAGTGATTATAGCAGATGTTGACCACAAAGTGTTGACCATTCCATGTCACAGTTGTTGAGTACTGTGTTGACTGTACAGGCCCATTTCTGTTATCTCTGAGCCAGCATGTCTTGTCCTGCCAGGCTGAGGTTTCAGTGGAAGACGAGGACACGAATGTGCACGAGGATGACCTGTCGTTCTCTGTCAATGATTTGCCTGCGGGTTTCGACTGCAGTGACAGCTTCACAATAGATGTGGAGCACAGAGATAACAGAGGGGAGCTGGACCTGGACCCCAGCTGTCTGCCCAGGTATGGGCCAAGTCACTGCAGAGTCACTGTGATACAGCTATTCTGGAAATAGGGCACAGTCATAATGATACCAATTCTTGTAATACAGCCATATAGATTCCAGCTACTGCAATACAGCTATGGTGGCACCATTTACTATAATGCAGCTCTCTGATCCCAGTTACTGTCATATAGTCATACTGACACTAATTACTGTAATACAGCCATACTGACACCACTTACTGTAATGTAGGCATATTGTGGCCAGTTGCCATAACATAACCATGCTGGATCAGTCATCGTAACACAAACGCATTGTGACCGATCACGCAAGTCAGAGGAGAGCGCGTGTGGGCGGCAGACGGATTCGCCTTCTGCATGCCGCCTCCGCGTGTTGCAGCCGCATGCCCTGACGTAGCGTCCTGTGGTTACCGTGGTCGCAGCCTCCCGGAGGAGAGGGACCAGCTGCAGGAGCCGCGCTCCTCCCCTCCCCCCTCGCCCTTCTTCTCCGCCATCCTGGCCGCCTTCCAGCCGGCCGCGTGCGACGACGCAGAGGAGGCCTGGCGCTGCCACATCAACCAGCTGGTGTCCGACTCGGATGGCTCGTGTGCCGTCTACACCTTCCACGTCTTCTCCTCCCTCTTCCAGGTACGAGCCTCTCCCTCTTCCGAGCCAGCCGGCGGCCAGCCTTCACATGCATATGTGTGCATACAGGATATACTTGGAGAGGCTGATAAAATGTACACATTTTTAAATGTTCCATTAATGCTGACTGGATGGTATATAATGCCGTAGGGCATTACATTTACATTACATTCATTTAGCAAAGGTTCTTATGCAGAGTGACTTCCAGAACGAGAGAACAGAATCGTGTCCATTTAAGTTGAATGAGCAACAGTGTCAGACCAGGCTAACAACATTCCCAGACCAGTGTGTGTGAGCATAACACCATTCAAGCCCTACCACAAGTTAACCTCTACAATCTGACCAGCCAGAGGAAGCCAAGTGTACTACACAATAAGCTACACTGTCCCTGAATTATCAGTTTCTACAGTGCTGTGTTCCCAGGTTAAGCATATGTGAGACTCTAGATGTTTACCCAGCCCTCTTTATATTCTTTCGACTACCATGTGTTAGAGGCAAATACTGCAGTAGGGGTGTGTTCCTGAGGGCTTTTTGATTTATTACGTTGGCTGTCCTTCAGCCCATGTTCAGTGTCTACCATAACAAGTCACCAGTAAAACCATGAATCTGCTGCAAACTGATATTCTGTCCTTCTGCTGATATTCAGTCCTCAAGTCTGCTCTCAAGAGATACACACACAAGAGATGACCATAGCATTTACCCTGTGGTGCCGTGAAAGAAAAGGGAATACACTTGTTGTCAGCATCAGAGACAGAAATAACGTAATAGCTTTCCTAGTGTTAGCAAAGGCAATATCATAAGGAGCCTGCTTTGAGAGCACAGGTGTCTTGTTTGTCCTTGGCCTTACTCTGCTCCCCAGTGTCCGTGTCTTAGTAGAAGGTAAAGGGAGAGAAAGGGAGTAAGTATAACATGCCAACATCCGTTATCTTCCACTGAGCAGGTCAGCACAAGTTTAACGATGCTGGCTGGACAACAGCCAGCGTTAATTGCCATTGCCAGGTTTTTAATCCAGCAGTCAGGCCAAGGGGGTAGCGCTGGATGTTTGGCTAGACGTCCCACTGGAATGACCTGACCAAAGGTTGTGGACAAGATGCTTGAGCAGCTTCTTTTTGGAGACCATATATACTGTATGCTCTCCTCATCCTTCCTATTTATAACTACTGCTGTATTGTGAGTTGTGTGTATTTATCTTCCATATTGAGAATATTCAAAACAAGTGGTTTATAGAGTCTCATTCATTCAGAAACTTTTTTAATATTCTGACCCATAAGAGAATATTAGGATGCATGTAAACATACTCTTACAGAAGACCAAGAATATTTGCTTTGCCCTGTATGAAATATGTTTGTCTGCTTTATCCACCTTGGTTTCTAGATTTTTACCAATGCCAATGTGTCTTGTAAACATGGAAAAAAAATTTCCTCCCCACAGAATATCCAGAACAAATTCTGCTCTTTAACTCGTGATGCTGCTGGCTATCTTGGTGATGGCCTTCGTGGGATTGGCTCAAAGTTTGTAAGCTCGTCCCAGATGTTGACTTCATGTTCAGAGTGTCCCACGCTCTTCGTCGATGCAGACACGGTGAGTGGATGCAAAAAGTGAAGTCATCTGAATTATGTACTATTATGGTGTAAGGTTGGACTTGAAATGACCCTGCATACTTTTCCACATGTGCATCCAGATCCTCTCCTACGGGTTGCTGGAGAAGATGAAGTTCAGCGTGCTGGAGCTGCAGGAGTACCTGGACACCTACAACAACAGAGAGGAAGCGGCCGTCTCTGTAAGCACTTAACACTAGCACATTGTTTGTTTCATCATCTCCCTAGTTGATCTTAAGCAACATCACATGCATAAACCGACCAAGGATCAGAGCAGATCGATGTACAGTTTGAATCATAATCAGTGAATCAGTCAGTTGGTTATCTAACTGTTAGTCTGGGAACATCATCTTTACTTTCTCAGAATAATTTGGTGGAAAATACCTATATGAACAAAGTCTATGTAGATTGCCAGTATTACATTCCCATTGATGAAGCTGGAAACATTTTCCTCCTTCTTTCTCCTCCTCCCACAGTGGCTGCAGAACTGCAAGGCCACCTTCCCCAGGGGGTCTGGCATTGGAGTGGTCACCTGCCA
The DNA here is from genome assembly GCA_019176425.1 of Megalops atlanticus. Classification (NCBI taxonomy): domain Eukaryota; kingdom Metazoa; phylum Chordata; class Actinopteri; order Elopiformes; family Megalopidae; genus Megalops; species Megalops atlanticus. Next base: position 37,329,850 of record CM032877.1, read on the forward strand.
ACCAGGGGACTCAGAGGAAAAGGTGGGAGATCTTTCACAGGCCCACCTAATGTCACCTGCTGTGAAGGTTACATTGAAGCTTAGGCTCATTGGACAGTGTGTTGCTGCCTGGTGATTGTAGGGAAAAGCCACAAGTGTGTTGTGTAGGAGAGGCTAGTGAAGAAGGTAGTGCAGAAGATATGTTGACATTAGTACAGCTAGTAAAGGAGGGCCTAACACGATATGACAAATTAACATTGGTTTAACATTTCATGTTATGTGTTCCTGTCACCAGAAAATAGATTTTCCTTTTTCCAACTAATACAAAGCGCTGAAAATCTGCTAACACTTGTCATCTTATGTGGAATCAGTTGTCCTCAATTTGCTAATGTCATTTCAATATTTAGATTAACATTTCATCAGATTCAATTTCGACTGATCTTTTATGCTTCTCCCTGTCAATAAATATATCTCTGATAGCCCTCTGTGCCAGCGTTTTTCTAGTTTTCACACTGACCTCCAATTCCATGTTTTCAGAGTTCCAAAATATTGCTTTACAGCATTGAAAAGACCATTAGCAAATGAGGAAGAGATATTCCCAGCAGAGTACCTGTGTGCCAATGAAAGGCACTTCCTGCTTTGCTTGAGAAATTTTTACACAAAGCTTTTATACTGTTATTGTACATTGTACAGTCAACAACTTTTTACTCTCTCTCTCTCTTTCTCTCTCTGGTTCTGTCTATCACTCTATCTCTTTATTTCGTTGCATGTATATACAAAATTATACCATTTTACGACTTCTGCTGATACTGTTGTCTTCTGAATGGGTTTGCCACATGTTGCACGCTGCTCATTGACTTTCTGTGTGTTCTTCTTCTTACCTCTTTCTTACCCTGACATGCTTGCTGTGTAGCAAATGGAATCACTGGCAGTAAGTTCTAAAGACTGTTTTCTCTTGACCTGTCGGTTGACACAGCTCTCCCCGTTCAAAGGATCAGCGATTTGCTGCAGTGTTTCTAAACGCATCTGTTGTTGTAGCACTGTGCTCAGCGGTACCTATGGTAGCAGAAAAAGAGGCTTAAACTTATGTGTGCTGATAAGCAAGTCACTAATGAATAATGAGGTTACAGGGTCGTCATGATGTTCCGGCTTTTGGTAGCAGGTTATGGTAATAGGTTGAGCATCAGTATTCATTCCTTGCAGAGTACAGTGGCATTCAGAGTGTGAAATGATGTCATGATTATGATATCAGAAATTCCAAAAGGCCCTGCAGTATGTGTATTTCCAATGGCTGATGAATGTTTATATCTCCTTGATATATTTGTATTTCACCACGAAGAGATATTGTTTAACTGGTACAAAATGTCTTAATTATGTTAAACATTAATAGTGTGCAGGGAGAAGCACAAAAAATAGCGTATGTAAAAATGACTTTACCATTGGTAAAGTGGGAAGATTGACTGACTAATATACGGACTCAACCATATACAAGCAAATGCATGAAACACGGGTATGGGTAATTGATGAGGTGAGAATGTAAAGGTTAATGTATTTACAGGGTGTATGCTTATGACGATTTGTATGTCTGTCTTCTTTGCAGCAACTGGAGCTGTGTCAGCGACTCTACAAGCTCCATTTTCAGCTGCTGCTGCTTTTTCAGTCCTACTGTAAGCTGATTGGTCAGGTCCACGCCATCAGCTCTGTGCCAGAGGTACGAGAAACCACTTGCACCTTCCCTCTCTCTTTCTGTCTCTCTCTCTCTCTCTCTCTCACACACACACACACACACACACACACACACACACACACACACTACATCAGAACCGGCAAAAAAAGTAATATAACGGCAATATTATATTTGTCAACGTTTGGACAGACTGTCAAAATGGACCCACAAGATGAACAAATCCTTTGCAAACAGGTACCTGCCTTGTAGGTGTTGAACACACCCCCTCCTCTCTGTATTTGCCGTGTGGCCTCTGAACATGCCCCCCGCCGTCTGCTCTGCAGCTTCTCAACGTCCCCTCCTCTCTCCACCTGCCCTGCAGCTGCTGAACATGTCCCGTGAACTGAGCGATCTGAAGAGCAGCCTCAAGCTGGCAGCAGCATCGGTGGCCAGTGACCTGGCCACCCGGGAGGGCCCCGCGACCGAAGCCACCTTCAGCTCCTCCGAGGCGGCCGTGCAGGCCATCCTGGAGTGCCTGAAGAACAGCGAGTTCACCACCGCCATCCGCCACATCCGAGAGTGCAGGTTAGGCCTGGAGATCGGCGCCCTCTTTATCCTCGCATCAGAGCATGACCCTTTTTTCGCTGTGCTGATTTCTCAGCAGTATACAGTGAAGTACAGTCGGCTATCTAAGCATGAATGTGCCTTCATCATTAGTTGATCTTTGGATGTACAACAAAACAATGCTCTTAATACGTACTCCAAAGTCAGTTTATATCACCAAGTACACACATTGGTTATCCACCGCAGTTTATTGCCATGGTATGTTACAAAGTTGTTTATCCTTACAGCTTTTGATTGTAAATTTCTGTGGCACTGTCATATGTCTGTATATCCGGGTCACGCAGCAATAGAAAGTTTGTTTGACACTACAGGTGCCTTGATTGTCTGCTCTTTGTGCTGCGCAGGAGTGTGTGGCCCAATGACATCTTCGGTGGCAACTCGGAGGACGAGGTCCAGACTCTGCTGAACATCTACTTCCGGCACCAGAGTCTGGGCCAGACGGGCACCTTCGCGCTGGTGGGTTCCCGGCAGGACCTGTCCGAGATCTGTGTGAAGCTGATGGAGCTCAACGGCGAGATCCGGGACATGATTCGCCGAGCCCAGGGCTACCGGGTCATCACAGCCTTCCTCCCGGACTCCAGCGCGTCCGGCACAAGTCTCTGACAGGAGGAGTTCTCCACCAGGCCCCAGCCCCGGCCCCAGCCCCAGCCCCAACTCGAACCCCACACCCTACCCCCACCCCTAATCCGGCTCCAGCGCCAGCCCCGACCCCGCGTCCCTCTTGGGGGTGCTGCTGTCCCTGCGGAGGGGTACCCCGAAATCTTTCCCCCTACCTAGAGAAACTGGGGCATGCCATCGTGACTCTTCTCAGCTGGGGTTGGTGGGGAGGTCCCAAGAGTAAACAGGTTTTCAGGTCTTCAGGTGCGCAGCAATACTGGGTGAGTGAAGGTGACGTGAGACACTGAGGAGTTTAGAAGTTACTGAACCTTGGCTTTGATTGCACTATTGAGATGATAGATTATCTGATGAAGGTGATATAGCAGTAACATCGGCAGCCAGCGCTCGCTGCTGAGATCAGTGATGTACTTCCATATGTATCAAAGAGGACATACCAAAGCTGAACGGACTTATTCTTCTGTGGAAGTTTGCTGTTATAAACATTTCTGGGGGAGCTGTGCAATGCCACTCTCAGCCGAGGGCCTTTTTCCTGTCCCATGGTGAAATAATGTGTTTGAATTCGAAGGCTTAGTTCTGAAGAGCTTACCAGATAAAATGACACATAAATCTTGGTTGTGGTTAGCTGGTCTAAAGCTGAGAGCCTGTGCACATGTGAATCAAACTGTAACCAGACCACCATCCATTGTACACTGTAACGTATCAATTTGTGAGTACACACACTGAGCCGCAGTACTTCAAGGCACATCAACGTTAACGCTGTAACGCTACTGTTTCTCATAGAACTGGATACCGTCCTTCCTTGTCATGTCACTTGTGATTGGTCCCTAAACTTTTTACGGGTGTTGTTTGCTTTCTACTGTGTAATTATTTGCTTCTAGAACTATTTATATCATGAAGAAGAAAATATGCATACTGGTGGTGTTTGCTTTCTGTTGTGTACTTATTTGCTTCAAAGGTTGTTATTTATATTATCAAGAATTCAACATGCATTAAACTTAGTTTTATAGAATGAATGTTGTCTGCTACAACTGCCACGCATGCATATTGTATGTACTATGAATTGTATTAGAAATATTTAACATAAATTTGTATTTTAACTGAAAGATGCATTTGTATATAGTAGGAGGGGAGCTTTGCTCGTGTGGCAAGATTTTATTTTTTAATTTGTGCATGTAAACAAAGAGAAGGCACATTTTTAAAGCTTCCATGTGGAAGGTTATCAATGTAGATTTTTCACCTTGTAAATACTTTTACAGCTTTTGTGAAGTCATTTGGATTGGTGTTCTGTACACTTATGTAACAAAGTAAAGCCTATATCAAATACGTTGAAATTGCCTTTTTAAAAACAAAAACACTACACCAGTTTGGTGCAATAGATGGAATGGCAATAGAATGGAAAACACACGTCCCAAGTGTACATCTGTCCTTAGCGTACAGACCCAGTCATCTGCATTTGTCTGCTTATTGTCTGTGCAGGGTACCCCACATGTAAAACACAGTACACAAAGCACATGCCTCTATGCTATAAATTATAGACCATAGTGCACCTATCATAAACAGTTTAAGGATTTGCTTACTTTACCAGCAAGGCACCAGTCAAGTCACCTAAAAGCAAAAATGGTGATAAAAAGTTTTACAGATTACAGGTTTAATATTTTTATATTCAATGAGAAACAATAGAACTACATCTGTACAGTTATTTATAACATGTGGCATAGCATTCTGTCCCCATTCCTGAAAAACGAACACTCACATTGAGAAGGGCAAATCTGTCCCAAAATCCTACATAGAGCAGTAGTAATAGTTAGTGTTGCACCCCCTCATTCGCAGACCCCTACTTATATCACTTATAAGCATTAAAGGCACTATCCTATCCTACTGTATGGTGCCGTAAATTGGTGTGAATACCTTCTTGGAAGTGTTAAATCATTAACATTTTTAGCATCAAGGAAAAGAAAAACATGTCACTCAGACATGTTACAGAGGAAAAATTTGACTCCTTGCATACTAAGCCAGAAATAGTACAAAACAGAGCAACAGAAGTAAGAAATAAATGTGACACAATGACACACATGTGCCCACAAGGTTATGTTAATTCAATTTTTGTCCAAAGGATGCAACTTATCATTGGTCAGGGAGTATAGGGTGGAAGGCATGACATTCCACCATGCTACCATTTTCCACTAGGCCATCTGAGCTCTATCCACTCTACCTCTGATGGTCTGTACGTAGAGATCCCTCAAACAAAACTATGGAGGCATGTCAGATGTATTGCAGAGTTGCTACGCTTGTCTCCTGGCCAGTGAGTTTTCCTCATTCGCATGTTATCACTATTGACATGGTCCAGACCCTTGCCAGGGCCTTTCCTTCTCTGGCAGTGGCCATAGTGAGGATGAGGCCAGTTAAAACATTACATTCTCACATCCTAGGCCCTGACCCCTGAATACAAAACACAGATAGACAGAGTCCTTGGAGCTGCAGACACTATCAGCAGCACTGTAGAGATATATGTTGTCCCTGCTGGCTGCTCTGCTGCTGTACAGTTAACCTCAGCGCAGTCTCTGCTTTTTGCCATGACAGGTTTACACCCTCATTTCTTGCTGTGACCACGGGCTCAGACCCTAAAGACTTGAGGCCTATGGTGTTGAAATTAAAGGACCTGCCCATAGTGGAGACCCGGGTTTGTGAGTCCACGCAGGTCTCCAGTTTGGGGAACAAGTGTTTTAAAATTACCCTGCCAACTGGCCCCTCTTCTGCTATGGCCCTCTTTGTTGAGTCTCCACCACCACCTACTGAGTATGATTCGCCTTTGGCCTTGGCTGAGGTGCTGTCTGAATTAAAGGCAAAGAATAAAAACCACGTGGGTCTGGTGACAATCCAGATTCAATCCCTGAAGGTGAAGTCTGATCCAACCCGCACTGCCTCGGCCTGCTTATATTGTCCCTACTGTTAGGACCGGCAGGAATTTGCTAGAAGTAAAGGCAGATGTTAATTTAGCCGTGACCCTGTCTCGAGAAGTAGCAAAGGGAAAAAATGTCTCCAGTTGTTGGGTTTGTCAATATTTTCCCCCAACACTCAGGGGAAAGCTGGCCCCTGTATGCTCCCCCTTTGTTAAAAAATGTGTATGATCTTCTGATGGCCCGTCTATGTAGTCTCTCTGGTGCAGTGCTGGGTATCCTATGGTCTACATGGAATGGCTCCTTCAACATAACTCAGTTATTACCCAGTCATCTGTTCTGCCATGAACAGGTTCTGCAGTCACCTCGAACGGAGGATGAGAGAGATATACGGCTGTGGTTCTTAAAGCACCTAAGAAAGCAGTTTCCTGTCCATTACTCTATGTTACACAAAAACACTTCCAAGAGTGCCTATCAATATCAGTTCACTGCCCTATGTAACAGTTCAGCAAAGGGGTTAGTCTGTATGGGAGAAGTTCACTACATTCACCGGAAAACAGAATTGTCTGACCCTATCCTGCAGTGTGCCTTCCTCTGATAACTCTACGTTCCGGGTCCATTTTAGCTGTCCTCCAGAGGCCCCGGACTTTACTCTTGCATCCTGGACAACTTGAAGTGGGACATTTAGCTGAGGTGGTACACGATCAAATTAAGGAAATTCATAAAGATGGAGGGTAATTTTCCTGGTTTGAGACATACTTGGGGTCATGGAGAAAATGGGTTATGGGGGTCTTTGCAGGCACGATAGTTTGTTAGCTTGTCTGATATTGTGTATTGTAATCAGTATTGCTAAATGCCTGTGTAAGCAGTCTGCCTCTCTGTTAGCTGTAACCATGATTAATGTCTGACCAAGACACTGTGAGCACTGTAGAACTTAGAGGCCTTGAAGACATGTCGATGCCAGATTATTTGCATGAGGAGTGAGAAGTATTGCTTTTATGAGCAAAACTGGGGTATTGTGGATGAAAAATGTGTGAATGTTGATACATGAACATAACTGATGACACTTAGTATACAGTTAACTGCTTATGCCATCTTGGTCTCTATACCCAGCTACAAGGACACCTGCAAACCAGAACCAGTTTTGCACAGTTCTATATAGTCAAAACAGGAAGATAAAGAAGTCAGTCACACCGGGTCCTTGTGTGTGTGTGTCACTAGTCACTTATGCACCAGAAGGAAAACGATATATAAGAGAATGATTCTAACGTTCTGTCTAGCATGTATGTGTTGACTCTCCCCAGGAAGGAGAATAAAGATTTGCTCCTCTAAACCAAAACTGCTCACCTGAATTATCCTTCGACAGCTGCTGACAAGTGATGCAGGTTAAGCAGAGGCATAGCCTGGCTGGCTGGAAAGTAGCGAGCCCTATTCACAACCTGCAGGTGCTCTATCCAGTAATCAGGCAGTGGGAGTAGTTGTGTATATTTGGCTGGATGCCCCTCCAGTCATGGACAGGCCTCTGAAGTGGTGCCTCTTGGACAGTCAAAGCTAGAAAAGCCTTGGTTGCAAAATTACACTGCAATGGATTTCCATTCCATTCTTTTCTATGAACGGATCTTGTGATGTAGAAAAGGGTTTTAATGCCCTAGAAGGGAAAATGAGCAATGAGAGGCCAGGAACTTCATTTGCATTGTACAGGAATTCTTGAATATTTAAGTGAAACAAAATCCAGAGCTGTAATGCACAGTCAAAGGCATTTCAGAAATTTAAGTCAACTACCCATAACACCAGCCAGCTATGCTGTAATAAATTTACTTTATTAACATACCATACAGGATACAAAAAAATAGTTTTTCAGCTGATCACAGACAGGTTATAAAAGACGTAGAAACACCTGTGCAAACACACCATACATAGGCCAAGGGGATGGGAAGGGAGGTGCTTAAACTATGTATTTGAAGCTATAGGTGGTGTCACAGGACAGCCTCTTGCCCCTGCAGCGTCCACACAAATCCTGCCGGTGAGGCCTCGTCATATCAATGTGCCTCTGCTTCTTCTCGCAGGAGCAACGTGTCTGCCCACAGGCCTGCAAAGCATTACACCAATCAGCCTACACTCAGCCAAGGGTGCTTTAACTAGCAACACTACAGTGAAGATATAATGGGATAAGTGGTATTAACAGATCAATGAATCTATGATTGGTTGAAATGTGGTACATGAATTGATAAAAGCACACATCGTAAAAGGAAATGCATGCGTGTTTACTGTAATTTACCTGGCACTGGATCGACTCCACTCTGTATGGATTGAAGCCCACCTGGCACTTGCGACATAGTTGCTTGAAGTACACCTTAGTTCGGGAAAAGGAATATGCAAAGAGTTAGACTTCGCCCAACAAAAGGCGTTTAGGTCACCCAAGAGCCTCACGGTTTGCGCTCATCGAAGGCTGACGTTACACGAAGCAACTTACAACTTGTCGCTTGCAACAAAGTTGTACCTGAAGTTTCCTGTGTTAACCCCCCCATAACTGAACTGCAAGTTGCACAAAGTTCACAGCGATCCAACGTCATGCAACAGCCAACCCAGCATATATTGTTTACGTTTTCCTGGAAAAGCTATTCATTCATTCATAATAATCCATTTTGAACGCACTATCGCCTGAATGAAATTCCTCGGTAGGGAGCCCATCTAGCACTGAAGTCATTTCGTATTAAACTAACAAAGGAAAATACACTGAGTTGACTTGGAAGTCGCCGCTCTCATTGAGCTTGAGTAACATTTGTTCAAGCGGTACATAAAATACTAAATACCCAAATTAAATCATTAGTACTGGCTACCTAACAAACGAAGTTTCAAGTTTATTGTCAAATACTCGGCAACAATGCAGCATTATTACCAGTAATGAAATTCTTAGCCTCAGAGCCAACTCAACTTTACATAATAAATAAAATAGAAGTAAAATAAAAGAAAAAAGATATAGAAAATACATCGCAAAAATATAGCAGTGTAAACAGCAGTGCAGTGCAAGCCACCCGTTTTGCTGTCTCTGGTCGACCTTTAAGTTAGCCAGCCATTTCGGGGTTTGAAACGATCGGTAGCTAGGTCAATATAGCTAAATATAATTGAAGTGAACGAAGATGCATCTTGGCTTATAGAATTTAAACAACGAATACCACGAATTTAGAATTGATGTACGGAATGTCGAACGACATTGCGTTGATACAAAGGTAATTAGACATGAGTACCACTCAAATCGCGTTCGAATCGCTTGTGAACACCTTGGCCTAACTGCAAAGTTGCGCGTAGAGACGTTAAGCAACCAGCGTATGCAACTTTAGTTGCAGTCCCCCTCATCGCAGAAATGCAGCCATACCTTATTGGTTCCTGAGATGCACCACACATATGCGCTCTCCCAGCGGGTGTTGCACTTGCTGCAGTGGAAAAACCCATACTTCTGTTCCAGAAACTGGGAAAAACGAATGCAAAAACTAGACCAGTTCCTATTATGTTCACTTCACGGCAAGTTGTGCCATGTATCTATACAAGCAAAACACCATGAAGTGGCATGCATAAAGTAAAATGAGAAACGGGTTCTCTTCATGGTCTATCGTTTTCCATATTGCTGGAAAAGGGCAAGGTAAAATACTGAAAACGCTTAACCCGCCAAGTGGCTTTGCCCAAAGTCTCTAAAAAATGCAACGATGCAACTTATACAAGGCGAGTTCGCAAAGACAACTTACCTGAAAGTTGAATTTCCTTGGCACAAGGGAAGGGGTTTCCTTAACAGCTTGACGTACATCTTCATGTTTCACCGCGCCCTCAATCCTTTTCCCTTTCACCTCACTATCCGAGTCTTCCTCACATTGGTCATGTTCTTCCTCGCCCCATTCACAGGAGCCATTAGAGTCTGCATTGTCCGGCAGTGTAAAAAACCTTCGATCGAACACAGGGGAGTAGATTGCTATGGGTCTGGAAAAACGAACACTGTTCACCGGAGTGCTGGGCATGAACTTGGTCGTCAATATTGGAGTCGTAACGAGTGACTTGGAAGGAAACCATTTTCGCTCGCGGTAGAACAGGGTTTTTGGGCCAAGAGAGCATTGCACGACTGCGTCTACCTTCGGATTAACCTGAACACCGAACTCTTTAGTGTTGGCTTTCGTGAGGCGAGACGCTAGGTTTGGGTTGACCTGGGACAGGATCGCCCTCAGTTGAGCGCGTTTGTAGAAATCCAAATAGTTCACGGCCTCGGGGGCCACGAAGACGTTACTTTTTTTGCTCCAGTTCTGATACTTGGGTTTCTGGCTGCCGTGGTCATACGGACCACACCCCGGATAGACATTATAGTTATACGGGGAAAAAACAAACCCCTCCATTGCAATCAGATGTCTGCCTGTTCGTCAACGTCAGTTTATATGTCTCTCCTCCCTCCCTCCTTATGTGCCATAGGTTAATTGAATCCACCAGATAGTAAAACACATCTCATATGGTAATTGCACAAGAACAGGTGTCGAAGAAGGATTTTACGTGGATCTCATAGTAAAATATCAAACTCTACCGCGTGTATGCATTGAAAACATTTTAAGATTTAATATAAATTTGAATATATTATTTACTGTGTTTAGATTTATATTAAGTATTTGTTTTCTTGTACATAAATCTTGTGTGTGTGAGTGAGAGAGAGAGAAAGAAAGAGAGGTCCCCTCTGTTAAAACACCAGAAACTGATGTTGTAACTGAAATACATTAATATGGTGTGTTTTTGAAGTATGGGCTACCAACTCCCTATCTGATCCTTGGAGTCTTTACTTGACCATATGAACCATATGAATGTGAAACAATAACCAATGTGTACTCAGCAAACTGTCAATATATGTTCACAGTGAATAGTAATACCTATGTCACCTGTAAAAGTAGTCTATAAAGATGCATTCTTAACTAAATTGAACAGTTGGAAGGGGGGTTGGGGGTTGGTGGACTCGCTCACTGTGAAACTGTGAGTCAGTTGCTATGAGATGGGATTTCAGTGATGGACGCTATTTGCAACTGAATCTTAAAACTAAATTACAGATTTGTCCAGTTGAATTACAAATGTCTTCAAAGAAATAGCAGATGTCCAGAATTAAGGTTAAGATATGTATAATTTAAGATCTGCAATTCAACTTTAGAGGCCTGCATAGAGAAAGACACTCACCAGCCTTTGCCCTAAGCTTTGTCTTCTCTTATCTGACAACCTGAGAACCGACTGTGGTACAGGGTCAGCAACCCATAGATTCACACAGGAACTAGACCTTGCAATTCCTGAGACGTATCGATAATCAATAATCTAGATTGTAGCAAAGGGAGAGAGCAGTCACCCCACCCGGCCTCGAACCCAGGTCTACGGAGTACCAAACGTGCAGCTTGACCCACTTGGAAAAAAGTTCTTTCAGACGCACGTACAGCTCACGTGGCATTTCATCGGGTTGGATGTCTGTCGACCGAAATCGTTGCCTGTAGGTGTCAGCATTAATCTCATACTTTTTCAGTATGGCCTCCTTCACCTTGTCATAGTCACTGGTGTAATGAATGTCCTCTGCCACATAAGCACTTGGGAGGCTTGAAGTCTGCCACTGGACCCCTCTGAGCTGAGGCCCTCAGCTGCGGAAAAGCCGGGCTCCTGCTGAACTCTTCATCCTCCTCCTGCCCCTCTCTGTCCCAGTGGCTTTGTCCCACCTGGTCTTGTAGGAGCTGGAATTGATGCTGCATGCTTTTCCAGCGCTGCTCTTGACGCACCGCCTCCTTCTCTATGCACTCATCCCGTGATGCTTGGCTCTGAAGGAGAAATTTCACCAGGCCTGTCAGCTCTGCCAACAGTCTCTCTGTGCTGCTCGCCTCTCCTCTAGCTGCTTGGTCCCCTGTTGAACTTGCAGCCTCTGCACCCAGCTCCAGCTCTTCAGCCCGGTCTGGCCTTGTCTTGGCAGGCATCTTGCTTTGTTGTGGCTCCCACGGAGGCACCGATCCCACTTCTGACACCATATGAAGCGAAGGGAGAGAGCAGTCACCCCACCCGGCCTCAAACCCAGGTCTACGGGGTACCAAACTGCAGCTTTAACCGCAACGCTAAAGAGCCAGGCTCTTTGTTATAGCAGTCAGAGCCCATACTCAACTGTAGTGACGGCACTCCATCACATAGATCTATAACCCTCAACTACCACCCACATTTATTTACCAATGCAGCATGTCTCACATACAAGCCAGACAGGTCTCTCAGAATGAATTAAAAGCATAATATATACAGCAAAGTAAGGGACCAAGCCCATACCTCTCAACAAGCTACACAACAGTCCTATTTTAATTATTATTATCATTCTTTTGCAATAAAGAGGACTGTGGTTCTCAATCATATGAAAACGTGGGCATGTTTTAAAATTATTTTTAAGTGAAAATCAGACTATAACATCAATCTGCGTATGAAATGTCATCATAAATTACCAGATTAAAATGAATGAAAATCAAAGAGTGTACACATGCTTCCTTCACCATGAACTCTTACCAGCCTTTACCGTATGCATTCTTTGCCTTTCTCTTCCTATTTCCTTTCTCTTCCATTCTTCATCCATCTGTCAGCTAAATACTTGTATAATTTACAATTTACAATATTAAACGGTGGTGTGTAAATTAGAGGGTTTACTCTTTCTTAAGCATTCCTGTAAGATTTTAACTGTGCCATCCGATGACTGTGCGGAAGTAAATGCCAATGCCCTGATGCAAAATGCAAAAAGAAGTTGGCTGCAGCGAGAAGTACTTTGGTTTGGTTTGATTTCCTGTGCACACGACGGCAGAATATGTCTTTCTTGTTAACGCTTTCTCCATCCTGTTCTTGGAATCGCCAGTTCCTCTCACCTCGCGGCAAGAACGCTGAAGCGAGATGAACGCAATCTATCCTTCGATACACTCACACGCGGCCAGGGGCTATATTTTTCACAACTAGTCACACAGCACACCACAGTGGAGTGTGCGCTTATGGGACAATAGGCGCTACTTCGCTGACATAGTATGAGCAACACGTGGGCGCCTAACGAACCTCATTGTAAAAAGTTGACATAGATTACTTGTGGAATATCTTCATGTTGCAGAAAATGTTATTGTTTTCCATTCTAAAGCTGCCACCAACATAATGTTATACATTTTGCATAAGGTCTGCCAGCTGTTTGCAGATCTAGATAGACACCCATATGCATCCATTTTGACTGTATGTTTAGGTATCCTTCCAACTTGGACCATCCAGAAAAGCAAAAATGTAACTGGCTAGCGGACTGTCTATTACCATAGGTAGCAATATGAAAAATCAGCAGAACCCATGCACCCATGTGTAATTACTGTATTTCTTGAATGTGAACCATAACATTTCAGTAAGACATCCACTTAATTTGCAATTTGCTAATGTGTTCGCCTGCAGTGGGTTTGGCCACCTCGAGAATCTAGTCGTTTGCTACTATGCTGTAGAAACCAGAGGCTCTCAGCAACAGATTGCGCCACCGCTGTGGGCGGCTGGTCATCATCGGCTGATGATACAGCTGGGATTGAACTTTCAAACTTTCAAAAAACGTTGTGTGTGTGTGTGTTTGTGTGTGTGTGCGTGCGTGTGTCTGCAAACAGTTAGATGACCTAATCTCCTTTCATGTGTTCTCCTGGCACAATTCCAGGATATTGGGGTTGTAAATTAATGAAAATTCACCTGCTTTGGGCTATGTTTGTCAATTCAAAATGATATCTTTAAACTGAACACAAATTTTTCAAAATGGCATACATTTACTGCTTAATGCTGAAAATATATGACAAGACATGACATTCCTTCATTATTCATATGTACTCCTTTAAATGTTGCTAAAGGTCACAAGCTGTTTTGTAGGTTTTGAAGATCAGATTTCTTTGTATCTCATGGTATAATGCTTTTTAGCAGTGTAAAATCAAAACTGACAAGGTTTCCCATGTCTGGGACCTCTCTGTATTGAGCACAAGCCCTATATCTCACAATCACACAATTCTCCTGTGATTCTCAAGGCTGGATTATGGACCGGGCCAGCGGGGCCAGTGCCCTGGGGCCTCGGACTGCCAGGGGGCCTCCAAGCCTCAGGCCGCACGCGGTGTGTGGCCCAAGACTTCTGAAGGAAGTTGAACACCAGGGCCCTCAGTGCGCACAGCGCAAGCTGACCACTAGGCCCCTGGGTGCTTACAGTGTGAGCTAACCACTAGGGCCCCCCAGACCCCTCAGAGCTTACAATGTGAGGGCCCCCAGACCCATTGGTATTTAAAACGTAAGCTAACCACTAGGACCCCCGGGCCCCGCAGCGCTTACAATGTGAGGCCCTTCAGTGCTTAAAGCGTGAGCTGACCAGTAGGGCCCCTGGGCCCCTGGGTGCTTACGGTGTGAGTTGACCACTAGGCCCCCCAGGCCCCTCAGTGCATACATTGAGCATAACACCTGTGCCCCTTGGTACATACAGCGCATGCTTTAAATGAGAGCCTCTCGAAGAGTACAGTGCTTCTGTACAACTGAGCCACTGGTTGGCACACTACAATATGCTGTGACATGATACAATATTCACCAACAAGTCAGTTCATTCTGCATAACAGGACAGTTTGAAGGGCATCATATTATGGCAAGCCGTTCGTTATTTGACTTACTGTAACTAGCTCTCCCTTTATTTTAGTTAGCTGCCCATTTTCACTAGCTAGCTGCCCATATGATTCAGCTTGCTAACAGAAATTAGTTAGCTAGCTGCCATTTTTGCCAGCTAGCTGCCCTTACAACCAAATTAGCTGCACTAAAAAGCCAGCCAGTTAACTAGCTATCGGCCTAAAACTCAGCTGTCTAACTAGTTAGGTGGCACACAACTTAACTAGTTAGTTAGGTGGCAATTGTTCACGGGTCATTTTTTTTGTGGCAGGACAGCAAGACCAGTTTGAGGCTTTTGAAAGGGCAGCCTTAAATGTGACAGGAGTCTCTCAGTCATATAAGCACGATCTTCAGCGAAAGAGGAAACGCAAAACGTTTGCAGATGAGAGCTCAGAGCCAGGTGTGACACTTGAGGAGAGGGAGAAGTTCAAAACAGAAACATTTTATGTGGTCATTCATAAGCTAGTGACATGCCTTGAACATCGCTTGGACGCTTACAAGCATTTGACCAGTCTCTTTGGAGTTCTGTTTATGTCAGATCAGGTGTCTAACAGTGATGTCATATGCATCTCCGTTGCATATCCATCAGACCTGGACATGAACTTTGCCAACAAACTCATCCAATTCAAGTCTTTCATGTCTGACTCTGAGGGTGAGAAGTGCCCAACTAAATTGCTTGAGACGTTGCAGGCACTTAATCTACAGCCTGTTCCCCAATGTTTTCGTGGCACTCCGGATTTTTCTAACTTTGCCAGTGACAAACTGCCAGGGTGAGCGGACATTTTCCCTTTTAGGCAGAATAAAAAATGAGCTGCGGAGTAGCATGTGCCAAACATGTCTCAGCTCATTGTCACTTATGTCAATACAGTCAGACCTCGGCAGACAGCTAGATTTTGACGATCTAGTGGATGATTTTGTGAGGAGGAAGGCAAGTAAGACACCAAATATACCAATATAGGAAAGCCGGGAGGGGGGGGAAGGCTCCAAAAGACATGTGCCCAGGGGCCTCATGGGACCATGATCCAGCCCTGCTAATTCTCTGTGCACCCAAAACTTTGGGCACTACTGGTGTCCGTTCTCGAAATCTAGCAGCCCTATGCCACTGCATGCATCCAGGTATTAGGAATGACTGACGGGCCAGTCCAGTAAACAGAAGACATACGATTGAACTACTGTTAAATCTGGAGTCTGCACTCTGTTGTCCTGACACCACTGCACACTCACTGAAACCTCATTCTAGAGGAATCGGTTAAGTCCAGTGAAGCAGGTCTGCTCGCATCTGCTGCTTATGGGCTTCTAATAGAAAATTTGCAAAAGCCAGATATTGTGATTCTGTGATAACCTCCTTTCTGTTATTTTATAGGATAATGTTTACATTTTTCTCAATGTATTCATATTCATATTATCACATTTTGTTCATTAAAGATGAGCATTTTGTTCGTATTGTGACTATTAACGTGTGTAGGATACATGTGATTTAAATGCAATTCATGTATCCCAATTAATAACATTAATAAATTATTCTTATGTTGTATTGCTATGTTTGTTCCCTTTTCACTCATCAACCAGCAACTGAACTCATCCCTGTTAGGCCTAATTTCAGATTTAAGTTTGTGTCCAGTAAAAACTGTATTTGAAAAATTTGAAATTACCAACAGCGATTTATATGATCACAATTAATTCACAAGCACTGCCAGTAGATGTTATTTTAGGTCAAAGCATGATGATACTTTAGGTTAAAGCAGAAATGTGTGATCTTGGCGGTAATGGTGGAAAACCAAGGCAGGATATGCATTTTTTAAAAAAGGGACATATGCCACACTGAGAAATAATGGTGTACAGGAGAATGTGGGATAGAACTGAAGGAGGAGTTTGTGTTTAAGCTCCTCAACAGGAGGAGCTAGGGGAATATTATAAAAGAGAGTACATTCAAACACTGCCTCAGACCATGATCATGATCTCTTGAATGGGTGTGGTTCTATTGCAACAAACCAAATTACATCAGACTCAGTGGGAAGTACCTATTTTTCTGAGAGTTGGAAAGTACCTGTCTTTTGGGGACTATAGAACAGTGTGAAGGGAGCCCCCAGCTCCCTGGCCCAGGCTGGGACGTGCTTCTGCCACAAGAGATATGGGATATCTTTGTCAGGAGTCTGACAAACCACATCTTTACATCTTAAGAGGCCTACCTGGGTCAAGAAGGACAGACTTCGCAAAGTAGGTTTTTTTATTACATTTTGGTACGGGTATCTGATTTCAAGGGGTTTACCTAAGTGCCAATTAAATGTTTATTTGGTATTAAAACTACCCATATATAGCCTACATGGCACTTGCCACATAAACCTCTCCCCATAAAAAGTTGTTTCAAAGGTGTAGCCATCAATGTAGGTGTAAGTTACCTTCCATTTGAGTACTCTAGCATAAGTACATTCTGATTTTACAGGAAAATCTTCAAGTGTTACGATGGCTCTGGAGTGATACTCACCAGTTTCGACTACTTCAGACAGAACGGAGAGGTTAAATTCGAACGAAGGTTGCTGCCTGAGTCTCATTCCGAAAATAGAAAAAAAGGTAGCCCGCGTCACATTATAATTCAGTATAGTACTATTCAATAATGAATTGATCCTAATTGTTACAAATACTACCTACTTGGGTTTTTTCAGCAAAACAAGCTATGGCAGACGGAGTACACCCTGTCATCATCAACAATACCAACATCCATCGCAGCGAAATGAAACCTTACGTTGAAATGGTAAGGAGAAACCCCGAACCGTTGAGACACTAAATTCATCTAACCCATTAAATGTACGCGCCTGGCAATGAGACGTCTGATGGTTCCGATTTGAGTATCCTACAGCTAGCCTGAAAGACTGATAAGTGTGGTTCTTGTTTTGTTTTTAATGTTATCAGTTATCTCACCAATCAGGCATTTTGGTAAATTATGCTTTTAACAAGAACGTTTACCCATATTTCTTGTCTGCAGGGTAAAGAGTACGGCTACGCCATTGAAATTAAATGCACACGCGATACTTGGAGAGTGCCGGTTGAGGAATTACACAGGTACGTGTTATGTCCTTGTCAAAATTACAAATTAATAATAGAATAATTATTCATAATTATTCATCTTAATAGAATAATTGTTTTGGGCCATTATGCAAAAAATACTCACTGACGATAAGTGAACAGTGCATGATGTAATTACAGTTCGGTAACAATGTGTTTAAGCTATTAAATACATTTTTCAAGTTATTCAGCAAATCTCTGAAACATTTATGACTTGGAACACTGAGTTTGCCTTCCCTAAATTATCTTTCAGCCTAATGCTTTGTTTCTCCTGCCTTTCAGACGTGTTAAAGGCAAGGTGCCACTGAGTGTGATAAAAAATATGAAGTGGAATTTTGAGTATGCTCGCAATGCAGCTGATGTCCTGAATGATAACACAGACTGGACAAGAAAGTAAATTGCTACCTTCAATTTAAACTTTTTTGGCACTGTATGTCTAGATTTATGATGTGATTTTTTTGTGTGTCAACCAGCTTGTTTTTTGTTTCCACTTTATTGTTCCCAGTATTTAGCATGAAAATGCAGAAGCCTGAGCCTTTTCAAAAGTTATTTCAATTAAAATGTGATCAAGTATTGCACACATTTGTGATCTCAGCATTGTGTTCGGCACTGACACATGTCTGAGTAATACTAGTTGTGTCCTTGTACTAGCACTTTGGAAGTTACTCTGAATGGGAGTGCCTGCTAAATTAAAAAATGTAAATGTATAGGACCAGGTGTGGAAACATAATCGCAAGCTTTGGAACCTCTACAATTGGGATGGTATTTAACATAACTCTTTGAGTGTTTGATTAAGTTTAAAATCAAATTTAGTGACACCCCTGAATTTTACATTGTCATATTGAAATTTGGAGCTTAACTTAATAAAGATGTATGTTGATGTAAGAGATGTAAGATGTATGTTCAGTATACACAAACAGGAAGAAGATAGAGAAGAATGCTAGAAACACATAGGAAAATGGAAGTCTAGCAGATTTTCTATTGCTGTCTTAAATTTTGAGACCAAAATATTGAATTTTTTTCTTGGTATTGCAATGAATTTTGCGCCTTTTCAGAAAATTAAACAATTGCATAAACATGTTTACCATCTCCTTTATTTTTGTTAATTTATTATTTTATTAATGGATTTCATTATTGGAGCAGGTTTTTCAGTGCCTGAAAGAATAAAACCTTTTTCCAAATAAGTCTCTCGCATTTTTATATTATGTATAGGCCTAGGGTTAGTTTTTCCATCCCTGAAGACCTAAATAGTCATTATGGGCCCTATTCTTACTTGAAGACAATTACTTTTGACATTGCCTGAAATTTTCACACTATTTTTCTAAGGCACAGAAATAACCGTTTTCTTCTGTTAAACCATCACAGTGTCCTTTCTAACATTCAGCTAATAAAAGTGCTACATATCAAATTAGGAGACTCCCACAGCTGACAGTCATTTATAACTGGCACCATGTCTTAAGGTCAGTTCACAATATAAAGAAACATACAATAAGTTTAAAACACCGTGTTTGGAGGAGATGACATGATGTCCCAGCACAGATGTGGCACAAGAGAAGTATATTCCGTATTTAATTCTTTAATTTTTAGTTACTTGAGTAGCAATCTCCTTTTGGTAATCATGTAAAGGTCAGAAAGTATAAAATAGGTTTCTTTAATGAGCCTTGCATTGTGGTAACAGGTGAAGTGCTGTGAATGGGGGCATACCTAACTTTGGCTCACACATACCAAAGATTAATCTTGATTGATTTGCACAGATCAAGCATCACTAAGTAATAATAACATTCTCACAATATTGATATTGATATGTAAGCCATTAAATTCGCTGTTGAAAATATTCCACAGAGGTATGTTCAATTCCATGCTTCTGGTCGCTTGCTTAATATTTTATGGAGGCTTGTTAGCACTTACAGAGCTGTCCATTAGACAGCTGGCATTTTGTATAGTTATACAGGTTGTGTCTCAGCCTTGGCTAACAGGTACACACTCTCCCACTTTTCAAGTTCCTTGCAATGCCATTTTAACTTATTTTATGAAATGGCTTATTGAATTGATGTACTGATGGATGTTTTACTAACTGAGTGATTAATGAATTGAGTGTGTTACCTAATTTCATCTGGTCTGATTGCCCGGCTATTTAAATGCACTTGAGAACAGTGAACTGATTTGTGTCATACAAGTTGACATACAGGGAGCACTTTATTTTACAATATGCTATTTATCTGGTATTTACCAGGCAAGTATTTCAGAACACTTTGAACTTACTAGTAAAATGAAACTAATGAGTAAATTCCTGGTAACATCAGTACTGTTACTACTTTTAGGGAACTAGAAAACTACTTGGTAACAACTGAAACTAAAGTAATTTCTTTGAAACTAATGACTATTTATACAGTAAGAGTGTAGGGAATATGACCTTCATCAGAGAGGCAACATTAACATAGGAAACATGGTATGTAATGTCCCCTGAGAGGCACCAGTCATTTGGCAAATTCTGTTAAATTCTGCAACAAATAAAGTTTATAACGTGAAACATTTTAGGTCTGCTAGAGTCCATTTTATTTATACCAAATACAGATGAGACAGCAGCCTAAGTAAATAAGACAAATTTATTAGCTGCAATGAAGACAACATAGGACAAGCAGTGCATGGAGAAACAAAAAGAAACAGAAAAACTAACAGACAAGGACAAACACAAAATTAATTAATGGACTAATTATGAAAATGGTATGATAGAATGGAAACAAGACAACAAAAATTGGAATGCAGAAGATAGAGAAAACTTCATGAGTAGGAATTCAGAGAAGGGGCCTAACTGCAAGTTAACCTACATAAAATGACAACCATAGATGCGGCATTAGCTGACAAAACATTACACGGACATGGCTTTGTCTTCATAAGTCACCTAATATGACAAAAAGCTTAACTATTTGTCAGTTAATCAGTCTCATATACACAGCTGTAACGGGATAAAAAATAACTGTGCAAACTATGGAAGAGTTTAAACACATCTTGTACGTAAAAATATCGGCTATACTCCCAATGCCAGTATTAAATAATGATGGTATACTAATTGTATTACTGAGAAGTGCCAGTGCTTTAGATCTGTACCTTCAAAGATCACCAGTGGTTGCCCTCGAATGGTTGCAGGCCAGGTCCACTGAGGCAGACATTTAACAAGAACATTTTGACATATGTTCTCGGAGTGGCCCAAAGTAGTTGACCTGTGAATTTTTCTAGAGGATATGTAATCTGAGTTAACCGATATCCAGTTTTTATTAACTCCCTATTTATGTTTACTCAACAATGATTTTGATCTTGATTTGAGTTTGATCGAATGGGGGTAGAGGGGATTTATAGAGAAATGAAACTTACCAAAACCAAAACTAGGAGTGGCATACATTCAAACTGCAATATACAAAAAATTGACTAAGACATCCGTTTTGAGCAGTTACTTCATCAAAAGGCGTTTTAGAATATGAAAGTGATATTTTGTATATGATTATCATACCCTAACAATCTCATAAAGTTTCATCCCTAATTCAAAATACCATTCAGAGTTGCATGAGCATGGCATTCACACCCCTCTTCAAACCACAAAAACAGTGATTTAAATGCAATTCATGTATCCCAATTAATAACATTAATAAATTATTCTTATGTTGTATTGCTATGTTTGTTCCCTTTTCACTCATCAACCAGCAACTGAACTCATCCCTGTTAGGCCTAATTTCAGATTTAAGTTTGTGTCCAGTAAAAACTGTATTTGAAAAATTTGAAATTACCAACAGCGATTTATATGATCACAATTAATTCACAAGCACTGCCAGTAGATGTTATTTTAGGTCAAAGCATGATGATACTTTAGGTTAAAGCAGAAATGTGTGATCTTGGCGGTAATGGTGGAAAACCAAGGCAGGATATGCATTTTTTAAAAAAGGGACATATGCCACACTGAGAAATAATGGTGTACAGGAGAATGTGGGATAGAACTGAAGGAGGAGTTTGTGTTTAAGCTCCTCAACAGGAGGAGCTAGGGGAATATTATAAAAGAGAGTACATTCAAACACTGCCTCAGACCATGATCATGATCTCTTGAATGGGTGTGGTTCTATTGCAACAAACCAAATTACATCAGACTCAGTGGGAAGTACCTATTTTTCTGAGAGTTGGAAAGTACCTGTCTTTTGGGGACTATAGAACAGTGTGAAGGGAGCCCCCAGCTCCCTGGCCCAGGCTGGGACGTGCTTCTGCCACAAGAGATATGGGATATCTTTGTCAGGAGTCTGACAAACCACATCTTTACATCTTAAGAGGCCTACCTGGGTCAAGAAGGACAGACTTCGCAAAGTAGGTTTTTTTATTACATTTTGGTACGGGTATCTGATTTCAAGGGGTTTACCTAAGTGCCAATTAAATGTTTATTTGGTATTAAAACTACCCATATATAGCCTACATGGCACTTGCCACATAAACCTCTCCCATAAAAAGTTGTTTCAAAGGTGTAGCCATCAATGTAGGTGTAAGTTACCTTCCATTTGAGTACTCTAGCATAAGTACATTCTGATTTTACAGGAAAATCTTCAAGTGTTACGATGGCTCTGGAGTGATACTCACCAGTTTCGACTACTTCAGACAGAACGGAGAGGTTAAATTCGAACGAAGGTTGCTGCCTGAGTCTCATTCCGAAAATAGAAAAAAAGGTAGCCCGCGTCACATTATAATTCAGTATAGTACTATTCAATAATGAATTGATCCTAATTGTTACAAATACTACCTACTTGGGTTTTTTCAGCAAAACAAGCTATGGCAGACGGAGTACACCCTGTCATCATCAACAATACCAACATCCATCGCAGCGAAATGAAACCTTACGTTGAAATGGTAAGGAGAAACCCCGAACCGTTGAGACACTAAATTCATCTAACCCATTAAATGTACGCGCCTGGCAATGAGACGTCTGATGGTTCCGATTTGAGTATCCTACAGCTAGCCTGAAAGACTGATAAGTGTGGTTCTTGTTTTGTTTTTAATGTTATCAGTTATCTCACCAATCAGGCATTTTGGTAAATTATGCTTTTAACAAGAACGTTTACCCATATTTCTTGTCTGCAGGGTAAAGAGTACGGCTACGCCATTGAAATTAAATGCACACGCGATACTTGGAGAGTGCCGGTTGAGGAATTACACAGGTACGTGTTATGTCCTTGTCAAAATTACAAATTAATAATAGAATAATTATTCATAATTATTCATCTTAATAGAATAATTGTTTTGGGCCATTATGCAAAAAATACTCACTGACGATAAGTGAACAGTGCATGATGTAATTACAGTTCGGTAACAATGTGTTTAAGCTATTAAATACATTTTTCAAGTTATTCAGCAAATCTCTGAAACATTTATGACTTGGAACACTGAGTTTGCCTTCCCTAAATTATCTTTCAGCCTAATGCTTTGTTTCTCCTGCCTTTCAGACGTGTTAAAGGCAAGGTGCCACTGAGTGTGATAAAAAATATGAAGTGGAATTTTGAGTATGCTCGCAATGCAGCTGATGTCCTGAATGATAACACAGACTGGACAAGAAAGTAAATTGCTACCTTCAATTTAAACTTTTTTGGCACTGTATGTCTAGATTTATGATGTGATTTTTTTGTGTGTCAACCAGCTTGTTTTTTGTTTCCACTTTATTGTTCCCAGTATTTAGCATGAAAATGCAGAAGCCTGAGCCTTTTCAAAAGTTATTTCAATTAAAATGTGATCAAGTATTGCACACATTTGTGATCTCAGCATTGTGTTCGGCACTGACACATGTCTGAGTAATACTAGTTGTGTCCTTGTACTAGCACTTTGGAAGTTACTCTGAATGGGAGTGCCTGCTAAATTAAAAAATGTAAATGTATAGGACCAGGTGTGGAAACATAATCGCAAGCTTTGGAACCTCTACAATTGGGATGGTATTTAACATAACTCTTTGAGTGTTTGATTAAGTTTAAAATCAAATTTAGTGACACCCCCTGAATTTTACATTGTCATATTGAAATTTGGAGCTTAACTTAATAAAGATGTATGTTGATGTAAGAGATGTAAGATGTATGTTCAGTATACACAAACAGGAAGAAGATAGAGAAGAATGCTAGAAACACATAGGAAAATGGAAGTCTAGCAGATTTTCTATTGCTGTCTTAAATTTTTGAGACCAAAATATTGAATTTTTTTCTTGGTATTGCAATGAATTTTTGCGCCTTTTCAGAAAATTAAACAATTGCATAAACATGTTTACCATCTCCTTTATTTTTTGTTAATTTATTATTTTATTAATGGATTTCATTATTGGAGCAGGTTTTTCAGTGCCTGAAAGAATAAAACCTTTTTTCCAAATAAGTCTCTCGCATTTTTATATTATGTATAGGCCTAGGGTTAGTTTTTCCATCCCTGAAGACCTAAATAGTCATTATGGGCCCTATTCTTACTTGAAGACAATTACTTTTTGACATTGCCTGAAATTTTCACACTATTTTTTCTAAGGCACAGAAATAACCGTTTTCTTCTGTTAAACCATCACAGTGTCCTTTCTAACATTCAGCTAATAAAAGTGCTACATATCAAATTAGGAGACTCCCACAGCTGACAGTCATTTATAACTGGCACCATGTCTTAAGGTCAGTTCACAATATAAAGAAACATACAATAAGTTTAAAACACCGTGTTTGGAGGAGATGACATGATGTCCCAGCACAGATGTGGCACAAGAGAAGTATATTCCGTATTTAATTCTTTAATTTTTAGTTACTTGAGTAGCAATCTCCTTTTGGTAATCATGTAAAGGTCAGAAAGTATAAAATAGGTTTCTTTAATGAGCCTTGCATTGTGGTAACAGGTGAAGTGCTGTGAATGGGGGCATACCTAACTTTGGCTCACACATACCAAAGATTAATCTTGATTGATTTGCACAGATCAAGCATCACTAAGTAATAATAACATTCTCACAATATTGATATTGATATGTAAGCCATTAAATTCGCTGTTGAAAATATTCCACAGAGGTATGTTCAATTCCATGCTTCTGGTCGCTTGCTTAATATTTTATGGAGGCTTGTTAGCACTTACAGAGCTGTCCATTAGACAGCTGGCATTTTGTATAGTTATACAGGTTGTGTCTCAGCCTTGGCTAACAGGTACACACTCTCCCACTTTTCAAGTTCCTTGCAATGCCATTTTAACTTATTTTATGAAATGGCTTATTGAATTGATGTACTGATGGATGTTTTACTAACTGAGTGATTAATGAATTGAGTGTGTTACCTAATTTCATCTGGTCTGATTGCCCGGCTATTTAAATGCACTTGAGAACAGTGAACTGATTTGTGTCATACAAGTTGACATACAGGGAGCACTTTATTTTACAATATGCTATTTATCTGGTATTTACCAGGCAAGTATTTCAGAACACTTTGAACTTACTAGTAAAATGAAACTAATGAGTAAATTCCTGGTAACATCAGTACTGTTACTACTTTTTAGGGAACTAGAAAACTACTTGGTAACAACTGAAACTAAAGTAATTTCTTTGAAACTAATGACTATTTATACAGTAAGAGTGTAGGGAATATGACCTTCATCAGAGAGGGCAACATTAACATAGGAAACATGGTATGTAATGTCCCCTGAGAGGCACCAGTCATTTGGCAAATTCTGTTAAATTCTGCAACAAATAAAGTTTATAACGTGAAACATTTTAGGTCTGCTAGAGTCCATTTTATTTATACCAAATACAGATGAGACAGCAGCCTAAGTAAATAAGACAAATTTATTAGCTGCAATGAAGACAACATAGGACAAGCAGTGCATGGAGAAACAAAAAGAAACAGAAAAACTAACAGACAAGGACAAACACAAAATTAATTAATGGACTAATTATGAAAATGGTATGATAGAATGGAAACAAGACAACAAAAATTGGAATGCAGAAGATAGAGAAAACTTCATGAGTAGGAATTCAGAGAAGGGGCCTAACTGCAAGTTAACCTACATAAAATGACAACCATAGATGCGGCATTAGCTGACAAAACATTACACGGACATGGCTTTGTCTTCATAAGTCACCTAATATGACAAAAAGCTTAACTATTTGTCAGTTAATCAGTCTCATATACACAGCTGTAACGGGATAAAAAATAACTGTGCAAACTATGGAAGAGTTTAAACACATCTTGTACGTAAAAATATCGGCTATACTCCCAATGCCAGTATTAAATAATGATGGTATACTAATTGTATTACTGAGAAGTGCCAGTGCTTTAGATCTGTACCTTCAAAGATCACCAGTGGTTGCCCTCGAATGGTTGCAGGCCAGGTCCACTGGAGGCAGACATTTAACAAGAACATTTTGACATATGTTCTCGGAGTGGCCCAAAGTAGTTGACCTGTGAATTTTTCTAGAGGATATGTAATCTGAGTTAACCGATATCCAGTTTTTATTAACTCCCTATTTATGTTTACTCAACAATGATTTTGATCTTGATTTGAGTTTGATCGAATGGGGGTAGAGGGGATTTATAGAGAAATGAAACTTACCAAAACCAAAACTAGGAGTGGCATACATTCAAACTGCAATATACAAAAAATTGACTAAGACATCCGTTTTGAGCAGTTACTTCATCAAAAGGCGTTTTAGAATATGAAAGTGATATTTTGTATATGATTATCATACCCTAACAATCTCATAAAGTTTCATCCCTAATTCAAAATACCATTCAGAGTTGCATGAGCATGGCATTCACACCCCTCTTCAAACCACAAAAACAGGCATCTTACTTTGCATCACAATTGTAAGAATGTCTTGTGTTCAGATGAAATGAAAACTATGATTTTAGGACATTCTCACCAGTGTTATGTTCAGTGGCGGCTGGTGAGCTGGAAACAGGGGAAGCCCGAACACTACCTTTAAATCTATCATTACTTTCAGCCTGTTCCCCTTCATCCTCCTTGATTAACAATAAAACAAATAATTCACAGAATAATCAACACCAATCGCGTAAATAGAGTAAATGATTATGCTCACCAAACAGTGCAGATTGTCTGTAGTTTGTGTGCCTGCGAAAGCTACAATGTGAGATTGTTTAATTAACAAGGATGGCATTTATCGATTTAAATTACGTTAAATTCTCATGACACATCACAGCTTTTGTGAGGTCTGTGTTCTAAATGTTATTGTTCATTGCACTCAACCTAACCTAAAAGTTTATTCTCAGTAATTTGAATCGATTTAACTAAATTTAGTTCCGTTTTGTAATTTGAATTTTGTAACACAAGAAAGCTATAATGTGAAACATTTAAGAGAAAGCTTTGGGATTACTTGCCACTTAATTATTCAGATTGCCATCCTTGTTAATTAAACAATCTCATGCTGTAGCTTTCGCAATAGCACACAAATTTCAGACAATCTGCAGTGTTTTGTGAGCGTAATCATTTATTCTAATTACGTAATTGGTGTCGATTAGTCGGTGAATTATTTGTTTTATTGTTAATCAAGGAGGATAAAGGGGAAAAGGTTGAAAGTAATGATAGATTTAGAGGTAGTGTTCGGGTTTCCCCTGTTTCCGGCTCACCAGCCGCCACTGGTTCCGTTTGCTGTAAAAAAGGAGAAGCTGATGTTGACAATAAGCCATGTGCATTGCAGAAAGTATTGGGGAGGTATATTATGTTTTTGGGTAACTTTGCATGTACAGGTCCTCAGAGCCTGCGTTAAGATATAAGGCATCATAAACTCACTTTGGCCAAAAACTTCCCTCTGTGAAAAACTCAACAAAGAGCCCAATATTTGCAACCCCCCCTCACAGAGTCCAAGTCTTTTTTATCTTACACTCAAGGTCCATCTTCTGGGCAGTGTCCAGACAGTGTCTAATTCCCATTATCCTCCCCAACAACAGGCCTTACTTTGTAGCTTACGGCACACATGTGGAATTGTCCTCTTCTCTACTCCCTCTCGGTTCTACTTCAAGATATCTCACTGCTGCATACCTTCCCACGGTCTCCTGTACACTTCTGACCCTTCTTTTTTAGTTTCTGCTCACATGCATACAAAGTATAATAGTACAATCCAATATGTTAGCCTTAAACAAACTATCGTTTGTTTAAGGCTAACATATTGGATTGTCTGGTTCCCTTATACTTCCAGACCTCCACATGCATAGTGGAGATAGAGTAAATGGCTGATATATCAATAACTTCAGTTAATATGTCAATAACTGTGGTTAATATAACAGTAATCATGATTAATATTATAATAACTGTGATTAGTGGATAAAAACATTAAAAGGGGGCAAATTACCTCAACAATTCTCACAATATTGATATTGATATGTCAGCCATTAAAATCGCTGTTGAAAATATTCCACAGAGGTATGTTCAATTCCATGCTTCTAGTTGCTTATTTAATATTTTTTTAAGCTTGTTAGCACTTACAGAGAGTTGTCCATTTGACAGCTTGTATCTCAGTCTTGGCTAACAGGTACACACTCTCCCATTTTTCAAGTTACTTGCAATGCCATTTTAACTAATTTTATGAAATGGCTTATTGAATTGATGTACTGATGGATGTTTTACTAACTGAGCCATTAATGAATTGAGTGTGTTACCTAATTTCATCTGGTCTGATTGCCTGGCTATTTAAATGCACTTGAGAACAGTGAGCTGATGATACACACACACACACACACACACACACACACATCATATGGAGTTGAGATACAAGTTGACATACAGGTAGCGCTTTAATTTACAATACGCTATTTATCTGGTATTTACCAGCTAAGTGTTTCAGAACACTTTGAACTTACTAGTAAAATGAAACTAATGAGTAAATTCCTGGTAACATCGGTAGGCCTACTATTACTACTCCTTAGGGAACTAGAAAACTACTTGGTAACAACTGAAACTAAAGTAATTTCTTGGAAACTAATGACTATTTATGCAGGAAGAATGTAGGGAATATGACCTTCATCAGAGAGGGCAACATTAATGTAGGAAACATTGTATGTAATGTCCCCTGAGAAGCACCAGTCACTCTGTTAAACTTTGCAACAAATATAACTTATTATCAGTTAATCAGTCTCATATACACAGCTGTAACGGGATAAAAAAAATAACTGTATGAACTATGGAAGTGTTTAAACACATTTTTTTTGTGACCAAATTTTTTCCTTTTATTTATTCATGAAGCAGGAAAAACAAAACAAAATACACAACAGAAGATGTCCACCGGTATATGAAACAACACTTGTTTTAAAAAAGAAAACACCTCTAATCCCACCTCCCCCACCCATCCCCCCTCCCCTCCTCTCCAAACAGACCCCAAGGGAGCAATCACTTGTTAGAATCTTATAATAATGTTTGTAGTTGAGCAGCAGCATCACTCCACAACTTAACATTTTCCTCCGATTCACAATGGATACGGGCAGTAGACAACTCCATGTATATCACGTCCAAAAAAGAGAGAGTCCACTGAAGAGGGAGCAGAGAGTGTGGTGGTTTCCATCGCAGAGCGATCATTTTCTTCACTGAAGTAAGTCCGGCTAGAAAAATGCTTACATAATGGCAAACCAAGACCTGAAGCCTCATTTAATCGCAGGACTTCAGGTGCCAGGGGGATTGTTGTAGAGAGAATTACAGAAAGACTACCAGCTACATATTTCCAGAACTTAAAAACCTCTGGACATTGCCACACCATATGAAAGAAAGTACCGAGGGTGTTGTCTTGACAGAAAGTACAGGCAGGTGTATCTGATAACTTCATAATGAATTGTTTGCGGGGGGGTCAAATATAATCTATGAACAAAATTAAAATGTATCATCTGATGATTTGGATTTCGAGATGCAAGGACTATATTAGACCAAACCGTTTCCCAATCAATGACAATATCTGGTGTTGGGATATCCCTTCTCCACATAGTATCAGTGGCCAAAGGTTTATATGAACCTCTGAGTAGTAGTAGATAAACTGTAGAAACTAAACTCCTGGTCCCACTCTCAGGAGATCGGGCCTTGTGTAATGGATGTGTACTTAAAGCAGAGCCCCATGGGACTCCGTAGGCTCGTAAGGCTCAACGGAGTTGCAGATAAAAGAAGAAAGAGGAACCAGGCAAATCAAATTGTAGCTGCAAATCTTAGAATGCCCACAGCCCACTGACATCATTAATGTCACCCAGACTATATATTCCTTTGTTGGACCATTGAGAATATGATATGGGGCGACCTCCAATTAAAAGAGCTGAATTATTAAAAATAGGAGAGTGGTTATGCCATCTCATGTTAAAATTGCCATGCTTTTCGACTGTGCGCCAAATTGAAATTGTTTGTGTGATTATAGGGTTTAAACGAAGCTTACACTGTCTAAGAAGTACAGTGGAGAAGTGTTTAAACACATTTTGTACATGAACATATCAGCTATACTCCCAATGCCAGTATTAAATAATGATGGTATACTAATTGTATTACTTAGAAGTGCCAATGCTTTAGATCTGTACCTTCAAAGATCACCAGTGGTTGCCCTCGAAAGGTTGCAGGCCAGGTCTACCAGAGGCGGACATTTAACAAGAACATTTTGACATATGTTCTGGGAGCCAAAGTAGTCGACCTGTGAACTTTTCTAGAGGATATGTAATCTGAGTTAACCGATATCCAGTTTTTATTAACTTCCTGTTTATGTTTACTCAACAATGATTTTGATCTTGATTTGAGTTTGATCGAATGTAAGATGTTACCGACTGGCTTTACAGCCACTAAGAAGGCTATTTTGTAATATCTGGATTGCACCAGAGCTTCCACTCAATAAGGTCTGGACATGTAGCTTTCAAAGAATAGTTAACAAGTAATGTATAACAGCAAGTTTAAACAGAGCAACAAATATGGGCTGAGCGATCTGACAGAATTAAATATCCTTGTATGCAAAATCGCTGAAGGTTTTTTATAATTAATATTTAATTTTAAATAATTTAATTTGTAATTTTTTATTTGTGACTCTTACCTGTGCATGTATAATTGCACTACCACTGTCTTCACCAACCCCCTACTTCCACACTCACCCACGCGGAACTTTTCTGCCCTTCGTTTTTGTTTTAAATTCTCTGCTGAGCACTATATATAGTGGCATGCAAAAGTTCACCCATGGGCACCCATGGTCAAAATTTCTGTTACTGTGAACAGTTAGGTGAGTAGAAGATGAACTAATCTCCAAAAGGCAGAAAGTTAAAGATGAAACATTCTTTTCAACATTTTAAGCAAGATTAGTGTATTATTTTTGTTTTGTACAATTTTAGAGTGAAAAAAAGGAAAGGAGCATCATGCAAAAGTTTGGGCACCCCAAGAGATTTGAGCTCTCAGATAGCTTTTACCAAGGTCTCAGACCTTAATTAGCTTGTTAGGGCTATGGCTTGTTCACAGTCATAATTAGGAAAGGCCAGGTTCTGCAAATTTCAAAGCTTTATAAATACTCTGACTCCTCAAACCTTGTCCCAACAATCAGCAGCCATGGGCTCCTCTAAGCAGCTGCCTAGCACTCTGAAAATTAAAATAATTGATGCCCACAAAGCAGGAGAAGGCTATAAGAAGATAGCAAAGTGTTTTCAGGTAGCCGTTTCCTCAGTTCGTAATGTAATTAAGAAATGGCAGTTAACAGGAACAGTGGAGGTCAAGGTGAGGTCTGGAAGACCAAGAAAACGTTCCGAGAGAACTGCTCGTAGGATTACTAGAAAGGCAAATCAAAACCCCTGTTTGACTGCAAAAGACCTTCAAGGAAGATTTAACAGACTCTGGAGTGGTGGTGCACTGTTTCAATGTGCAGCGACACCAGAACAAATATGACCT
This sequence comes from Megalops atlanticus, assembly GCA_019176425.1. Taxonomy (NCBI): domain Eukaryota; kingdom Metazoa; phylum Chordata; class Actinopteri; order Elopiformes; family Megalopidae; genus Megalops; species Megalops atlanticus. Next base: position 37,361,224 of record CM032877.1, read on the forward strand.
TCATGGAAGAGTCATCAGAAGAAAACCTTTCCTGCGTCCTCACCACAAAATTCAGCGTCAGAAGTTTGCAAAGGAACATCTAAACAAGCCTGATGCATTTTGGAAACAAGTCCTGTGGACTGATGAAGTTAAAATAGAACTTTTTGGCCGCAATGAGCAAGGGTATGTTTGGAGAAAAAAGGGTGCAGAATTTCATGAAAAGAACACCTCTCCAACTGTTAAGCATGGGGGTGGATCAATCATGCTTTGGGCTTGTGTTGCAGCTAGTGGCATTTCACTGGTAGAGGGAAGAATAGATTCAATTAAATACCAGCAAATTCTGGAGGAAAACATCACACCATCTGTAAAAAAGCTGAAGATGAAGAGGATGGCTTCTACAACAGGATAATGATCCTAAACACACCTCAAAATCCACAATGGACTACCTCAAGAGGTGCAAACTGAAGGATTTGCCATGGCCCTCACAGTCCCCCGGCCTAAACATCACCGAAAATCTGTGGATAGACCTCAAAAGAGCAGTGCATGCAACACAGCCCAAGAATCTCATAGAACTAGAACCTCTTGCAAGGAAGAATGGGTGAAAATCCCCCAAACAAGAATTTAAAGACTCTTAGCTGGCTACAAAAAGCGTTTACAAGCTGTGATACTTGCCAAACTAGATGTTACTAAGTACTGACCATGCAGGGTGCCCAAACTTTTGCTTTGGGCCCTTTTCCTTTTTTGTTATTTTGAAACTGTAAAAGATGGAAATAAAAAAGTAATCTTGCTTAAAATATTAAAGAAATGTGTCATCTTTAACTTTATGCCTTTTGAAATCAGGTTATCTTTTACTTGCTTAGCTATTCACAGTAACAGAAATTTTGACGAGGGGTGCCCAAACTTTTGCATGCCACTGTAGGCCTATTTAATATTTATTTATGTTGGACAGCAGCCTTCGAACGTTAGTATTAGTTCTTAATTGTGTGTATTTGCAGTGCAGTGACATTCAGAATTTTATTTTGAAGAGATAATCGATTAGCGTCAATATGCCAGCCTCTGTCTGGACTGCTGAACGCGTTATGTTTTATTACTTATTTATTTAGGGCAGCGGCCAAACGTTATTATTAGCTTTTAAATTGTTTGTGTTCGGAAAGTTGCAGTGGCATTCAGAGTTTGAAGGGAATAAAGATGTCAGCTTGTGTTCAGGCTATTGTTTAAATACCTGTTGCCATTTTCATTTTACCAAAAAGAAGAACTTTTACTTTAAATAAATGTTTATTTATTTAAAACCACCCTACTTCAGTGGATATGTTACCATATCATCACGCTTACATATATCCTACTGAGAAATAATGGTAACGTGTGATCGGGTGCGGGTCTCTAAATCGGAGAAAATAATTCGTTCAGGTGAGTGGCGGGTGGATGATTTATGCGTACGTGCGGATTCGGATGACGTCAGAGCCGATCCGCGCATCAATACTGCAAACTACGTTTTTTTCAGATGGCATGGTGTGGTTTTACAGCCTGATAAGGGCCCTTACCAGATGACCTGGAACCATATACCACAAGATCGTCATTGTTACCACGTCTTTCCCTGGTAAATACCATGGAATAAAGTGCTGCCTTATTAGGGGAACCAATGCAACACATCCGGTTTGTCTCTGATTTATAGAGAAATGAAACTTACCAAAACCAAAACTAGGAGTAGTAATACATTCAAACCAGGAACTGCAATATACAATAAATTGACTAAGACATACGTTTTGAGCAGTTACTTCATCAAAAGGCATTTTAAAATATGAAATGTTTTGTGTATGATCATCATACCCTAACAATCTCATAAAGTTTCATCCCTAATTCAAAATACCATTCAGAGTTGCATGAGCATGGCATTCTAACCCCTCTTCAAACCACAAAAACAGGCATCTTACTTTGCATCACAATTGTAAGAATGTCTTGTGTTCAGATGAAATGAAAACTATGATTTTAGGACATTCTCACCAGTGTTATGTTTACTGGAGAAGCTGATGTTGAGAATAAGTCATGTGCATTGCAGAAAGTATTGGGGAGGTATATTATGTTTTTGGGTAACTTTGCATGTACAGGTCCTCAGAGCCTGTGTTAAGATATAAGACATCATAAACTCACTTTGGCCAAAAACCTCCCTCTGTGAAAAAGCTAGGGCAGAGCTGAAAATGAACAGTCCAGCATGGCAATGATGGAAGGCATTCAGCCAGATTTACAAAATAAATATTTTCAACAAGCCATCCTAATTCTAGACCTAAGTGCATTCAAACATTTGTGGCTCAAACCTTAAAATAGTTCACAAACAAATGGAAGATCTCTGATACCTAGAGCAATTCTCTGTGGAGGAATTGGCAGAATTTCCCCCTCAAAAGTACCCAAAACTCATAAACCACTAACGGATGTATCTTGCCAGTGTAATGCATAGCAGAGGAGGAATTACAAAATACTGCAGGGGTCTGAAAGATGTGACTGTCACTTGCCACTGGTGTGAATAGACGTGAGATCATAAGTAAACTGCTACATGCCACTGGTGTGAGTAGATTGGAAGTAAAGTTTTCAGGCCTTCAGAATGACATTTCTTTGTTCAGACAATACAGGAAATGTAAACTTTGTTTCTTTGCAGTTGCCATGTATCAAGGTAGTAGTTGAACTTGGAGGCTTGACTGTTGTTGACTTCTAGCCTTTTTTATTATTTGGTATGGGGAAAAGAGCCCTGCCTCTTCTCATAAAAGGGCCATCACCATGTCCACCTTGTCAGTGGATATCAGATATATCTCCAAGGACCTTTTATTTTACATGGCCCATCCATTTGAAGAAAGATGTAAACTTTTTGCATCTGCCACTACTGGCCACCAGGAAACCTGTGCCACTAACAGACAATTATGGAATTCACAGCACCCTTGTAAATACCTCTACTGTGGTAATATTACTGCTGAAGCGGATTTGGATCACATATATCTATATATCCCATATTTACATCTGTATTCTGTGTTGATTCTGTGGCATTTGCCAAGTTTCATTCATTTTTGTACCTTTACTGACAGCAACATGACATACAGATTATCTCTGGAGCACTGAATGGTTAAACCTTATTCCTTTTCTTCCCTCTTTGGCCTTAGACAGGGGGTATGAGGGGAGGGGAAGGGCAAGGATGCATTCCACCTCATCCAGTGTGCCAGGTAATTAAACCATCCCTTTGTAGGTTCAGATGGCTAACAGGGTCAAATGAGGCCATGTCTGTACATGCAGAAGGTCAGTGGAGTGGAGCTATCACATAACATTCGAGGCAGGCAGGGGGGTCATAAGATAACAAGGATGATTTTTGGACACCTGGACACAGAAAAGTGTCATTTGGATTAAGCATCATGGTCACAGCCACTTCTTCCCCTGTGCACAGAATGGCATGGAGGAGGAGAGGATGGGGGGGTGTACTGGGGAATCACCTAGATTAGGTAATCACTGACAATTTCTTTGAATGTGTTCCTGTCGGTTGAGCTGGTGACGCCGTTTGAGAAAGGAAGTGAAAAAAAATGTCAGGCTGCGTGTTGATTATCACAGTTGTGCTGTTGGAGCGAAGACGTCGTTACTGTTACGGGACCATCTGAAAAGCTTACATTTTGACAAAGAATGTCAAGGAGAAATCGACCTCATCTTTATCTCTTAAGAGGCTTACCGGGATCAAGAAAGACAAAATTAGCATGGTAAGATTTATGATATTTATGTTAATCTAATATTTCTGACAGTATGAACTTTGCACTGTGAGCGGGAAGTTGCTTTTGCAGGCGTATTTATGTTGGCCATCTTCCGCATCAAAAGAAACATTTTTCGTTTACCATTTGTGAGAATTCCTGTGAATGTCGGTATACGGCGAGAACAAAACATTGATATGTTTGCGTTTTCACAGTGTTATTTCTGCATAATGTGTACAAAGTTCCTATTAGTACACTTACAGTTAAACTATGCAAATTTATTTTGTACAGCAAAACATTACGTAAGATGCGCGATTTGTCGCACTCCATTTGATTAAGTATGACATCAGTAATTGTCCCAAAAAAGATTAACGCTCAGGTTAACGCCATCCCGTAAACTGTCTGGACGGCACGTGGGCGTTCCGATTGATCGCCGTTATGGTTGATGGGTTGTGTATCGAAGGTTGCGAATGATGACACTGTCAGGGCTGGCGGGGGAAAGGACCCAGGCGCAGACAAAACAGGCAGTAAAAGGATCCTTTAATTACAGGACCAAACTCACAGGCAAAATCGTAGTCAAAATCCAGTCCAAAATCAGTAACCAAAAAGACCACAGGAAAAACACGGTGTCCAAAAGCAGGCAAAAAGGCAGAATCAGGATCATTAGTGTCAAAAACCAAACAGAGCAGAACTAATATTCTTTAGAACGACACAGGAACAGGGCTGAGACGATCAGGCAAAGAACAAAGCAAACAGCTTCTTCTTATACATGGGCTTCTTATTCTTATTCCACCAAATTTGGGGATGCTAAAAGGTTGTTTCTCACTATTTTATGGGGCAATTGCTGTTTAATGGTTGGTATCTGGTAGTGGTATTAAGTCCCAAGGGCTTGATCTATGGGCAGGACAGGAGGTCAGGTGATGGCTGAAAAGGCAGAAACAGTATTAGAATGAAAGTTACTTGTTAACATAACAGCCAGCTTTGTCTCCTATTTACTATTTAAAACAAAAGATTCTCACCACAGCCCTGACAGAGGTGGGAGAAACCAGCAGCTCAGGCTGAGTGCTGACAGACACACAGTGTTATTCTTTAGCACTGCACTTCTTATTTTTCTCCCAAAAAGTCATACTCCATCCTGCCATTGACTTCAATTCATTTTCAAAGTTTTTGCAGCAAGTGTATTGTTATGTAAGCATTAGATGCCTCAGGTCATGCCACCAAACAAAAAGCAGAAAGGGTCACTTTTACATTTATTCATCATTAGTGCTCCCATTGCAATTCATTTTTCTTCTTCTTATTCCAGCCAAATTTGGGGCTGCCTCTCCTCCCAACACTTTTGAAAGATATACTGACCCCAAACCAACCGTAACTCATCCCTCCATTCCCCATTGACTTCAGTTCATTTTTCAATGTCTTGTGTCACAGCTAGGGCTGTACCACATATGCTGGCTCAGGTCATCAAATATTCATTTTTTGTCACTCCTTTTTCATCCCTTTTCCCTCCATGCTCCCATTGACTCCCATTCATTTTCAAAATCACCCCCAGCCACCACCCTTCATGGCCTTCCAACACTCATTGACACACTTTTCACCCCAGAGCCACCTCATTTATTCATCCTTCCATCCTCCCATTGATTGCTCATTTTTTCCAAGACCCTTGGCCACCTTGACCTAGCCACGGGACCTGATATGCTGCGTCTTTTTGACCCAACACTCATTGTTTAATAATTGTTTTTACTCATTTATTCATCTCTCCATCCTGCAACCCCATTGACTTCAATTCATTTTTCAAAGCCTTAGCAACACCCTTGGTCACCTTTCAGCCTACGCTAGTAACCAGTACCACATATGCTAGCCTACCAGGTCATGCCAGCCAAACACTCATTGCAAACACAACAGCCTGGTAACCCTTAGCCACACTCATCAATGTTACCATGTTTTTGCTGCCGGGTTGCAAGCACACTTTGCATTTTCTTCAGGAAATGCACTATTCTAGTTTTTGTTACTGTTATTTAAATCCTTATTGAGTGTTGCAGTGCAGACCCCACACAACACTGAGTGTTACGCTGTTTTGGATATCTCATGTGACCAGACAGTGCCAGGATAGCTGTGTTTACTGGGGTAGTCAGCTGTTAAGGATAGGGGTGTCAGTTAGAGAAGTACTAGACCAAATATCCCAGAGAAGCATCTAGAATTAATGACTTAGACATTATTGGCTGGAATTAATGCCTGTGTGTCCATTCATATCTCACAGTGGCCTATGTCTTTGTTACGTGACAATTTGTAAGTCCTAAATATAGATATCAATGCATGACGTTCCAGTACCTTAGCACAATCAATTTGTACTTATTCAACTCAATTTTAGCTGTGTTGATAGTGTAATTGTTTGCACACGGTTTTGCTGGATTAATTGGAAATCCAGCAATCTGAAAGAGTTAGGGGTCATAATTTCTGGTTGTGAGTGTCTTTGTTTTCACTTGGGAACTGGCCTCTTCCTGTCTTCCTCAATTTATAGTGCCAATGGCCTGAGAGGTGATATGACCAGCATGTCTGTTTGCTGCTGTAGTAATTCATCCTGCATGCTATCTAACCTACAGGGGATCAAGGCTCTGACTAGTTTGGTTTAAATTCCACTTGCCATCAATTCCCTCAAGATTTTCTCATTAGATAGGTTGTATAAGATGCTAAAAGATAGATTGAAAGATAAATAGAAAGGGCATCAGGGCATTGGGAGACCGTAAATCCTTATGTTTAATCTGTTGTTTGGGTTTCTTTTTTTTTTGTTAAGTTAGCATACTGTGCTTCTATGCTATTGTACTCTGAACAGATACCCTCTGGGTTCTGTGAGTGTCTTTTATTTTGCCATGGTTTGATTTTGCATTATTTCATTTATACCCTCTGTTAATTTCCCATTTTTAATATGTTTTCCCTCAATGTTATGCTTTGATCTATGCTTTTAATTTCACCATCTGAAGCCCTTTGCTATCAATGTGGCAAAAGGCTCTTGTTTTATGGTATTCTCTGAATACATTTTGGCAAGATCATGTCATTGTCCATTGGATTATTTGAAATAATTGTACAAATCTTTTGCTAACTGGGGGGTTTCATTCCTATGTTTCTTACAGTGCAGAATGAGACAAGTAGCAGATGCATAAAACAAATGTGATTGTGAATTGTCATCAATTAAATCATATTGTGCATTCAGTTTGATTGTGGATATAGTTTATTGTCCAAATGACAGGTATAATATAAAATGATTTTATTTGCAGGAAAATCATGAGGAAATACCATCATTCGGGAGTAATACTGAGCACTGATGATTATTTCATTGACAATGGTTTCATGGATTTTGACTTTCGAGAGCTCAATGTAGCACATCAGTGGAATCGAGAGAGAGGTATGTTTCAAATGAATGATTAATATTGGCATCCATTCAGATTTTGCTTTATTTCACCAAGTTGATGTATTTTAAAGCGTGTAAGGCCATGGAAGAAGGAATACATCCAATTATCATTGACAACACCAACATGCGCCGCTGTGAAATGAAACCCTATGTTCAAATGGTAAGGACTACTGTTGGAATATTGAATTATGTACTAAGTGTATAAAACTGAATATTCCTCTTTTACCTTTACAATTCACACTTTCTCATATTTGTCTTGAATGTTGCATTTGCTTGTAAATGCATTTTTTTCCATTTTATTAGATAGCCTTTCCATTGAGGTTGAACACTCCACTACCACTGCAGTAAAGGCATGAACTACAGCTGTTTTTCTCTGTTCCATACTTTAAAAAATTATTTTAGAGGAGTGTATGACTAGAAAAGTAATTGAAATTTAACTGCCTTAGAATACAAAACATGTATAAAATTACAACAGCTGTTTTTTTCTTTCTTGCAGGGTCTTGATAATCGCTATTTCATTATACTTAGAACAGCACCCGACACTTGGAGATGCACTGTTGAGGAACTACATGAGTAAGGATTGACAACTAACTACAAGCAATGTGTACAGCTCATTTTAACACTAAGACTAATTGTAAATAGATGAAAAGCACCTCTAAAATTGCAAATAAAATATATTAACCAAGACAGTCCTATTAGACTGTAATAATATATTTTCTAGCATGTAAATAACTGCTCTAGAGAAACAGAAACTTAAAATTTGTAATAAAAGCCATATACTGTAGAATGGTCTTTTTGAGAGAAGAAACAAACATTGGCACCTCAGATTAAAAAATCTACTGAATTTCAATGATTCTTCTTCAACTTTTTCCATTCAGACCCAGAATTACTGATGCATGTTATCAATATGATGTGATTTCCCAATGAATGTAGCATATTTTATTGGATAAGTCTGTAGGCCAGAGATGCTGAAATGTAGTAGAATGTGTTCAAGGATTCATATTGCCAATTTAGGTATGGTGTTTGAATGTTTTTCTGTCTCACTAGAAGGAGCAATAGAATGGTCTTTTTGTGGGAAGAGACAATGAAGAGGAACCACGAAGATTAAAATTTTTGATATCCTGAGGGATACAAGAAATTGGAATTCCTGATGAAGTGGAGGATTGCTGTTGCCAAAGTGCCTAATTATGTGATTTTTCAATGAAAATATATTTTATTGGGTTACAATGTACAATGTAGACCTTTTTCTCTGCTTTGTATTGCATTTTATTATTTTAAATATATGACCTTGGTATTTTTGCATGCTAATTTTTATTATACTATACTTTATTATTGCTTGCCAGTAGTATTTTTAGGAGGTGTAGAGGAAATATATGTATGTAAGGGAAATATTTTGATACAAAAACAAAGTTCTGAAAAAAAATGTAGATCTGGATTTTACTTGACAGTTATCTTCAGTCATGTCTGTTTGCTCATCTTTTTGTTGCAGTTCATACAGGGTACAAATACATTTGGAAGCAGCAGTAAGCAGCAGTGACCTTGTATTCAACATGATTGGGTTGCATTTTTTCCTGAACTTTTAAAATTATAAGCGTAATGCATTTCCACTCCGTTATAGCTGTTGTCCTTGTTTTAGACTTTACATTTACATTTACATTTATTCATTTGCCAGTAGTATTTTATCCAAGGTGACGTACAAAAGTGCAAATAGTGAGCAAAAACAAAGTTCAAGAAAGATGTGTACAGGTCATACAATGCAAATAGTGCTGAAGCTGAGCGCAAGGTCATGTCTGTTTGCCATCTTAATCTGAACTAGGATTGCATCTCAAATACAAATACAGGAAAAATAGAGTATGTATTCAACATGATTGAGCAACATTTTTCAAGAACATTTAAAATTATCAAAGTTACAAGGTCGTAAGGCATTTATCAGTCCAGGTAGAGCCAGTAGTATTTTTTGTTTTAGACTTTCACAATTCCACTGTTGACTGTAGGGACATTCCAACTGGATATCACTAAATCTTTTCCCAATTTATCAGTATTTTAAGGGTGACCATAGAGCAAATGTTTGGTATTAAACACTTACCTGTACTTAATACCATTTTGTCATTTTGTATGGTATTTTTGAGATATGATTGTGTAAAACCCACACCCAAAACAATAACATTTAATAATTTGGCAGACTGTCTTATTCAGAGTGATGTACAAGGAGTGCATTCAATAGGCAATTAACTGCACAGACTAAATCATTAGTGTCATCCTTGAAATGTAGTAGTGCCATGTGGGGAACATTGCCACAGTAGCAGTAACTGCTGTCATAGGGCATTCATCATCCAACTATTACTGCCATTTTCTAGCCATCAGGTATATATCACCACAGTGTGTTTACCACCACATTTATGTTGGTGTGAAAGTTTGGAGTGCCACCAGATCATTTATTGTAAATGCTAAAAATGTGATCTGTTTTACAGCTAGGCATACTAGATTTAATACCATTGTTAAAGGGGGAAGGGGTCAGAGTTGGGAAAGCCTGAGCATGTGGAAAATTGACAGTAATCCATTCACATCGAGTGTTCGGACTGTTACGGGGAGCTCATTCCATTCCACCATACATATCTTATACAAATTTAGTGTTTTCAACTTGATACTGTTCAGTGCGTGGTAAGATCAGCAACAGCATGTTATAAACGTGGGGGGTAGAGCGCAGACTGCAAGAATCATCGATTCCCACAGGGGTCGTCGTTGCTTAATATATTATGGAATCCTGGCTTCTCAAAGCACACAGAGATGCTCCTGTAGATGGTGCTATGATATCGCGACTGAGCTCGCGTCGGCAGGATTGGTGCAGCCAGGGACAAATTGGCGCCATTTTGAAGCCAAGAGGAGGATCAGATCTGCACAAGAGAGACAATTGGCTAATAATCGTCCAACTAGGTAGGATTAAATAACACCAAATGTTGCATATTTTAAATTAGAAGGATCGTACTGATTACATGTGATCCGTGTTTTCTGGTGGCCTTGAAAACACCAATTTTAGCTTGCCAGGTTAAGAAAGCGAGTGTTGTATTACCTAGGAGGTGCTGGCCGTTCTGTCTGCCGGGCGAAAGATAGTGCCTGCACCGGGAGAACGAATTGCTTGCTAGGGAAGAGAGCGAGAGATACTGCACATCGGCAAATTTTGTATAAATTTTAAACAGTTTCACAATCATTTTAATGTAAGAAGATATTCGCACAGAGTGTGTGCTGATTGCATTTATGTAGAATGATGAGAACTGTTTTGAATTTGTAGCTTGATCGCTAGTCGGCTAGCAAGCTGCCTAGTTAGCTACCCATCTCAATGCTTATTTTAACGTAGCCACTCTTGAGCGCATGAGACTGGCGGCCTCCAATACAGTCTAGCTAGCTAGCGTGCTTGCTAGCTATGCTACAAACAATACAGTAGTCCCCAGCCTAGATGTTTTAGCGTATCCTGTGCCTGCCCTGATTTTCAGGCTAGACAAGTATTACTCTGGTAGAAAATTGTCCCGCGCAGTTAGTTAGCTTATAGCAATTAGCATTTCAGATTGTAGGTGGAGGACTGCAGTAGCTAACGTTAGATTCCTCGTGGCCTTAAACGTCGCCGCGGATGTGTGTGTAGTTCGATGTGGGTTTCCTTTGTCCTACTACAGTACAGTAGCTAACATTAGCAGGCTCATACTTCACGACCCACTATTCCGGTCACCAAGGGGACTTTTTCGTTCAAATTAGCAGCGTTAGCTCGTTATCTAACGTCCTGTATATGTATCGTCTTGACTGCGTTTTGTTTTTACCTTTAGTGGGAGTTATCACGGACTTGACTTCGGTAGCTAACGCTGCGTTCTAATGGAATGCGACTTAGACACATAACCAGCAATACGCCTTAGCTAACTACCAAGTCAACTTGAAAATGGCTAGCTAAACCGCATTTCTTACAAGCTATATAAAGGACCAGAGTTACGATTGTTTGTGATATGTCTAGCTGTTAGTTAATTAGAAACAAAGTCGTCCCATTGTAGCAAGCGAGGTGGCTAACGTACTTCGCTCTAGGACTGGCGCAGCACTACCTCGAGGGTCTGTCAGTAACATTACTTTCCTACTTAGCTATCGGGTAACCACAGAACGCCGCTATGTGGAAACGGACGAGAGTATAATCAGTGTCACTTGCTGTTCACTTGCTGTTTGTGGGCATACACAGTACATGATACCGCCACAAAAGAATAGCAACACAAATTATGTCTGCCTTTAACATTAGAGATGTCAAATTAAGCCAAGTTACCCTAAATAGTTTGGTCGATATAACCTCATGTAGACCGGTAAAGGAGTATTCCGAAGCAAACTTTTTTTCATGTAACTCTTTTTTCATTTGCCTTTTGAAGAGAATAATATCTTTTTTTTTGTGTGACATCCAAGTGTAAAATTATAATAATGGATGCGAAAAAGCACGATATAGTTGCATTAGTACTGTCAGTGCAAGTGATAAGTACAGTAAGAAAATGTAGTGTTAGGATACTTACGAGTTGTCGACAATTATGATTTATCAACTGTGGTCTAAGATGCTAAGACATGGTTATATAGATAATTTTTAAAATGATTTTGTAGTATTTAGATCAGTATGTACTGGTACAGGGATAGTTTAGCAATTAGTCTTTACTGAATGTGATACTGTTGTATTATAAACGTTGTCATGTAAAAGTAATTGTAAAGCAACACACATGCAAACACAGTGGTTCTGGAGGGTCATTTAAAAAAGATAAATGAGATGAATAGAAAAAATATTATTCTGTCCTAGTTTGGTACATGACATTTTTGCCTCAGAGATTTCAAATGTAGCTGTAGAAAAGGGGCATACATTTGTTTTTATTATATTAGAAAAATGTAATTGTATGTCATGGTTATGTAGGGAGTTTAAAAAGTGATAATGCAAAACTACAAGCACCATAAGGCAACGTTGAACCACATCTGGAGGGTCATTTTTTCAGCAGCGGTACATTACAGAAATAGAGAAAGTGCATTTTCTTTTGGATTTGAGGCTCTGATGTCACACACCATATCCTCTTCAGATGGTAAGATGAAAACACAAAAGCTGTGTTTGTATTTTTACTGATAAGACCATAGCATGTGTAAGTAACTTGACATTTTGTTATGCTGACAGCTTATTTTGTTGGCATATCATTTTTTTTGGTACAATATTTTCAGGGAATAAATATGCAATGCAAATATACAATACTATAAATTGGTGTAACAGAAATAGTTGCTGCATAGTTTGTCAGCGAGGGTGTTTAGTTACTTACAGTAGACAATAAATGGTGAATCTTTGCATATCAAGACAGGGATGCAGTACATTTTCACATTACTATCAAACTAGCTAGATATTAAGAAAGAAATTTAACTAGCTGGCTGAACATAAAATAAGCTACCTAGTATGCAAGGGTAATTCATTGTCAAACCTTATTTGCCTTCTAGCTAGCTGATTAGCAAATGTTGAAGGTTATTAGCTTGCTAGCAGGGTCAGAGTGTATGTTTTGACCATATTCATTGTTGGGGGACAGACTCTTGTTCAATAAATAAATAAACTGCCATCATGCCATTTATCAATGAAAACAATAATGTTCATTAAGCCAATTGACATACACCAGACAACACAAATTCATCAGCGTTGTGTGACTCTGCAGCAGCATGTAGGAGTTTAAAAGGAGTTTCAGCTACTGCAGGAAATGGAAGAAAATTGGAAGCTCAGAGAAATACTGGTTGACAAAGGAGTTTCACTCTGTATTTCCCACACATTTTTATGGAGCTCCTTGAAAAGAAAAGAAGAGATCCCACAGAAGTCTCTCATGACCTCCTTATATTATGAACAATTTTGGCTCATCTCGCATTCGCCAAATACAGTGGTTAAAGATGGTGGCGTTCAAATCACAGCTTTACTATCACTAGGTGTACTTGTGAATATACTTGTGTTCTGCAAAAGATGGTTTGATTTGCCTTGTTGCTTGTTATAAAAGGGATATTAGCCTCACTGCAGCAAACTTAACATGTTAGACCGTTTGCTCACGATGTATTGATATTGGGTGTGTATTTACACTGTGGCCATAAGGGGACAAGAGACTTGCACAAGCACCTTTTTGACAAGATGACAAGGATTTGAGTGCAATATTCTATAAAAATTGTGGTTATCCCCACATGTCATTTTCATTTAAAACTAAACCTCAATAATTCTTTTTAGTGTATCAGTGTGCATGCTTACTGTTTCTTTGTTTAGAAGTTGATATGAAATGAAATTGTGATGAAACGATACTCCCCTGAGAAATGAGAATGTGTAAATGAAACTACAGAAAATACAAAAATGTGCCATGTTTAGAAATGATGCAGCTGGGAGTGTATTTTTTAATCTAATGCAGTGTTCTTTATGCTTATATCAGTGGAATACTACTTGAATAAAATGAAAATTAAATACAGAAGGTGCATAGCTAAGCTCAAGTGTGGATGCTGCGTCCAGTTAAGATTTCGAACCAGAAACTCAGCCTTCCAGAACTCTTGGCAGGCCGTGGCTCAGTTACGGTAATGTGCTCATTGACAAGTTTGGTTTGGTCTGTCTGTCTGACACAGCAATGTACAGACATGGAGATGGATGCTATCTATGTTGCACTGTAGTGTACTACTTGTGGATGCATGATGCCGTGGGCTGCAGTACTGTACAGATAGACATCATGGTTTACTTTGATTGACGGGTTCTTCAGTGTTGAGAATTGTAGATGGACACATTGCACCTGACTTTGTCCCTATATGCGTGGCAGGGCACTGACGCATATCCACATATCCCATGTATTTGTCAGACTTTCCTGGCATGGAACAGTGTGCATGGGATGGGCTGGCCACCTAGAATGAGCCCAATAGAGCACCTCTGGGACGTCTTTTGTGACAAAAATACATACTGCCTACCCGCCCTAAAATTCTGCAGAAGTCTTCATGAAAATGTCTCCCTACATACCATACTTTTTTTCCTGAGTTAATTGTAAAGTTATAAAATTATTTGTTTGGCCCCATTTCCATTCATATACTAAATTTTCTGTGCCATCATCTCTGTACATAATGAAATTCATTGTTAAATGTGGCCAGAACTCTCGTTGTCATGGAAATTCCAGAGGCTCTATGTTCAGTATCTGGCAGATGGATGGAATAAAGAGGCACAAGGGAGTTGCTGTCTGTGAGGCAAGGCACCAGATTGCTCTGCAGCCTGTGTGTGTGTGTGTGTGTGTGTGTGTGTGTGTGTGTGTGTGTGTGTCTGTCTGTGTTTCAACAGCTGTCTGGCGTCTGTCCTGGGTTCACCTCAGCAGTGTAGTGTGAACATGCAGTCCCAGAAACTATTCAGAGATGTATAATTCTAGCCACTGGAATTGGGGTCAGTTCTGTTTTTCAGTTCCGATTTAAATTCCAAGTTTATTCAGTTGAAATCCCTGTTCAATGTGCATTCCATTCAGTGTAAATTTGACTTAAAGACTAATTTGACTTGTTAAATATTATTCAGTCAGTTGATTGACACATTCTGTCACTGCAACATTACCAGCCCTGCAAGCACGAGTATTTGTTATTAGTGCACGTCTTTGCACAGTACTATATTTGTACATAGAAATGCATGATAAATGCATGTCAGGGTGTTTCCTGAAAACAATATTGTTCATGCAATACTCTGACAGTATGGCATTACCTTAAAGTAACTCTTAACACTGTTTGAGGAACTTGTCAGGTAGTGATTATTTGGGAGCAAGCTGGCGGAGTATATAGCCGTTTTCTCATATGAACTCCGGACAATTTGTGTTCTCACATACAGCTCCTCCGGGTAATGTCTAGATAAGTTCAGGGTTGCAGTGCATGTTTGAAAGGGGCTTATGTTTGTTGATTGAGATGTTGCCATGCATAAACTTGCATGAATCTGCAGCAAAAAAACCTAACCCAGGTCCTCGGTGCTGTCACTCCTCCAACTGGCTGTCTCTGCCTTACTGGAGATGTCTCAGCACTGACCTTCCTCACTCTGTCATCTTCAATGGCCGATCTCATCAAAATAACAGAAACTAGAAAAAATAAGCTTTCCAACTGGCAAGATAGATACAAGCCCTCAGTAACCCACTGAAATATGCATACCTAGAATGCTTAACAGCCTCCATCTGTAACCAACTT
The DNA here is from genome assembly GCA_019176425.1 of Megalops atlanticus. Classification (NCBI taxonomy): domain Eukaryota; kingdom Metazoa; phylum Chordata; class Actinopteri; order Elopiformes; family Megalopidae; genus Megalops; species Megalops atlanticus. Next base: position 37,376,515 of record CM032877.1, read on the forward strand.
GACATCCAGCACAAAAATTGGAAATCTGTCACCTCATTTTGAACAAGATAATTCATGTCATCGCAATTCAATCATTATTGAAAGGAGCTTCTCATATAACCAAATTGTCAGCCATCCCCGTCATTACTAATGAAAAAGACTTTTAATGAAAATTTCCCTCCTTTTCTTCTTTTTATCTCCCTGTGTTTTTTTTTTTTTGGCATTTTCCCCCTTCTTCGTGCAGCTTTTCAGTAATCATCAATTCATATACCACTTCAGCTCATCTCGTCATAGCAATCTCTGCCCTCATGCAGAAGCACAGGGTTAGGTGAATGCAGCCCCCTATACATCCACACTCCAGTGTAACTATTATTCACACCACAAGTCTGGAGCACTACAATAAAGAGGGCACTCGTATTAGGATAGCCACTACTCCACCAGCATCGTCCGTGCAAATGTAATGTGCTTGATGAGTCACAGGGTGCCGAGCGAGTGGTGTTACCCTGGCAGACCTACCCACCCCTATCCCTGACGAAGCCAATTTTTTCTGCTGCTCTGGGCTTGCGGTTATTATAGGCAGATGACACACCCATTTTTGAACACGGGCCATGGGGTTCAGCCTAAAGACAAGGACCTTGCAGACTAAATACGCTGTTTAACACACAGTTAAAACTTCAATATATTCAACTTGGTATGTGTTCATTGGTCTGTAGTACTGGTGTTTGTTTCTTTCTCTTAGGCTTTTGTTATTTTCTTCTGTCTTGATAAAAAGAGAGATGAGTGTAATGAATGCCTGATGAGCTCTTCACTTGGCTGGACTCTCATAGTCATGGATTCTTCTCTTAATCGCCATCCAGCATTCTTAAGAGGCAGCATGGAACTGTATGCGAATTTGGTTGCCATAGGAACAGGTAGAATTTCCCCATTCAGCATACAGTAGCTGGGTATCTGCTCTGTTTCACCCAAAATTTCATCAGCGAGAGGTGGCAGCTTCACTTCATCTGTGATCAGCAGTTGCCAGACATGAAGGGGCAGCACAGTCCTCTTGTTTGTCTGTAAAAGGCTGTGCAGGACAACCAATCTCAAAGAAATAGGCCCTTTCTCCACTGAAAATGTATTGTCTAAGATACAGCTATTCCACCCCTCCCCCACTCAAAATCCACTGTGTCTCTGGGTAATGGGAGTAGTTGCAGGTCTTATCATTCTCCTGTGTTTATGTGCTCCTTGTGTTGTACTCTGCCTCACTTTAGGTCACTTTGGACAAATGCATCTGCCAAATGAATAAATATAAATGTCACTCACACCATTGGTAGACAGACTTTTGACAGGATCACCAAAATTCCTCCAGATTATATCTCCAGCAGCTTGTGGTTTTTAAAGAAGCAGAGGCGGAAGTGAGCTGCCTAGTGTCCTAGTGAGCTGTGTGGGCGTGTGTGTGCATATACACTGCGTAGGATTGACTTGCTGCTCAGCTGGAGAAGAACAGCTGGAGAAGAACGGTCAGAGTCCTTGTTTCTCCTTTTTGCTGGGGTTTCAGTAGTGCTGAGAACGGTAGGCTGCATGACTAGGCACTGCCTCTTGCAGCTTCCTTGCCCTGGGCCATATGTCCGTCAGATGCACCTCTTTCATGCATCCTTCACATTGCCCTGGAGTACACCAGGAATGGCAGATATTCAACTAAGGGGCAGATTTGTTGGCTGGACCCTTCGATTCAGGGAATCATGCATTTAAGTGCATAGGTTGCGTTCCAGTAATGTCAGCAATGTCAGTTTATCTTCAGAATCATTTGATTCTGAAGATGGGACATTGTCTTTTACCTACCTTGTAGTATCAGATCAATGCAACCCCTAGTAATGTTGCTCTTACAACTCATGGTTAGACACTAAGCATGGCGGTGCGATGCAAAGTAAGGTTGTTGCTAGTACGATTACTGAGTGTTTTATGCTTATATTTTAGCACAGTTTTCCAGCCTGATACTCATTAACTCTGTGACAGTTTTAAACCCATGTTCCAGTAGTTCACGTCAGCAAGTTTCTCTGGATAGGAGTGTCTACCAAATAAATAAAAAATACAGCTGTACCTATCAGAACACAGGCTGCTGTGATTCTTCCGAGTGTTGAGCAAGACCCTGTCTGTGCGTTCTAATGTGTTTTCAATTTTTCAGTGAGTGTTAGCTGTGACTTATATTGTGATGTGTGCTGACAGTGTTGGTAAGCTTCACCGCCGTGGGAGCAATACTTTCTAACAACAGCCTGCATGTTCCTCTGTTTGTGTCTCTACAGGGAGCACTGAGTGGAGAGCATGGCTCACTCCAAGTCACGAGCCACTGATGGAAGGGTCACCTACCCTCCAGGGGTCAAAGAGATCTCCGACAAAATCTCCAAGGAGGAGATGGTGCGGAGACTCAAGGTGAGTGAAAACCAGGTGCCACATGACATCAGTACAGGGTGTTCATTGTGTTAAGTATGTCATAGTGATTGTTACCGGAAGGGACACTATCAATGCCTGTAACATTACTGATTACTGACAGATTGGAGCTTAAGACGTTTAATGATGTGAACAGGACGGTCATTCCATCTAGGCCCATTATTTTTCCTACAGTCATAGTAGTATAGAGTGTATCCAGCATTTTTTTATTTGTCTTCTGAGCTGTATGGATCTCTACTTCCACTGTAAATCCAGCCAAGTTATCCCATACATTAAAATCTCCCAGTGTGTCTGTGAAATGTACTGAACTCATTACCACTTTCTCTACATTCATGCTAAGGTTCAGACTTGGTGGCATGTATCATTTTGAATACCTTTGGCATATGATATGATTACACATACTTTCCTCGGTTGCTTTCAGTGAGCATGTCCAGTCTAGTAACTGTATATCTGCGTGCTGTGTGCTTTCCTGCCGATCCAGATGGTGGTGAAGACCTTCATGGACATGGACCAGGACTCCGAGGAGGAGAAGGAGCTCTACCTCAACTTGGCGCTACACCTGGCATCCGACTTTTTCCTCAAGCACCCAGACAAGGACGTGCGGCTGCTGGTGGCCTGCTGCCTGGCCGACATTTTCCGCATCTACGCCCCCGAGGCCCCCTACACCTCACCCGACAAGCTCAAAGTAAGCCGGGGGGCTCGTCCGGCATCCTGAAAGCCACCGGGGAAGGAAAGGACAATCGGTGGTCCAGTTATTTGTCTACTTATCTACTCATAAATGTATCCAGCATAGCATTAAAAAGGTAGAACTCCTCTGAAGCCTGAAGAGGGGGATCACCACCTTATCTTTTAACATTCCTACCTCATTAGCTTGGTTGATTTTTTTCATGTGACTGGTTTTGATTCTCAATAATTGGTTGACCATTAAAATCTCTCTGTTTCGCATACATATTTGGTCAGGCTGATCTAATTTACTGAGGGTTGCTGTAGCGTCATGGCGATGTTCCTGCCTGTCTGTTTCAGGACATATTCATGTTCATCACACGGCAACTGAAGGGGCTTGAGGATACAAAGAGTGCTCAGTTTAACAGATACTTCTATTTACTGGAGGTACGTCCATTCTACTCACGGTGAGGAAGGAAATTCATTCTGGAGAGCTACTGTTTCATCAAAGCAGTGTTGCTTTAACTTAATTTTTAATTGTACAGAATATTGCCTGGGTGAAGTCCTACAACATCTGCTTTGAGCTGGAGGACAGCAATGAGATCTTCACTCAGCTCTACAGAACACTGTTTCAAGTGATCAAGTGAGTCGTCATCCTAAACCAGGGGGAGCAAACATTATTTGATGTATTTTACACATCTCATTCACTCACACAGTTCATAATTATTCATAGTAACCAGTAGCAGTTCACCTAAACTGTCACAGAGACTGTAACCTTAAACTTGTGAGATGAACAGATAGGAACTTAGAAATGTGTAAAAATGCACTTATGTAGTAATCAGAGAAGCATTACGAAAAAGGAACAGTTAACACTAGCTTGCTACACAGCTGTACAGAAATATTTTGGAGCATCTGGAATGCATCTTTAATGCTGCTGTCCCATATATATACATATACGTAACCTTTTGTCTAAAGGAAATATATAGTTGTATGTGCTGTAATGCTCTCTTGCCCCTGCTTCTCTCCCCTCAGTAATGGACACAACCAGAAGGTCCACATGCACATGGTTGATCTGATGAGCTCCATCGTCTGTGAGGGTGACACGGTCTCCCAGGAGCTCCTGGACACAGTGCTGGTTAACCTGGTCCCAGCACACAAGGTAACACACAGTCCCTCACATTTCTTATCTGACTGACTGCTACCTCACTCATGACTCTTGACTAGCATTTGTTGAATGACCACAGATCCCCCATCCCCACACATTCACACACAGCTCTTCGCACTCATTTACAGACTGACCACAGGCTCTCACACCTTCAAAAAGGGTTCTTGAAAATCATTTAAAAATCCTACAAATCTCATATGCCAGAAAGTAGAAGGTAGAAAATTTTATAAGGGTTTGCAAAGGTTAGCTACGTATAGTCTGTTTCGCCAGAGTGACTGGTTCCAAGTCCAGCAGGGTTGCTTTGTCCCTGGTCATCATTGCACCTGAGCTGCATTTTAGCTGCCTTGTCCAGCCAGGATTTGATCTCAGAATTGAACTGGTTTTAATGCATCTCCATATTGTTTGTAAGCCCAAGCCCCCTAGTGGTAGTGTATGTACAACTTTTAATTTGTAAATTCAGGGGATTTGCTCTTATCGATGCCATTTGGTTTGTAATTACGACACATTGTTCGCTGTCTGTTTGATTGAAATCTGAAGTTGTCTTGTCCTGAAAAAGGAGGTGGTAGATAAAAATAACAGGGATTTGTCTCTGAAAGAAACTAAGATTCAGGACAGTTTTATCAGCAAAGTGACGGCCATGTACTTCGTGTATAATGTGCCTTCCCCTGGTTTTTCAGGTACTCATTTATGTTTTCCAGTATAGCATACTGTTAATGCTGAATTTTAAGACTAAAATGTGAAGTATTACTAGTTGTTCTGAGAACAGTCAGGTAAATTCAGTTACCCTTAGGGCATTATGCATGTGTCCACAACCTCTGTCCCTTCATTGAGCTCTGAGTGTTGTTCTCATTGAAGTGACCTGACGTATCCACAATGTTTGCAAATTACAGCGTGTGGCATGAGACGCACCTGAGAGTCCTCTTGAGCAAGGAGTGTTCAAGTAATCCCTGTCATCCCACCAGAGGCATACAGTCTGCATTATTAATGGCAAAACTATTCTCTCACCTCAGCCTAGTGACAAATGTGAAATAGAACAAATATCACATGAAAATGAATGTGTGAACAGATAACAACATTTGACAGTTCTCATTATAAGAAAGGAATCAGTTTGTCAGTGACAGTGACACAGGTTGATTCTCCCTCCTGCTCCAGGTCAGGTTGGCCACGTCTGCTCTGGCGTGTGGAGGGGAAAGAGGATGTCCTCTGCTCCGTGCAGCTGCATTAATGTTCTCTGGTGTCTTGTCTGTGCAGAACCTGAACAAGCAAGCGTACGACCTGGCCAAAGCCCTGCTGAAGAGAACAGCCCAGGCCATAGAGCCCTACATCACCAACGTGAGTCAGGCTGTCAGCCTGTCTCTCTACTTTTCTCCTTCTCTCTCTCTCTCTCTCTCTTTCTCTTCTTTCTTTCTTTCTTTCTCCTTCTCCCTCTCCTTCTCTCTGCTGTGTCTGCCCTACAGCCTAGCCCCCCTGTCAATCCCCTCTTCCACTTCCACTCGTTTTCCTCTCTCTCTTTTCTGTCACACACACCGTCACCATCACATAAGTATCAGCAGCCCTTTGGAACATGAAAAATAGCTGGCCCAGCCTTATAGTTTCAGTAGGAAGTGTGCCGTGTACAGGGTGGGGGAACAAACATGCCTTTCACCTGCCCGGTAAACAAAAGTCTTAAGGCCAGTTTGCCCTGCTTGGCACTGCACAGCAAGCTCAGTTGGCGAAACTCCAGGATTGAGGAGGTAAAATATCTAACAAGAGAGCCCTAATACAGTGGTGCTTCCTGGAGACTCATTCACACACGCCCCTGCTTTCACACACACTCATTACTGTGACAAGCCAGAGGCTCCTGGGAACCCCGACCTGTCTTGTGTGGATTCCCTTGAGCCTTCATTAAAACGTCTGGAAGCGTGATACCTTGAAAGAGGCTCTGGTTCCAGCGGTGTAGCTGTTTTCTCTCCTCTTTGTTGAGGGGAATAGCATTTAATGGAAAAGTGTGTTTTATTACGGATAGATTGTTTGGCCTCAGTCTGTGTTTTTATGCTTCTGTTATTCTTCTGCCGTGAACAGCTGGGTATTTGATATTCCATTGTGCGAAGCAACATCTGCAAACAATGATCTGTTGAATGATGTAATCCAAGCTGGCTGGAAGTAGTGCAGGAAGAAAGAGCATCCATGATGACAGTCTCCTTTACCAGTGGGGAATAATAAGTCTCACAGACATCCATGCCCTAGCAATGCCTCAGTCCTGCAGATTTTATTTGTCTAGAAAGTAGGAAAACACTGTGCACCTTACTGTCACATGTGTCGGATTTAGTCATGTATAACTGATCCAGTTTTGTAATTAAGCGTGTGAATGGAAAAAGAAGCAGAACTCTCTGCAGCATCAGGATCTCTTTTGCCTGGGCCATGACAGGGTCTTTAGTGTCAGAGTGTTTATTGTTTATCCTGCTCTTGGCACTGATAGGCGCAAGTGTTCCAAGTCTGACTGGGCGTGTCTCTCTCAGTTCTTTAACCAGGTCCTGATGCTGGGAAAGACGTCTGTGAGTGACCTGTCGGAGCACGTCTTCGACCTGATCCTGGAGCTCTACAACATCGACAGCCACCTCCTCCTCTCCGTCCTCCCGCAGCTTGAGTTCAAGCTCAAGGTACAGCATGTCCTCCCCTGTCCCTTTTCAGTGTGGTATTGCTTGTGTGCAGAACATGGGTGAAGCAGAGCATTAATGAGAGCCCGTGTCCTTGTTTTTAGAGTAACGACAATGATGAGCGGCTACAAGTGGTCAAGCTCCTGGCCAAAATGTTTGGGGCAAAGGACTCTGAGCTGGCAGCACAGAACAAACCTCTCTGGCAGTGTTACCTCGGAAGGTTGGTGGAGCTTGTGTTCTGTTATCATCATTACTGTGTTGTGTCATTATAATGTTTTGGTGGGGGGTGGCTCAGATGTCTTTGCAGGCAGGATGTTAGGATCCTGAAAAGTGCACTTTAGAGAATGAGGAACTGATCCTACGAAGTGTAGATGTCTCAGGTTTACTTGCACTGCATATGTTGGTACATGTGCAGTATGTAGTGTCAGTGCTCAGATCCTGTGTTTGTCTCCTAGGTTCAATGACATCCATGTCCCAGTCCGTCTGGAGTGTGTGAAGTTTGCCAGCCACTGCCTCATGAACCATCCTGACCTTAGCCAAAGACCTCACAGGTACCTGTTGTGACCTTCGTCATTCGTAAACTGATATGGGAAGAGGATTAGTCATTGTTGAAATAAACCAGTGGCCGGTACAAACATAATACACCTCATGTGCACAGGGCCTGAAAATGGCATATTTTACAAACATGGTAAATGTGGTGTGTTGTAACTAGTGTTGAATCCAGTACTGGGCTGACTCTCCTGTAAAGCACTCTGTGACATCTCGTTTGCAAAGAAAACTTGAACAAAAAACCTTCAGTTTTAGAAATTTTTACAACCAACCTGTTGAATTGTAAAGATCAGGTTCATTGTCCATAGCATTATAAAGATGAATAAGATGAATCCTGTTAACATGCCTTTTGTTTTGGAGATTTGCCTTACGATGCCAGAATGGCAGGATTTGTTGGAAAGAAAAATTTTAGATATACTGATTATAAATTGTATAATAAGCCATCTGTACGTGCTGATTTGCTAGATTTGTGTTGCTTTGTCACTCTCCAGAGTACTTGAAGGTCAGGTCACATGACCCAGAAGAAGCGATCCGACACGACGTGATTGTGTCCATTGTGACGGCTGCTAAAAAAGATCTCGCCCTTGTCAACGACCAACTTCTGAACTTTGTGCGAGAGCGGACGCTGGACAAGAGGGTGAGTCAGTCCTGGCAATTCACTCTCAGCGGTGTGGGATGGAGCTGGAACACAGTCAGGCATACAGCCTCTTCTTTTTACCCATGCTGTGTCCATGCAGTGGAAAGCCAAGCAGAGGAACAGGTCAAACTGCTGTATGACTACTGTAAGCTTGAGGGATTTTTGTGTTTATTTCGGAAAAACCCTTTACGCTGTTAGCATGGCATTAAAGGACTTTAACACATAATTTCATTCTTATTTTTGAAATTAAAGGCAGTGTTCAAAGATGCTGTAATGAAGGGAGAGAGCAGTCACCCCACCCAGCCTTGAACCCGGGTCTACGGGGTACCAAACTGCAGCTTTGACCGCAACGCCAAAGAGCCAGGCTCGTTGGTATGGTAGTCAGAGCGCATACTCAACCGTAGTGACGGCACTCCGTCACACTGCCTTCCCCTTCAGGAAGCGCACCCATGCGCTTCACGCACAGAGGCATACCTTGCGCATTCCCCCACTGTACTTCCCCCATCCCAGGGTGCCCCACTCACTCATGCTTCACCCATCTCTGGGGTCCCTCACACCGTGTTTCACCCATCTCTGGGGTCCCTCACACGTGCTTCACCCACCTCTGGGGTCCCTCACACTGGGGTCAACCTAATCTGGGGGTCCCTCATATGGCTCACACACTGGGCACACCTCTGATGGCCTCGTGACAAGCCATCCCACTACTAGCACCACTTGTAGCGAAGGGAGAAGTCAGTCACCCCACCCGGCCTTGACACAACGGCAAAGAGCCAGGCTCGTTGGTATGGCAGTCAGAGCGCGTAGTGACGGCACTCCGTCACAGATGCTCAGAACCTAAGGAAATATCCAGAATAATGAAATCCTCCTGCTTGCAACCTGTCTGAGGCTAAGGGAACCTGGGGAGGAAAGGATGAAATCGGACCTCAGCTCACATCTCTGCACCCTATTAATTAATTTACAGACAGAGCCAGTTGAAACTGATCCGATTGGTTGCCCTGGGGGTGCACGAATCAGTGCCTCGGTTTGTCCTGCGCTGCCCCCCAGGATTCAGTACTGAGCTCTTACATCGCTTCCAGACAAGTGTCCTCGTGTGCACCCTCTGAATCCTCTTAGGCTTCTTCTTTTTTGTCTGCGATGAAGTCACCCAGATAAGGGGACATGAAACCTCAGAGCTTTCGCCCAGTAATGCTATAACAACAGGGGCCCATTGTAGTGGTGGCTCTCGCTGCCACCCGAGCAGAATGCACTTGTCAGGATCAAACTGGTGTCATTTTTTGCTATGTTGTGTACTCCTGCAGTTTCCTTTTTCGCATATGTTTGTGTGGGTATCAGAAGCACCTTGCAGGCCTAGATCCCTCCCCAGACCACCACCACCACCAACTCCAACCCCCAGGCCACAGTTTTCACACAAGAGCTACTGATTACATGTTATTGTATAGTTACTGTTTTGTGTAGTTTGTGTAGTTGTAGTTGCTGTACAGTACCAATCAAAAGTTTGGACACCTACTCATAGAAGGGATTTTCTTTATTTTCACTATTTTCCACATTTTAGAGTAATCAAAACTATGAAATAACACTTCTGGAATTATGCAGTGACCAAAAAGTTATATCAAAACTGTTATATTTTAGATTCTTCAAAGTAGCCAAAAAATTTTTTAAAATTTTTTGGAAAGAAAATCACTATTTATATATATATAAACTTCACTATTTATATTTGTCTAAGAAATTAATTTCAAGCATTTAAGTCTTTAGATCAAAATGTCTTTGAATGCATATTTCCCATTATCTTCATCAGGTGTGTCCAAACTTTTGACTGGTACTGTATGTAGTTAAAATTTTGTTTTTCTGGCCTGTGCATTAATTCAAATGTGCACTTTTCCAGTGGCGTGTGCGCAAAGAAGCGATGATGGGGCTGGCGCAGATCTATAAGAAGTACTCCCTGCAGGTGGAGGGAGGGAAGGAGGCCAGCAAGCAGATATCCTGGATCAAAGACAAACTGCTGCATATTTACTACCAGAACAGCATCGATGACAGGTGAGTGTACCAGGCCGTCAGGTCGGGGAGAGAGGGGGAACCAAGCAGGAGCAAGATTGAGTGTCTAAAAAAGACAGCAGTCGTCCAGACTAAAAACGTGGCCTCTTTCGAGACAATGCTAGGGCTTTCTGAAGGGTGCATCCCGACGACGGATTCCTCAGGCCTCTTAAAAACGCTAGAGGAGATTTCAATTCTTGGCACTTTTCCTTGTGGAATTTATATTCCAAGGGCGGGCAAGTAATGAATCCCAAGTCATAAAAGAGATGGATGTTTTTCGCATCACGCTTACATATTTTCCTGCTGGAGGCTGCGCTTATGATCTCGGTTATTATGATTACTCGTCTTTCCAAAGGTGGCCCCTTCCTCTCGCCGCTGTGCTAATGGGAGGGTAATAGAATTCCTTCCCCACTTCGGCCTGGAGATTGATGTGAGGTCTGAACCCGCCATGACACCCCTGTGAACAACCCGGCCTTTCTTTTTCCTTGCACTGTTGACACGCTGAATGATTGGGTGCCTTTCATGGTTAAGCACCCTCCCCCAAGGGAATGGCGTCTGGGTGAACGATGGCTTATAGAAGGGAAAAAAAAAAACCAATGCTGTCATTCTGAGACAATGGGAGTGTTCAATAGGCACGTGTGGGTTGAGGCAATATGTTTGTTACCATATGTGTACCTGAAAATGCATGCACATACGTGGCTACATTCTGAAAGGAAAATGGATTTGGTTTATGCTGTTTGTATCCATGAGTGTGCCACTCTGACCTCCACTGGCGGGGTGGCGGGTGGGGGTTGCGACAACTCTAAAATCCGAGCGACGCAGCTGCGCTCACGCACGGGCCGTGAAATTCGCCTGCCCGATCGCGACCCGCACGGGGAGACAAAGTGGGTCATTACCGGTGTCTGCCTGACGTGCGCGGCTGCTAATGCGCCGTCCCCGGGGCTGGCTGTTTAAGGCAGAGGGAGGGCGGGAAAACGGATTGCCTGTTTAATGTGAAAAGAGGCGGCCGCGTCTCTGGTCTCCGGTTAGCGCCGCACTCGTTATTGATAATGACATCCTGATCTGTTATTCCGGGCTGCCGGGATGCGGAGCGTTCTGGAAGGGCAACGCCGGCGGAGTGGAAACCTAATACCTCAGGTTGATGAGATTACAGGCTCGAGACAGGCCAACTGATACAGAACTCATAATCCCTCATCTTTTTAGAAGATTAATGGGATAAGCTTGTTAAATGGGTCTACTGACTAGAGATTAGAGGCTCTTAATGCAAGAGATACTGTTGACAGCTGTGAGGAGGAGTTGGATGAGGAGAAGGAGGAGGAGGAGGATAATGGTTAGGAGCAAAGAGAAAGAGTGGTAGAAAGACCATTATCCAGCCCAACTCACTTGATGCATTAGCAACATGTGCTGTGATCCTCAAAGTGGAAGGGGGTGGGTATTTAAACAGTGTGGGTCTGGCCCAAATCTTGATTCTGTGGTGTAATGCAGATCATTAAATCCTCTGCATAATTTAGAACTCTAGTGCTGGATTTGGAATCGTGTCACACATTATAAAATATCTGGAAGCACGGTCCTCTGGGTCTGAAATACTGCCCTGCGCTTAGGGATAATGTGGCTTGAGTCATATGTGCATGTTAATACTGGAGAATTGCCATGTAAGTTTCAGCACTCTGGATTTAGGGAAAAAAACATCATCACTGAGAAATAAACTACTCTTTATTGCAGATTTGAATTCTGGGTGAATAACAGTGATAGCAATGTGTTTTTATTCTGCAGCACTTACCTTTTTATGTATCAAGACACGTATGTGTGTCCTCGGCTCAGATTATTTACATTTACATTTATTCATTTGCCAGATGCTCTTATCCAAAGTGATTTACAAGTGAGGCTATGTACAATACAAGCAAAAAACCATAAGGAGGCAATTATGATAGTAATTGAACTGTAAATCACCTTTAGACAACCTGAAGTAGCTGAGCACAATAAACAAACAAATCAACCCATGCAGGTGATGATAAAACACAGTGTAGAGATAGAGCAGGTGTACAAATGTATGAATTGGTACGTACCACTTTTCTGAATATGAAATTAAATATGATGACACAGAAATCCAGCTCGTGACACAGAAGACTCCATGCCAGTTGCTGTCTGTTTTCACAGTGTTATGTTTGTGTCTCCTATCTCTGCTGGCAGGTTGCTTGTTGAGCGCATATTTGCCCAATATATGGTTCCACACAATCTGGAGACTACGGAGCGGATGAAGTGTCTCTACTACCTGTATGCAACGCTCGACCCCAACGCTGTCAAGTGAGTTCCCGTCAGCCATTTCCCTTCCTACCTTTCCGTAGTGATATTTTAATGCCTTTCATGTTTTAGGGACACACAGGGTGATTTAGTGATTGACAGTGATCAGGGTGCTCCTCCAGCATTCAACACTGATTTTTAACTAGAGTTCATGTCTAATATTTTTGGTACAAACCCAATTATGCTTTGACCTCAGAGATCTTAAGATTTTGGGACAAACTTTCACCTTATGGTTGTGTCAGAGGAGCCATCTGAGCTCAGGCCAAACAAGCTGCGCTGGAGTCAAACCGAATGAATCGATGCACAAGAGAGCGTTCACTTCTCTCCTCTGTGTCCCAGAGCACTGAACGAGATGTGGAAGTGCCAGAACATGCTAAGGCATCACGTCAAAGACCTGCTGGACCTGGTCAGCAAGCCCAAGGTAGGAGCACCGTGTGCAGTTCATCATTACCACTATGAAAATGGAACGTGTTCATGGGTTGGAAAAGGAACAGAATATGTGTAATATGGCCATTTTTATGTACATGTGTGCTAGCATTCATACTGTGTAAAATACATTCATCTACATGTGTGCTAGCATACATACTCAATTTGTGTATTTTGCAGCTGTGTTTCCTATTCCCACAGGTGCATTTTGTATGCTGGTTTGTGTTCCTACCAAGCTCTGAAATTATTCAATTTGACTTCATACTTAATGGAATACTGATCTATAATTTAAAAATCTCTTAACAGTTAATCTGGTGGAGATCCTTTGTGGGGAAAAATGTTTTAGATGTTTAATATTTAATATAGTTACATTGGTATACACAGAATACCTACCCCCTAAACCAGTGTTGGCGGCTCTGTAAATGAAGCTTAATTGATTGTTTAGTTTGTTGTTCTAGATCGTAGAATTTCTGAGGTAGCTTGTATTAACAGGGCAGTTACAAATATCTTAAGTGAAGCACAGCAGAGTTGTGAAAGGTATCCTTAGTTGCCTGAGCGCTGTTACTTGCTAACGATGTCGTGTTTTCCCTTTCAGTCAGAGGCCTCCAGCAAGGCGGTGTTCTCCAAAGTCATGGTCATCACAAGTAAGCTGTCAACACAACATCTTACTGTAAACCTCTCCTGCTGAAACAGCAGAGCAGACATGTGTTTAAGCAAGCTTCCCGCCCTCCACCAGGAAACCTGCCTGACCCGGGCAAAGCCCAGGACTTTGTGAGGAAGCTGGCCCAGGTGCTGGAGGAGGACGAGCGCATCCGGAACCAGCTGGAGACCCTGGTCAGCCCGGCCTGCTCCTGCAAGCAGGCGGAGGGCTGTGTGGTGAGGAGCATTCGGGGCGCGCCGCTCATTTTACGCCACTCGAGTGGGCGTAGCCACGAAGAATCCTGATTTACTGCGTAGAACCAAGCCCTTCTGTGCCACCTACTCCCCTTCCCTTGCACTGACAGCTCTAAGGACAGGCTCTCCTGCCTCTCTGTATTGTGTGTTCACTTCCATGACAGCAGAGTGGAATACAGCTTAGGGAATACAAACTTGTGATTACAGAATTGCAGGGTTTAGGGATGCACAGCTTTTAGCAATGGACTTAACCCATATTGCTTCAGTAAATATAATTACTGTGTATTGGTATGTACTATATTATTTGTAAAATGTAGACTAAGATATGCATGCCGGTAAATATCACCAATAATGATACTAATACATTTTATAAAATGAAGTCTTGATCCGTCCATAAAGTATTAGAAACATTCACTATTACACCTCATTTTGCATTTTGTATGGCTAAAACCATAAAATCAAACAAAACACTGTTTTAGTCATGTTTCAGTGCTTGTGATTAGGTGGGTAAAGGTTGTTTTAGTCTAATATGTTTTTTCCTCATCTCACAGAGGGAAATCACAAAAAAGCTTGGGAGCCCGAAACAGCCCAGCAACCCCTTCCTGGAGATGGTGAAGTTCCTGCTGGAGAGGATCGCTCCAGTGCACATTGATACAGAGTCCATCAGGTACGGAAACCGGCGCTGACACTAACTACTCAGCACCATCGATAAACCAGGCTCTCCTCAGGCACTCGTCTCATCTTCTCACCTGACTCTTTCCTGCTCTCTGTGCTTCCCCCTCTCCTCTCTGTGTTTCTCTCCCTCTCCCCTGTCCGCAGTGCCCTGATCAAACAGGTGAACAAGTCTATAGACGGCACGGCAGACGACGAGGACGAAGGCGTCCCCACTGAGCAGGCCATCAGGGCAGGGCTGGAGCTGCTGAAGGTGAGACAGCGCAGATACATGGACAAATCCCTCAGGTTCCCACTGTTACAGGGAGGCGCTGTAACGGAGGCACAGTTACACAGAGCACAGAGGCACAGCCAGGAGAGGCTCTGGAGTGTTGCAGATATGCACGCTGCTCCAGCATGTTCTCAACACACTCATAATGACCACTGCATTTCTGATTAGTGAAAAGCAATCTCATGTTTCTCCAGCTCTATTTACTGAGAATGAGAATGGGGTTTTGCTATTAGAAAGCACAGCCCTTGGCTGATTTATGCTCTTGTTTTTCTGCCAGGAAAGTTACCACTCTTCCCAGATGTAGTTAACAGGAATCATGGTCGCGCCCAGCGCTGCGCTGTTTTTCTTTTCTGTGCTAATGCCATTGAACCTCTTCTGAATGCCCCCGTGCAGGTCCTGTCCTTCACCCACCCGGTGTCCTTCCACTCGGCCGAGACCTTCGAGTCCCTGCTGGGCTGCCTGAAGATGGATGACGAGAAGGTGGCAGAGGCTGCGCTGCAGATCTTCAAGAACACAGGCAACAAGATGGAGGAGAGCTTCCCCCACATCAAATCGTGAGTGCACGCATGTGTGTGTGTGAGAGAGAGAAAGAATGTGGGTTTGAGGTGTACGTTTGTGAAAGAGAGAGAGTGTGTGTGTGTGTGTCTGTGTCTGTGTGTGAGAGAGAGCGTGTTTGTCTGTTTGTGTTTGTGTGTGAAACAGAGAGAGAGTGCGTGCGTGTGTGTGTGTGAGAGAGAGAGAGAGAGAGAGAGAGAGAGAGAGAGAATGTGTGACAAGTTTCATAATCTCTCTGTCTCACTGCAGAATCTCTATCTCACCAGTATGTAGTACATATGTTATATCAGTCCTAATCTATGATGTGCCTGGCAGGGGTATCTTTGTGGTTAGAGCATTTGATCCTAATCTCAGGGTCTGAACCCCATTGAAACATTGATGCTGTACCTTGTAACAAGGTACTTTGTGTATGTGTAGTTGTGTATTTGAGTTACAGAAAATATAAAATGTTAAACTGTTAAGTTTTACAGTTTCGGCTGAAAAAGGCAATACATGGTCTGCTTGACGAAATATTGATTTATCTGTAAAATATTCTTTGATGTATTTATATTTGCGTTGAATGTATGCACACACAAGCATTACCAACACATTTTTAATCACTCAATATAGCATACAGCATGGCGAAAACACTCCTGACCTGGAGCTTTGTATGTGTGTGGAGCAGTGTTCTTGAAAATAAATAAATCAATGTAAATCTGCCCCCTCTAGTGTCCTACTGCCGGTACTGCAACACAAGGCCAAGAAGGGTCCTCCTCGCCAGGCCAAGTATGCCATCCATTGTATCCATGCCATGTTCTCCAACAGAGACACACAGTTCGCACAGATATTCGAGGTGAGGCAGCTCTGTTCTTTCCAAACCTGTTTTCTGACTGAATGTGCTTAGCAGTTGTAACAGTATTTGGGGCAGTAGTGTAGTGTTACAGTAAGCTGAACAATGTGACCCTGATATTACAGGAGTAAATCTGAGGTAATTCTGTTGTTTCTACTTTTGGGCAAGCAACTTAAAGGCAGTTGTTAAAAGGTTCAGATGGAAGTCATCAAGACAGAAGTCGTCTGCAACTTGTTTCAGTTCAGTTCAGTTCAGTTCAGTTGCACAGGGATTGCACTTATCTGAACATAAGTGGGTGACTGGGTAGGTCTAAGATTTGATTTGATTTGATGGTGCCCTAAAATTTTTTACCTCGGGTGTGCAAAAACCTACAATTGCTGCAACACATAGTAATTACCACTTGTTCCAATGTACCTCTCTTCTGTTCCCCAGCCTCTCCACAAGGGCCTGGACCCAGCGAGCCCTGACCAGCTCATCACCCCCCTCACCACCCTGGGTCACCTGGCCATGCTGGCTCCAGAGCAGTTCGCCGGCCCACTCAAGTCCCTGGTGGCCAACTTCATCGTCAAGGACCTGCTTATGAATGACCGGGTAAGTCCACACTAGAGGCGACCTTCCCCACAAGCACTTTGCACTCCACTGCAATTCCCTTTCTGAAAGTTAGGAAACCCATCTTAATGATTTGTCAGTTGAGTAAGGTGTCTCAGAATTGCTTCATCTGTTAGGCTATGATATAGTAAGTCCTGTAGGAGAGAGTTATTTGGAGAGTGATGTTTTGCCAAAAGTCAACATAAAGACGAAATGTTCACAATATTCTCCAGTTTCCAGGCAAGAAGACAACCAAGCTGTGGGTCCCAGATGACGAGGTGTCTCCCGAGACATTGGCAAAGGTAGGAGGTCTTCAAGTCCCATGCCACTGAGTTCTGCATGTGGAGATTTCAGCATGGCTGACACTGAGAGGGTCTGTCTGGCCTGTGACATCCGGCCGTGTGACACGCGCTGTCTGTGTGTCTGTCCGTGGTTCCAGATCCAGGGCATTAAGCTGATGGTGAGGTGGCTGCTGGGAGTGAAGAACAACCTGAGCAAGTCGGGCAACTCCACCCTGCGCATGCTGACGGCCATCCTGAGCAGTGACGGAGACCTGACGGAGCAGGGCAAGATGGGGTAACTGTCCCTCGCCCTTCACACCCATCCCTTTTGTCATGTATAGACTCCCACCTTCTACACTCTGTTGCTAAAGGCCAGCCATTACACTCCCACATGTTACACTCTTAGCTACAGCTAAAATCCAGCCATTACATTTTGACCTGTTACACTCTAGCCTATAACTAAAATCCAGTCATTACACTCACACCTGTTATATTCCTCTATAACTGTACCCCAACCGTTACACTCGTACTTGTTACACTCTAACCTGTCACCAAAACCCGCTCACACCTGTGACAAAGATGTGTCAGAAGATCACGCCCGTCACGCTCTTATCTGCATCTCATTGTCTTTCTTTGCGGGTGTCGTCCTTTCAGAGAGGCTGGAAATGCCTCCCACATAAGCACCTGCAAGAGATAAAACCCGCTGAAATGAGTGGGTTTGATGTAAAGATCCCCTTCTGTTCTCACCCCCTCTTTCTCGCCTCTGTCTCATTCCTCTCTCTCTCTCCCGTCCCCCCCTCCCTCCATCCCCCAGGAAGCCAGACATGTCCCGGCTGCGTCTGGCGGCGGGGTGCGCTCTGCTGAAGCTGGCTCAGGAGCCCTGCTATCATGAGATCATCACCCTGGAGCAGTACCAGCTCTGTGCACTGGTCATCAATGTAAGGGAGAGCTCTACTCACATATCCACTGTCTCATAGCGCCCAAATACTCATATCTCTTCTTAGCCGCACAGTGAAAGCAGCGCAGTGTTAAGAGCAATATTATGAGTGGCAGTGTAGCATCGCAGTAAGGAGCGGGGCTCGTAACCAAAAGGTTACTGGTTTGATTGCCTGCTGGGCTACGGCTTCTGTACCCTCGGGCAAAGTACTAAACCCAGGATTGCCTCAGTAAGTATCCAGCTGTATAAATGGATAACATATAACATTTGTAACCTGTGTAAGTTGCTCTGGATGGGAACATCTGCTAAATGATAATAATGTAATGTAATGTATTAGTCTTGCGGGTGATATGGGGAGAACCGTATAATCGATCTTTAAGAATTGCCTGCATTCCACATACATAACACATTTAAAATAATTTTAAAAAATGCAGATGAATTCATTTTGTATGTAGTTATTATTACTAGGGATCCGTCCCTTCACTGCACGCGCGTGTGAAATGTAATTGACTCATCCGTGTGCAGCGGCAGCAGTGTGAACGCTCGCAATCCCCTGCTCTCATAGGACGAGTGCTACCAGGTGCGACAGGCCTTCGCTCAGAAGCTGCACAAAGGCCTGTGCCGGCTGCGGCTGCCGCTGGAGTACCTGGCCATCTTCGCCCTGTGCGCCAAGGACCCCATGAAGGAGCGCCGGGCGCACGCCCGCCAGTGCCTGGTGAAGAACATCAACATCCGCAGGGAGTACCTGAAGCAGCACGCTTCCATCAGCGGTGAGAGGCGCCTCCTCCGGTCCCCGTCACCTCACGTCTAATGTTCATCAGAATCAGAATCGGAATCAGGCTTTATTTGCCAAACACGCTTCTACACATACAAAGAATTTGACTCTGGTTCTAATGTCTCTCGTAGTGCTTGCATACAGTGTCGGTGACAACAACAAATACCAAACAACAGTAGAGTTACAACAAACTACAACAGGACACATACATGGAATAAGTATGGAATGAATGAGGTATATATGAACAGCTGCTGCACAGTGAAGTTCATTTAACAATCATCAGAAACTCTTCCTTTCCTTCTTCCTTGTCACTTATTTGCACATCAGATGTCTTCCCCCCCAGTTTCCCCAGACTGTCCCCTGGTTTAGGGTCTGTGGTTTGGGTTGTGTTTGCCTTCGGTGAGCTGTTCTGAACACGCTGTCCCTCCATGTTGCTGTGTCTTGCAGAGAAACTTTTGTCTCTCCTGCCGGAGTACGTGGTCCCGTACGCCATCCATCTGCTCGTCCATGACCCCGACTACGTCAAGGTGCAGGACATCGAGCAGCTGAAGGACATCAAAGAGTGAGTTCCCTCAGCACTGGGCTTCACCCAGGGAAATGGGTGGCGTGTCATCCGATGCATGCAATGTTATACAATAACATACATGCTTTAACTGCAGAATGAAGTGCTTTCACAAACAGTAATTTCCCATGTATAAGAAGCCCACTTATTCTTACTTCTGAGAGCATTTTTTGGCAGTTGATCTTGATGACACACTGTTGTGCAGTCTCAGTGCTGAGTTAGCTACTATCTCTGGTCTGGGCTGCTTTGGGGTCTGTTGTTGGTAAGGCCCTGTCTGTTGCAGCAGGAGCGTCCATCTTGACCCCAGGGCGCAGGAGATGTTGTCTCATTCCTCCCCCGCTAATCTCCCGCGTGTCACGTAGCATCGTCCGCCCCGTCCGCGGTTGCCCCCGGCGACCCCTCTTATCTCCTTTTCGTTCCCTTTTATCTGCAGGTCCTTGTGGTTCATTTTAGAGATCCTAATGGCCAAGAACGAGAACAACAGCCACGCGTTCATTAGGAAGATGGTGGAGAACATAAAACAGACGAAGGACGCCCAGGCTCCCAACGATCCCAAGATAAACGAGGTACGTGCCGCTGTGGGCGTACTTTAGCAGCTTGTTTAGGCAGTGCTCCAGGAAAAGAGTGCATCTAAAAACTACCTCAGCCTCATCTATGTCGCATCACTCAAGAAGAAGAAAGAGATGGATTTCGGATATCAAATAACGATGCCGTTAATCAATAGAAAGTCAGTTTGGATTCCCCTGCTTTTTTTTTTATGAAACCATGGATACAAGCTGAAAATGCTCTATTTTTACGGCCTATTATTTTGAGTGAAATGAAATGTATAATGTTTGCATTTAGTCATTTGGAAGACACTCTTACAGAGGTACTTAAAAGCAAAGGTGCATTAGTGGATGGGTCACATGAACAGCAGTGCATTGTGAAATGTCTGAACCTGTGTCAATATGTTACACAGTGCTGCAATAAACTGCCATACTGAATATACACAAAGTGCTACTGTAAGAGCTTCAGCAACTGGTGTCAAAGGGCAATAATACCCTAAGGTTCTACACAAAAAGGGACATTTTTGAGTGGTGTAACAGCTAGGTCAGAGAAGCAGTCTGAAGAAGCGATTACAGAAATGATTTATTTTTTATGTTGACGTGGGAGGAGAAATTCGGTGTGCATTTTGCGTGGGGTGGCAGTGTGGCATAATGATAAAGGGCAGGGCTCGTAACCAAATGGTCGCTGGTTCAATTCCCCACTGGGGCACTGCTGCTGTACCCTTGGGCAAGGTACTTAACCCAGAATTGCCTCAGTATATATCCAGGTGTATAAATGGATAACATGTAAAAATTGAAACCTATGTAAGTCGTTCTGGATAAGAGCGTCTGCTACATGACAATAATGTAATGTAATTTCGTGACGCGATGGCTCTTCCCCTCCGTCAGAAACTGTACACGGTGTGCGACGTGGCCATGAACATCGTCATCTCCAAGAGCACCACCTACAGCCTGGAGTCGCCCAAGGACCCCGTCCTGCCCACCCGCTTCTTCACCCAGCCTGACAAGGTTCGTCCTGCGGCCGGCCTTTCCCGCTGCCACCCCACAGTACTCTTGATGTCTGAGACGGCCTTATCCAGCGCAACACACAGGGCAAGGTTACATTGCGCAGTTACATCGTTACAGGGAATCTAGTGCAGAATTCATGGAAATGTCCACGTGGCTCTTCTCCAGTCATTGTTGACTGGGATCGAGTCAATCATACGACACTCTGAGGGGCAGTGGCAGCCACTGTAGAGTAGCACGACTAAACTGGTGGCAACACTATTTCAAATATCGCCATACCATTACGGTGTCCTGAATGGACGTACACACAGCGAATAGTTTCTATGGCTCAAGACTTGATAACATTTGGAACAGTTTGATGTAGAAATATGCTATTATAAATGCAAAATGACATTTTATGTGATTCTGATTTTGTTCTGACAAAGGTACAGCTTGCGTTCAAGTAGAGATATCCTTACAATTTAATTTCAGTTACCCCAGAGGTTTGTGACTGTACTCTCAAAAAAAACATGTTTTGCAGAATTTCAACAACACGAAAAATTACCTTCCTCCAGAAATGAAATCCTTCTTCACTCCCGGAAAGGTAAGAGGAGATGTGGAGCTTACATTCCACATACAAGATTTAGGATCGTGTTAAGCACTACCTGAAGGGTTATGCCAACCCACTTGCACACTTACACCTACCCAAAACCATCCAATTTAGGTCTTGACCTGATCCTTGGTCTTCACTAAGATACATAGTCCCCTTAGTACTGCGAAATGTCTCTTTCTGTGTCACCCCTGTGTGTTTTAGGATAGGTGAGATAGGTGTGATTGGTGATGACTAGGTCTGGGTGTGTTGGTTAACACTGGGTATGCTCTCAGCTTTAAGGTCAGATATGGGTAGTTTTAACGTGCATGTGCTCAGTGCTCCGTCTAACACAGGCTCTCCCCCTCCTCACCCCAAGACAGCAACCTCCACAACTCATCAGCACCCTGATCTGTATAGCTACTCCCTCAGTCTAACACGCATATCACATGATCCGTGTTGTCCTTCCTTTTCCCAGCCTAAAGCGGCGAACGTCTTGGGGGCCGTCAACAAGCCCCTGTCCTCAGCGGGCAAGCAGCTCCTGACCAAGGCGTCCCGCATGGAGACCATCAGCAACGCCAGCAGCAACTCCAACCCAGGCTCCCCTGGCCGCAACAAAGGCAGGTGAGTCACGGCCCAGCAGCAGGGGGGTCCTGAGGGTCACGGGATGCTGTTGGAGGTGGAGCACTGATGCAGCGGGAGGGGCAGGTCAATGGATCTTTTCAAAAGATTATTTCATCCCTGTATGATAAGATATTCCTTTCTTATCATACAGGGATGAAATACAAGATATACTGTTGAATACAAACTTCTCTGGCCTCCTTCCATGAGCTACGGGACTCTGTGATTTAGTGAGACCTTGCAGTGGTTTGTCAGACAGGAGCGCATGGGGTGATTTATTTGCGAAGGGGACAGAGGAACAAGCTGTGCCGTTCTCTCAGATGGCATTTCCGAGGGCACGGTGACACTGGTGGTAGGCGGGTTAGTGGCCGCGGGTCAAGGTGGCTGAATGTTTGCTGTTCCCCCTCTCCCCTTGCTGTTCCTGGAGAGCTGAATGTAGTGTGAGAAAGAGTTTGGCTCTTTTAATGAGAAAGTGTGAATTTTGAAGACCCCAGATTGAGCCTTGTGTCCGCAAATGACCAAAGGATGAACGTCTGTAGTTTAGTGACTCGTTTTCTGTTTTCCCAGGCTAGACAGTGGGGACATGGACCACAGCGAGAACGAGGACATCACCAGTTTGAAAAAGGACAAGAGGGATGACTCGGACATGACAAGGGTACGGGCCTCCAGTTCCTTGGTCTCTTTTAAGACACATAGGGCTGTCTTTTTAGGGGGAAAAACTCAACTAGAAAAAAGTGTTGGTTGGACAGACAAAGCTGTTATTGCCACCACTAGCCACTGATCCAGGATCTGCAGTCAATAATTGTCACATGAAAAAAGTGAAACTGAAAACTCATGCTTTGCACATGCTTTATTTGGCCCAATTGACCTTTGACTTTGATCCTCAGGTACAAACAAAAAAAATAAAGATAAGGTACACAAAACACCACACATTTCACATACAGGTTTACGTCACACAGCTATTTTTGCGAGGTGAATTTGCTAACTGGAGCTGTATGTCTGTGTTTTTTCTCACAAGAAGACATTGGTTAAAATGCAAAAGTAAGTAGCCAGTCACAAGAGATCAGGAGTTAAAAACTTGCTACCTTTTGCAGTTGTTTTACACTGTCAGGACCTGAAAATAATAATGCCAGATACAAATTGGCAGAGTTGTGGTTGACTTGTAGTTTTAGGTACATGGGTATTTAGGAAGCTGATATTGACTCTTCTGTATAGATACACTACAGATAAATGTAAGTGCCAAAGTCTTCCCCTAGTTTTGGAGAATGGGATCAGGGCTTATTTTGGATCCACTGTAAATGGGAGTGAGAAATTGCAGGCTTCCTCCTGAAAAGGATAAGCCACCCAGGCAGCAGGAGTAGCACCTCTTATTTGCCCCCCGCAGGACAGTGACAAGCCCCGGGGGCGGAAGCGCAATGCAGCCTCCAGCCAGGACGACGACTCCGGCCAAGACGCCAAGCCCAAACGGGGCCGCAAGAAGGCCGCCAACACCAGCGCAGTGGACACCTCGGACCAGTGGACAGAGGAGTCTCGGGTCGGGGACGTATCCATGGAGACGGAGGACGAGCAGAACAGCCCGCCCAAAAAGGGCCGCAGGGGCCGCCCGCCCAAAGCGGCTACTCCCAAGGAGGACACGCCCAGCAAGGGGAGGAGGGGCCGAAAGAAGGCTGCAGCTCCGCCCCCTGAGGAGGAGGAGGCGGACGAGGAGGATGAGGAGGAAGACCAGAGCAGTGAGATCATGGAGGTGAAACCCAAAGGAGGAAGGCAGGCGAGGACACCCCGGAGGTCACAGCAGAGGTATAGTATGTAGTGAAGTTCAGCCCTGCAGGTGTGGCAGTGATAGGGTAGAGTACATTTTAACTGCTTTGGTTTGCTGTAGAGTTATGAAACAATAAGAAATTTCTGAAATTTTAGATTAACAGTTACAGATTTCTAGATATGCATGTTCTCAATAATGCGCCAAACTGTATGTCATTTCATGTTTTCTGACCACTGATGATAGCAATGTGACAACACTTGTAATGCCAGTAATGTAACACCTTCGACTCCATACAGGGTAGAAGCCTCAGAGGCCACAGACAATTCTGCTGAGTCCACTCCACAGAAAAGGAGAGGCAGACCTCCAAAATCAGCGCAGCAGCCGGCAAAGAAAACAGCGTAAGATAGAGAGAGAGAGTGTGTGTGTGTGTGTATGTGTGTGTATGTGTGTGTGTGTGTGTGTGTGTGTGTGTGTGTGTGTGTGTGTGTGTGTGTGTGTGTGTGTGTGTGCGTGCCTGTGTTTGCCTGTGTGGGTGTTTGTACGCATGCATAATGTCTCTCTCGGTCAGCAGGTGCATGCGCGCGTGTGGCTGCTCGTGTATGCCTACATGCCATCCGCGCATGATAGCGATTTTGGCTGTTGCAGCGCACACTGACCTTCCCTGTCTGTTTGTCTCAGGCGTGGGAGCCGCTCCAGCGCAGGGGCTAAAGAGAACGAGTCAGTAGATGAGATGGACACCTCCCAGCACAGCATGGAGGAGGAGGAAGAGGAGGAGGAGGGGGAAGAGCAGAACGAGAGCGAGTACACCACGCTCAAAGTAAGTGTAGTAGCCCCTCTCTAAGGTCGTGCAGGCCAGTAGAATTTTTGCAGCATTCTGTCTGCTACCTGACAAGAAAGCCAAGCCAGTGTTTTTCAAAAACAACTGACTTGCTTTACAATGTCAGTATCTCAGGATGGTCGTTACAATACGACTTCACTGCACAGTCAGATGTCATTTGATGTTTTGAATCTCTAGATATTGAGTGTTATACTGCTTTGCTGTGAGACTGTGGGTTCTGTGGGGTTGTGTTAATTTGCTGTAATAAACAGGCTCGGAACACGATGCTTGCCTGGTATTGCCCATGTATTTCCGCCAGTCAGAAAGGGCTTTGTTTTGCAGGTGCGACGGAAGGCAGTAGGTAGGAGGGAGAGAAGATGAGCAAGAGGAGACGGCGAAAGAGAGGGAGGTGGGATCCTGAAACACCTGGCCTGCGTGCTTCAGAAAGCCCCGGATGAGTAGTGGAGCGATGGCAGAGAAGATGAGCAGAAGCCAGTCGAACACTGTGGAGCCCGGTGTCAGACGGAACCGTGTCATCAGATGCCGCCGTCACGAGCTTTTTTGTCACATACATCGATATAATTACTCGTGGATTGTTGTTCATTGTGATGTTTCGCTATGTAGAAATCTAAACTAAAGGAAAAAAAAATGTAAATAGTCTCTTTTATGTCTGTTTTCCCCTTACTGGGGGGAGTTGTATAGCTTTTATCGATCAGCTTTAAAGTGCTTATCCGTCGAGATGGAAACTCAACAATGGACCTTAAGAAACATCTGTCAAGTGTCCAGCCCCCCGCCCCCAAGTCCTCTCCAACCATAAAGATAAAGTGAACACTTTTCCATTTTCACTTTTTATGTGTGAAAAATCGTGTACTTTCAATATTTTTTTAGTTGCATTCATTTGTTCACTTTACTGTTTTAGGTGCTACAATACATTTTTCTGAGAAAAAGAAGGAAAAAGTCTAATGTCCTTATGAAGGTTACTGAAATAATCAAGGATTTTTAACGTTTCGTCTTCTGCATTAGCATCAGTGTTTCAAGATGCTCCAAATACACATCGAAAATAAGTGGTTTTTTAAAATATTGGCAACGTGTTAAAAATTTTGCTTATTAACGTCCCACCCAGTTTTAAAGTCTGTTGTACCAATAAAATTCTCTACAGAAACTAGAGATGGCACTGTACTAATTTTATAAATCCCTGTATTATGTTTGTGGACAACAACTGACTTGATTTGTATAGAGAACTGCCTGTCAGTCACACACTCTGTGCCTGAAGATCTCTGTCCTCGCTCTGAAAGGCAAGCAAGAAGACTGTATGTGTTCCTGAATATTACTTTTAAAATGACACTTAAAGTATCTCTTGATTGTGATATAAGGTAGTGGTGAATACTATACAATCCAGTGTGTAAGTATTGTCAAAGCATCCTAAGGCCTATGAAAAGAGACCTGATTGGGCTTGATTGACTGATAGACTTGTATGTGTTTACAAAATGTGGTGACTCAAAGAGGGGTGTTATCAGGGAGCTTCCTGGGTGGTCGTTAGTTAACTTGTGCTGCTGCAGTCGACTCCACAACCCACACAGCCCAGGCATGGAAGCCATGATCTGTCACATTTGCCTCTCACGGCACAGTTGCTTGCTTTTAGTGCAGATGCTCTGCCAAAGTCAAGGGAGCTTCAAGGTTTAATAAACATGGGCCTCCACCATACGGGTGAAGCTGTGCTGAAACTCGTCTGAGATGTGAAGCGGTAACGACTACGCGTGGAAATCCACTGCCTTTGTGGGATTTTGCCTGACCGGCACAAGGGCAGCCTGTGCCGTCGGGGCTCCAGAAGCTGATCTGGTGACCAGCAGGGTCTCGTGGCAGAGAGGCTTTCCTCTGTTAACACGGCCATAAAGGGGACGACATTCCTGCCGCCTGACCTGTGGAAGGGCTGGTCCGGGCTCGTGATTGCACCTTAATGGACGCAAAGTTAGTAATAAGTGCAAAGCTCAACTGGCGTGACTTGTTTGTGTTCCGGCCGAGTGGGCAGCGTTGCCGTCCTCCGTCCTCTTGTTCTGTGTGAGGGAGATGGAAAACTACAGCTGGACTGCCTACCGCTGCGCTCTCCGTACCTCGGAAAGGGCAGCAGTGTGGTGGAACGGCTGGAGCAGGTGACTCCAGAACTAAGGGTCATGGGGTGATGTCCCTTGACTGGATTGGAAAAGTGTTACTGTTGCCTTGGATTAGGGCCCCCTCCATGCATGTAGGTGTTATTATCAAACTTGGCTATTGCTCCTCTCCAGAGTATATCCAGTCAATTTTCAAGAAACCATCAAAGTGTCTATCTGTAATACAGAAATGGGTGCTACTTTTAAATGAAATCACAAATAGTATTGTGTCAGAAGATTTGTTTTAAAATTCTAAGAAGCAATTTATGAATCTAAGCTGGACTGGAGCTTTATTGCACCTGTAGTCATGACGACTGGTCTTGAGGTAGGAGTCATCAGGTGCAGACCCAAGATGCATGGCAACCCAGGTGTTGAGGCCAAATGGCCTCTTGTTTTTTCCAGGCCCAAAGGGATAAGGCTCAGCTGACACCCCCCCGACCCACCCAACTGAAGACAGACACCTGGGTGTATGAGTAAGTTTCCACCTGATGTAGAGCATGCTGGGAAATGGGCGCTCGTGATGGCTAGATTGCGGAAAAACGCTATGCTCCGCTGCCCAGTGCCATGACTCACCCCACCAGCCCCCATCGCTTTGTCAGGCCCCTAAAGGACCCAACAAGGTCACTTTTCATCTGAAAATTTCCGTATTTTCAAACAGTGGATATGAAGTCATGACAGCCCCTTCTCCCCTACACACACCTAAGGATGTCAATAAGCTTTTAAATACTGTAATTGTAATCAGTTGGTACAGTTTTAGCACTCTGATCCTGTTGAGAAATATACCCCACACCCAGCACCCAAATAAGGCTATAGGAAAATCCTGCATCTGTTTATTCCAATGAATAATGATCAGCGTTTTGTCTTAGCGAGCAGAGCATCCCTTCCCTCGATAAACTGTCATATTCATATTACGATACCTGATTATGAGTGTGAGCCAGCTGTCTTTCATCGTTTGTGATGTTAATACGATTGTCGGATGGCTCTATTGCCGCAGTAGGAAAAACACATTTTCCTCGGGACACGTAATAAAATCATCTTGCAGAGAACATCGTGTTACCTGTGCTTAAATATCGAACTGTTGATTTTCCCCACAGAGGTCATATAAGGAGACCTGTCGGACTCCCATTGTCACCTGAATGTCGCTAATCTGTGTTGAGCATCCTTTGGAAAGGATTCTGTTCACAAATACACACATTTTTTCAAGCCAGGTTTTCACAAACAAGCCACAGCAAAACAGGCACAACATCAAAACTCAAAAACTGCACTCTCCTGCGTGTCTTATAGAAGCACACCTCAACATACAGACACATGAATGACATCTGTGGCCAGCAGTTAATGTCATAACAGGGCTGTAAAAGGTTTCAGTATTGATTTACAGCATTGTGCATTATCTTCTGCCCCTCTATCCATGCAAAGTTGTTCTGCCTGGTAACGGTCCATCCTCAGACTGAGAGCTCTTCTGCTTCATGCACCTGTCCATCCATGTGTCTGTCTGAGTGGTGGAGGGGGGCAATTGTACAGGTTTTGTTTCCATGGTGACCTTTGCTTCATCCACTCCCATCATGCTGCTAATGCTTGAGAACTAAATGATATGTGGCCTAATCTTGTATACTAATCCTTTCATGTTGTGCCCTTATGTTTCTTCGGTGTTTGTTAAGACCATTCAGTTGTTCATAATTGCCTATATGAAATACCATGAAGCTGCAACCTGCACTTTGCACTCTTTTGAGTAAAATAATTTTGCCACCTGTACTTTAAATAGCATATTTTTCCATCTCCTTCTGAAAGCATATACAGGCTGGATTCAGCTACACAACAGCAAGGGATTGCCTTTTCTTGTGTTCACAATGCAATGCAACACCCCTCTGTTCACTTTCAGATGAAATACTGGACATGACCAGAAGCATGCCATATGCAGTGTGTTTATTGCTATGTTGTGCAACGAGGTATTGGGATGTTTTAAGTTGCACATCAGGGAGAAGTTGCTGTTTGTCAAGTACAGAATCACAGTCTGGACAAAACCCATAATGGCAAAAAAGCAACAAGACTTTATAGGTTACATTTTTATAAGTTGAGTGGCTGATGTCCCTGAGCTATGGTCAAGAGTACATCCAGAATCACTGGTCAAAAATATGGCAAAATGACTTGGATGACAGAATGCTGAATTTATGCAAGATCTCATTAAGAAACAATTCATGCAAAAATTACATTGAATTGCCATACTGAGTAACAACATGTTTTTGCATATTTATGAACTATGATCAGTTACTGTGCCGAATCAGAGCAAACGGGGAAATGATGTGAAGTCAAATCTAATGAAATGACCCTGAAAGAAATAAAGAAAAGGAAGCAAAATAAACCGCTTAAAGACAATATGGGTTGAAATGTTTAAAATGGGTGTTTGTTTAAATATCATCTAGGTTTTAAAAAAGATAAAACCCTTCCCACTTTATATCTGTGTGTTGATGACCACCTCTACACACTCAATGTGGAAAAATATATTTTACTGTGTGGCTGTGGGGTTTGAATGACATTCGCCCACTCAATGTACAACAGGCCATGGCAGGAATCGGTATTGGAATATGGCCTACATGGAGAATATCCTTTCAATCCATCCCGTGTAGCATAGTGTCCACAGTACTGATATGTCTTGTGACACATTTTATCTTACTGAAAGGTACATACATGATAGTCACACAATTACAATCATAATCATTACACACATAAATGTCAATGCTTCACCCAGCAAACCCATACCATTCCAACAACAACATTTTTGTCACATTGTACAGAGGAAATGTCATGTCCCTTCATAACTGAAGAGACCAATAACATAAATAACAAAATAACATATTAAGAACAATAAATGCACAACAGGGGTATTACTGTCATATAAATGTACTGAGCGTAGTAAGAATAAAGCTTCACGAGCAAAAACTTTCGTAATTATTTCATATTAAGACATTTTAGCCATTCCTATTACTTCGAATTTAGGTACGATATAATATTGACAATTGTGCGACGACTCCATAAAATGTGCATGTAAAAAGTCCGGATTTTCACAAATTCCTCTCCCTGTATGAAGGAAAGTAACGCTGGTACACCTGACCCAGATTAAAACAGATGAAATTTCGTATTATTCGGAAACGTCCGCAACTGAAATATTTGGTAAAATAGTAGAGAGCCCTGCAATGTTTCACATTACCTTTAATCCGTCAAAATTTTTAATATGGAGTAGCTAAACCGTCCAACACTGTTTCGGGGCTGAGTAAAAATATTATTATTTAGTCTTAGTATTGTGTTGTGCCAGGGTACCGTTATACGCGTCAAGGCTTTGGGTAATAATTGATAGATTTCCTAACGCGAAAAAAGTGCTCCCATAGGGCCAGCCGGGGTATATGACAGCTTGCGCGAGAAAGAGTCGCATAGTAAGAGAACAGTGCACACACCTTGTGTTATCTTGGCTTCTTAGTAGCCTGAGACACCTTGGTAGACCGAATACTTCACGAAACTGTGACAGCCACAATGCAAGTGGCAAGTTTCTTGTTGTTTGTGATACTTTGTGCTGAGTTAATGGGCGCATATGCGGGTCCCGGGGCTGGACAGTACACCTGGGAAAGGTTTAAGAAACTTCCTTACCCCGGTGACAAGGCTTTCCTGTACGACACTTTTCCTGACGGGTTCATGTGGTCCGTCGGCACTGCGGCTTATCCGATCGAAGGAGCTTTTGAGAAAGACGCCAAGGGACTGTCTGTCTGGGATACTTTTACCCGTGGCGGTAGCCGCAAAGCCACGGGAGACGTGGGAAGTGACAGCTACCATAATATCCCCGGTGACATTCGCGCGCTCCAGCAACTCGGCGTCAGTCATTATAGGTTCTCGCTGTCCTGGCCGAGGATATTCCCGAATGGTACCCGTGGTAGCTATAACGAAAAGGGGACGCAATACTACAAAAATCTAATTCGGAGACTGAAAGAAATAGGAGTGCAACCAGTTGTCACTCTGTACCACTGGGACCTTCCGGATGCCTTGCAGCGTCTGTACGGCGGATGGAGTCATCCCATTTTGGTGGACCTCTTCAAAGACTACGCTGATTTTTGTTTTAAAACATTCGGAGAGGATGTGAAATACTGGATCACCATCGACAACCCCTTTGTTGTGGCCTGGCACGGATACGGAACCGGAATTATGGCGCCCGGCATTAAAAATGATCCAGACTTGCCGTTCAGAGTCGGACACATACTCTTGAAGGTAAATGAGAACATACACATCTTGTCAGATGTTTTCCGTATGACGGTAAATCAGAAAATACATGTGTGACATGACTTACAAACTTCAAAAGTTAAGGCTTTCTCTGATATAACAGTTGCAGTGTTTGATCTTTAGGTTGAAATAAAAGGTTTGAAAGTTTACTTTTACAAGTAGTACTACAAGTAGGAGGGAGCAAGCGTGAAGCTACAGACATGTGTTATGTAATAAAACAGCCAGATATGCTCACCCATTCATACTTGATGTAGTGATTCGTGACATGCAGAGTAGCCATAATTAGATCAAATACTTGTGTTGGGTATTTCCAAAGGTCATAAACTCTAAATGTCATAAAGGAATATCTTTTCTTTTCTCTTAAAACAAGGACTTAAATGCATTACAGGTCTGTATGTGGAAGGAGTGCTTATTCTTGCTTGTCTTGCAATGCTGTCGGGTCAGCATGTCAGCGTGTGGTTACCTTTAATGTGAACGGTTATAATTGCTCAGACGAGAGGAACACATCAGCTCCTGTTGTAAGCTTGCATCTAATGTCAGGTCTGTTGTCTCGCCTAAGGCACATGCCGCGGCCTGGCACGTGTACGACCAGCAGTACCGCCCGCTGCAGGGCGGGCAGGTCTCCATGGCCCTCGGGTCCCACTGGATCAGGCCGAGCAAGACGCGGCGGGAGAACCTGCGGGCGTGCCAGTGCTCCCTCAACTTCGTCCTGGGCTGGTTCGCCCAGCCGCTCTTCGTGGACGGGGACTACCCGCAGTGCATGAAGAACAACCTCTCCTCCAGGCTGCCCTCGTTCAGCGAGGCCGAGAAGGCCTCCGTCAGCGGCACGGCCGACTTCTTCGCCCTCTCCTTCGGCCCCGTGCTGAGCTTCCAGCTGATCAACGAGAGCCTGAAGTTTGGCCAGATAGAGGACCTGGACCTGCGCATGCTGCTCTACTGGATCCGGGCCGAGTACGACGACCCACCCATCTTCATTGTGGAGAACGGCTGGTTCGTCTACAGCAACACCAAGACCGAGGACCCGAAGCACATGTACTACCTGAAGAGGTTCATCATGGAAACGCTGAAATGTAGGTCAGGTCCTTAGAGTGCGGGGCACATGAGAGCCACAGGGTATTTTTTCACTATGAATTGCAGGATCTCTAATGGTGTCATTTTGTACATGAAACAGTAAATAATACATATAATGTACACTTCTTGTCGTTTGAATTAATTTACATGTAATCCCACAGTAGCATAATTCCTCTCAAAATATATGGTTTGTTTGTATGTAAGTGGTGCCTTATTGACATTCTTGACTTCTTCCCTAACTTTTCGTGTTTCTTCCCTCACAACCCTGAACAGCCCTCAGCCTCAACTGAGATCTTTGTCTCCACAGCAATCAGGTACGACAAAGTGCGAGTGATTGGCTACACGGCCTGGTCCCTGGTGGATGGCTTTGAGTGGTACAGAGAGTACTCGATGCGCCGCGGCCTGTTCTACGTGAATTTCGACACGACAGACATGAAGCGCGAGCCCAAGACTTCTGCCATCTTTTACAAGAAACTGATCGAGAGGAACGGCTTTCCACCCCTACCCGAAAACAAGCCTGCCAGCGGAGTCTTCCCCTGCAACTTTGCCTGGGGTGTGGCAGCCAACTCCATACAGGTATGTTGCCCTATGCTTTCTGTTCCCCCTTAAAGTGTGGTAAATATATGATACTAGCAACTGATCATAAATTCAGCACGTTCAAGTCCCTCAATATATGTCCTAAAACAGAAAAATATAAACATGGACTAAAGATCAAAATACAGAGATTCTGTACTTACTGCAAATGAGGTTAATTTCAACAGATGCACAAGGAAATGAATTATCATCCTTTGTTTTTTGAAGTCCTGGAAAGTGCACCTATAATGATAATTTAGAGGCTTCTGATAACTAATTTATATACATATATATATATCTATATATATATATGTGTGTGTGTGTGTGTGTGTGTGTATATGTACACATTCATAAATAAATCCTATGTTAGATACATATTAATAAATCCAATTAGCACAATTAGTTTGCTTATCTGTCCATAGATTTTCAGATAACCTGTTAACACAAACAGAAAGTGCTGATAACATGACCTCTACCCACTGGAAGCAAAAGCAGTCAACACAGGTGTGGAGTGTAAGAAACAGGGCTGCTCATTTTTCAGCAGGTTCATCTACTCTCCAGGTGGTGATGTTTTCACTTTCATTAATGATAATGTTTGGGTTAGCCTGTAATTCAGTCCAGACTGTTGAGCAATCATTAACAATCTTTCCATGACTACTTGAGTCATTTCAATTGGCCATTAAATGGTTACTGATTACATGCAACTGCATACCAGTTCGGACAGTGATCATGGCTATTGATCCCGATTTAGCAGTTTAATTCAGTATTGATCATAATCATGTGTCAGTAAAACATGATTGTTAACTAGTAAAATAATATAATTTGTCATCTGGTGAGACTTTTCTAGTAGAAAAATACTCAATCAGAAATGAAATGATGCTGTAACAGAATGTTATAAAAGATTATTGCTGATTATGGAATTACAAGAGAATAATGACCAAATAGTGCTAAAATTAGACATTTTAAATCTTCAAAACTCATGAAACTGCTAAACTGCACCTAAGACTATGTTCACTTTTCTCTTATCATTGGCAATGTCTGTGTTTCTCATGAAGTAGTGCAACCGTTCTGAGGTCTTCAAATTTACTAGAATGTAATGAACACACAAATAAAAACTGTAAGTCTTATTTGTGTGAAGTTAAGTGTCACTTACTTAAATTTTAGTACATACTGTATCTGCAAACTAAATGTAAGCACTACTATTACGTGATCCCAGCATCAAATCATGAAACTGAAAACAACAGGGAGGCACCCATATCCAAGGTGCTGTTGTTGTTAGCTGAGTGTTTGTACTGCTTTCAGAAAGTTGTGAGCTGGTTGAAAAACAAAAACAAAACATGGTTTCTCTGTATAAATTAGGATTATTGCAGTTAGTCCTTTTTTCATTGGTACCGTTGAAGGTTTTAACACAGGTTTTTAATTATGGCATCTGTGATGTAAATTTGTGCCGGTGATGGGTGTGCTTGAATTGTGTTCATGTATGTAAAGTGGCTATTATAGTGTCAGGTTCCCTTTGAAACTGAGCTGCTGTAGGAATTATGTCGCTGTTTACTGCACTTGTTCATACACGGTGTTTGGGATGATTGCTTTCAAGGAAATGTTCACATTGACAAATGTCTCTGTAAAATGTGGATCTCATCATGATGACAAACTGAACGCATTCTATTGGATTCTCTAAAATATTGCCACTGTCAAACTCATTTTTGTTAGGTGTTTTCCCAATGTAAAACATTCACCTGTTCACGTTTTCTGAGTCATAAAATATATATAGCTATATGCGTTTGAATACAATGTGCAAAGTTCACTTTGTTGCACATTCAACAAAAGGCTTTGAGAGTTACTTTTTCCATTGTCAGAATGCCAACTCATCTAATACAGTCAGTTAATGCAATAATCTTTTGGATTGCACCAAACTCAATATGATTGGTCTCTCTTTACCTAATGAATCACTGACTAATCAGTCAGTCACCTTGTTATTTTGTTTTTTTGAACACTATTTTGATCAGGCAAAAAACTGGGAGCTGTATATGCTGGAATTGTGGAGCATATTTTTGCATGAGAACATGTTACTATAAATAGGCTTTTGAGAAAATATTCACCCAGATATTGTCTCACTTCATGTGAATTACTGGAGCAAAGAATGGAAAAGTTTCTAAGAAATCTTTAGTCCGCGCAGTGATATGCAACCAGAATTCCACAGAACCCAAAGTGCTGCCAAACCAAAAACTGAAAAAATACAGAAATTAAAAAGATGGTCATGGGCAAGATGAAAGCTCATCCTTGGTAACAGGATAGTTCTGTGCCACATATATTTCAAAAGGCTAGGGTAAATACAGCTTGATTAAAACTCTGATAAGAATGCATGATGTGATATGTTGTATAACCTGAATGAAACATTACCTTGATGATTAATAAGGTCAATTCTTCCACAGGACAATGTAACCAGAGCCACCTGTACTGTACCCTCTTTCACCTGCTAATGATGAACTAAGACGGCTCTGTTCTGCTGTTGTAAGCCATGGGAAAAACTTTTGAAAGACAGATACACTATTTCAGTAAAACAGCAAAATATTCACCAATCACCAACTGCACATCTGTACATCAGATGAAGTACATCTTCATCAGGCATCAGAGATTTGCATGTGAGAAAAGATGTATAGTGACTGCTCAGAGATTGCTCAGTTTCAATTGCATCACCAGCAACCAGGAGAGAGGTTTAGCTTTTAGCTAACCTTATGCACTGTTAGTATTATTCTTTGTAGTCAAGGTAATTGTTCATGCATGAAATGCAACATATCAACTGATAGTTTCTGACCCATGTGCCCCTTTAATCGTGCTTCAGTTGTCCAGCTATTTCCCTGCTCAAGATTGTCTCATTTGTACATATCTTGTAACCTATTTAATGCCACTTGGTTTTGTACTGATAGCATACCTTGCTAAAGGGTCAAACAATGGTGTCCCACCTAGAATTTGAACGTGCGACTCTCAGGTCCAAACTTCATCCGTAATCCCCTCTGCTGCCTGAATCCGGAATACTCTTAATTATAAACCACGTAAACCCACTTGTCCCCTGCTAAACCAAACAACGGGATCCATCCCTCTGTTTATTTAATTTGCTTCGTGTGTGAGTCAGAGTTCAGCTGCCTGAATGCAGTTGTTGAGGCAGTGTGTGATCAAAGAGTGAGATAACTGGTGTTCACCTGCCAGTGGGTTTCCTTAGTGACACTAACCTTTGACATCCATAGAAAACAAAACCAGAGATGTCCTCCGTGACACATGGTCATGCAACTGCTTATGGAGTGTTTTGTTAACCGACAGCATTTTAAACAAATCTGTCTGCTAAATGGCAAATGGGATTTGCTTGTGTATTGCTGGCTCCCATCACAGTTTTGAACATGAATAATATTTTCCCGTGTGCACCACCAATAAATCATTCAATGTAGATTTACAATTGCAAGGTTAATTGCAAAAAGCGCACGGCACCTTCAGTGCATCAGGTGTAAGAATGGGACAGGTGCATTCAAGGTTCTTATACGCATTAATAATTCAGCTAATATGACAGATTAGCAGGCAGTTGGCTGTACATCCACACAGTTATTATTCCACTTATTGGAGCACAGAAACGAATTAGAGTGAGTTATTAGCTACACATTTACAGCACGGACAAAGAAGATTTATTTTAAGTATCACAACTTATGAAAAATATTTCAAGAAGCTAAATTATATTCATCAGAAAAGAAATGATTGTCAATGTATCATAAGGTCAGAGTGAGAACGAGGAACTGCTGCTGTTTCTCTACCTCTCTTTGTAATGGAATATTAATGAGTCTGAAATGTGTGTAAAACTGCAGTGTGTGATCTGTGACAAGCAGAGGCGTGGGAGGTGTCCTGTCAGTGAACGTGTGTCTGTGTGTCCAGGTGGAGACCACTCCTTCCCAGTTCGCGGACCCCAGCGTCTACATCTGGAACATCACGGGGAACGGTGAGCTGAAGCGGCTGGACGGGGCCTGGGCACCACCTACACGCAGAGCCCCGCGCTGTGCCGACTACACCTCCATCCGCCACCAGGTGGCGCAGGTGCGCAGGATGCACGTCAACCACTTCCACTTCTCCCTCAACTGGTCCTCCCTGGTCCCCACGGGCAAAGTGTCAGAAGCCAACGCCACGCTGCTGGGGTACTACCGCTGCTTCGTCGGCGAGCTCTTGAGGGCCAACATCACCCCCGTCGTCACCCTCTGGCACCACACGGGCAGGCACTCCAGCCTCCCTGCCCCTATGGAGGCTAAGAAGGGCTGGCGCAGCACTGAGACGGTGCAGGCCTTCGTCGACTACGCCCGGCTGTGCTACCAGCAGCTGGGGGCCTACGTCAAGCTGTGGATCACCCTCAATGAACCCAACACCGAGGAGCTGGGCTACGAGGTGGGCCACCAGCTCCTCCGGGCCCACGCCCTGGCCTGGCACGCGTACGACAAGGACTTCCGCAAGGACCAGGGCGGGAAGGTCTCGCTCACGCTGCACACGGACTGGGTGGAGCCGGCCTACTCCTTCAACCGCAACGACCTGGTCCCCGCCAACCGGGTCCTGGACTTCCGCATTGGCTGGTTCGCCGAGCCCATCTTCGGCAGCGGCGACTACCCGCCGGGCATGAGGAGCTGGCTGCAGCAGAGGAACACCCTGGACCTCTTCAGCTACCACCTGCCCGTCTTCAGCGAGAAGGACAGGAAGCTGGTGAGGGGCACCTACGACTTCTTCGCCCTCAGCCACTTCACCACCACCATGGTCTCCGACGTGGTGGAGGACAAGTACACGTACGAGGGCATGCTGGAGGTGCACTACATGATCGACGTCACCTGGATCATGTCCCCGCTCAGAAGCTCCCCTGTGGTCCCCTGGGGCCTGCGCAAGGTGCTCAACTGGGTGAACTCCAAGTACAAGGGCGTGCCCATCTACATCATGGCCAACGGGGTGGACGAGGACCCCGCCCGCTTCAAAGACAGCCTGCGGGTGTACTACCTGTACAACTACATCAACGAGGCTTTAAAGGGTAAGACACAGGGCAGGGCTCACTTGCCATAAAGATGCTTTGGCATTCAGGGCACCCTCCAAGATAACTTCTAACTACAGTACTAGTCAAAAGTTTGGACACAACTTTTTTTCTTTATTTTTACATAGACATCAAAACTATGAAATAACACAAATGGAATTATGCAGTGTGAAAACAAATCCAAACTATCTTATGTTTTAGATTCTTCAAAGTAGCCAGAAAATAGTTTTTAAAAATAAAAAAAAAGAAACTTTGCTATTTATATCTGCCTAAGAAACACATTTCAAGCATTTAAGCATGGATTTAAGCATGAATGCATGTTTCCCATTATCTTAATCAGGTGTGTTCAAACATTTGACTGGTACTGTATATCTGTTAAAGAAATATGGCCTCAGTGGTACTACTGTTGTTAGCCTGGTAGAGGATGAAGCTTGCCACTGAAGATAGTGCAGAGTGAAATAACGGTGAACATAAATAAACAGTGGTATGTGTAGTCCTCTAGGTTTTGTTTACCTTGTTATGTTTACTCACTAGCATGTTTTTGGGCCTTTGTTTGTTTTAGCCTTGCGTCGCCCTCACTCGTTTGAAATGTAATGATACCTCTGGCCATGTGGCACTGTGCCAATGCCTAACCTGAACATTCCTCGTGGACGCAAGCGTCTCTGCACTGCTACTTAATCATTAATCAGAGCTGGTGCCATGGCTCACCGACCCCAACTGCCTGCTGGCCTGTCCCCGTGCACATACACGGCCATCATGCACGCTGCTCAGAGCTGCCCTGTCAGTGACCTGTAGCACTGCAGAGAAGCACACTGACGCACATGCTCACAAATGCCAACGTGCACCCATTTGTGGCTGCATGCTTATATGCACAAAAGCACAGTTATATACAGGCAGACGCATACAGTTTGATACAATCATGCATCCGTTTTCGCACAGGCACACTGACACACAGATAAAGACAAACACTGCTGTCAGCTGTTATATTCCTTCACCTTTCACATATTTAGGATTTTTTAAACATCATTCAAATTGTAATGAAAAAGAAGCAGCCATGCATGATTTTAAAGAGACAAAATGCTTAAACCTTAATATGCAGCTAATGTAGCCATGTGTTTTCCAGCAGATGGGGGTATATGCTTTGTAAGTATTTTCAAAAACCCTTTTTGTTGAAAAGATTTTATTTTTTTATATGAAACTTCAAGAACAAGCAAGAGAATTTTCACTTGCACCCCAGATGGACCTCAGTGCACACTCAGTTGTCTCCTTTTATCCCGCTGTCTACATAGTATTTATGACTTTTGTGCACCCCTGTGGATTGCAGTTGCACCCCTCTGTATTTTCTCCTTGCGCCGAGTCTGACTGTGACATTAGGTTGTTGTGTGTGTGTGTTTCAGCGTACAAGCTGGACGGGGTGAACCTGCAGGGCTACTTTGCGTACGCTCTGAGCGACGAGCGGGACCCGGGCTTTGGCATGTACGGCCACGTGCACGAGGACTTCATCGTCAAGTCCTCCCTGACCCACTACCGTAACATCATCGACCACAACGGCTTTCCCAGCCCGTCAGCCGCGCAGCAACACTGCCCCCACCCTACCGAGTCCTGCCCTGGGTGTCACCTGTTCACCAAGCGCCCCGTCGTGGGCTTCCTGTCCCTGGTAGGCTCCGCCCTCCTCATCACCGTGGGGATGATCATATACTATGCCGCCAAAAGACACAAATAGCCGGCCCATGTCTCTCTCCACCACAGACCTCTCCACCCTCCCCTCTGTTGTGTTTTCGTCATGTTTTTTCTCCTGGGGATGGAGGGACGGGGCTGACTGAACCGTGTTGCTGCTTTACTTGATGGTGATGAATGTGAACTTCTCTGGATTGACCCCGCCCCTTTACCAGGCCCAGTTTGGCCTGCTCTGCGACTGACCGCATATGTGGACCACAAATGGCCATGCCAGTGTCTCTGAACATCCTGAACTCAGAAAGCTCAAGGTGGCGTGACTGTCCAACGGTGCCACAAGGACAAAGTGGGAATGGAGCAAGTGGTGAACCCCACTAGGTTCCATGCCCCAGAAAACCTATAGATAGGTCCGGGATGTGTGACACCACTGACTAATGCTGCTGCTGCCACTGCCTCTGAATCTTTGGGGAGACTTACCAGAGACCCTGAGACACGGACAGCCATGCGCTGTATGCAATTAGCATCCCAAAACAAACGAACAACTTACATGCTTAAATGCAGTTGCTGATCGCTCATGTTTCTGCACAACTCCTCTCATGTTACTGTGTCTCTTGATGCTCTAAAAGTAGCTACCCCTTTGTAAAGAAAATTGACCTGGTCTGTTGAGAGCAGTACAAGTCAAACAAAGTATTAAAATAGGACATTTTCATAAAACAAAGGAAGGGGCAGGGGTTATGCCAGTAAAACCTTACTGTAAGCAAGATTCCTTTTTGTGATAGGAGTACTTTGCAGTACTTGTAACTTATCTTTAGTTTATGTATTTATGACAAATTTTCTACCACATATTAATTTACAACAGTGTCTTTTATTTTCATCGCTGTGGCATATCACTTGACACATTAAAATGTGACTACAACCACAATTTGTTGTGAAATGTACTGTGAAAACCTTTTGCTTGATTGTGATGATTAAATCTAAATGCTTACCAAGTGTGGTAAATTAAGAATAGCTCCAAAGACTGTCTGATTACTTCTAATATTTAATTTTACTTATTATTGAGGTTCTGAAAATCATGAGTTCACACAGAATACACATAATGCTAAAATTGATGTGCATACCATGTATGGAGATTTATTTCAGTGGTAGCAAGTAAATTGTATTTTATACAGAATGAATGCTATTCCATTTTAATTATTTTGACCAGTACGGCGATCTGTACAGTTCAATAAAATTCTCATTTCTTTCCAGTGTACACACATCTGTGAACTGTTTTAATGGTTTGTGCATTCTTAGATTTTATCAACCATGTGACACAGTTTTTAAGGGCCCAACAACTCTCATCAAACCTGTAATGAGTACAGTGATTGTGAACAATGCTTTTTCATGGTTAACATGGTTAGTACATGAAACATAAAACAGGAGTAGCCTGAGCATGTGGATGGACACTAATCTAAGTTTTGAATTACATTTAGGGGGACATTATATATTCATCTGAATGTGTAGATGTATCTGTCTTAGAGGGAATGCAGACACCTACAGTAAAAATGCAGCGAAAGGAAAAAGCTGTTGGTGTTCAGAGCATTCACCTCAACTGCTACAAGGCGGAGCCGCCCCTTTAAGCGTTCCTGGCAGAGACGCCCCTTGAAGCTTCTATAATTTGTACTCTACTCCTCCCACCTGTCCTTATCCTTCTCCTCACCTCCCTCTTTCTCCTGTTGATTTATGAGACACGTTTCAATTGATCTGAGCCATCTATCATGCTGCGTTGCCCCAAGCAGTCATTTCGTGGTTTTGACTTTTCAGTCAGACCTAATTTGAATAACAAATCAAAGAACTTCTGTGCCAAACACACTTAGTAGCAAGGATCACGCTTATAAATCCATTTTGTTTGTTGCAGGCCCTGCCTCATTAATAGGTGGGACGATTTCCAAAATCCTCTTGGGCTTCGAACTCAATCATGTTGACAGTTAGCATACCAGTTGAAAGAATTCTATCCTTTTTTTAGGTGCCAGCATAACTCAGATAAGAGCTATACAAGTTTGCTATACAAATGCCAAGGAGTTTCCTGTCCTGTTTCAGTAGAACTGTTGCTCCATCAGAAAATAGCCAGTTGCATTAAATACTTTTAATATGTCAGTGCAACTTTCTCATCGGCATTCATGTCCAAGATCATCTTGACTCATAAATACTTTTAATGCATCATAGATGTGTCCATGTTTTTGAGGGTGACAAGCCCACACTGGTAGAAACCATAACTGCTGATTTCTAAGAATAATACCTTAAAAGCTGCATATTTCACATGTTTATGTTACTGTGTATTTGTGGTGAATGAGATGATCAGGTCAGTAACTCTGTATATCACTGCTCCTAAGGTCTTTTCCATTGTCTGAATCTCTGCTGCTTGATGGAGTGTGGGCACCCGAAGTGTCCACTGTACCTTTATTTTTCCTTCATTGTTGTTTAAACAAAATCATCTGAGCTCAACAGGTAGCCAGGATGCAATCAATATTTGCAGCTTTCTGGAACACTGAACATTTTGTGAGTGAGCAAGAAGTTCAGTGGGAACTTCAGTGTTCATGGCATTTTGCAAAATCCTTTGGATTATTCATTTTTGCAAAAGTCATGTTGAGGGCTGCTAGTGACAAAAAGTACAAATTTTGGAGCCCAAAGTGTTAACAGCTGATGTCACCGGAAATGCATTACAAAACTAGCCATTGTACTAGATATTTTGCAGCCAGGACAACTCAGATAGTTTTCACAGTTCGATAAAACATTATTTATATTACTCAGTTTCAATATGCTATTCTATTTCTTGAAGCAGCTGTCCAAATACAAGTATTCTCTCTGCCCTGTGCTCTGCAACAGGACATTCAATATACCACCATCTGTGGTCTGGAACAGTACACACAGCTGATTTGCATATTGAATGCACCTAATGTTTTGACAAACTGTCAGGTTGTGCCTCATCCAATCATACAGTGTAACTCTAGGAAACTGTGCTGGCTTCTCCCATAGTGGGATTATTGCTGAAGAACAAGCAGCCTTTCAATTATAGAGAAGCACAGCTGAAACATTTTCTCTGCAAGTTTTCCAGGTGAGATTTCAGAGTCTTCTGTCCTGACTTCCTCCTGTCATATTTCTGTTATTCCACTCTGTGTTCACTTTAGCACCACCTGCTTACCAAGCATAAAATTGTTGCCTGCCCCAGTCATTTGTTTGCCATTGAGAACACAATGTTGTTTTATTAAAGGATGAAGGCAAAAGACAGGTCTTGTTACCGGGTTACAGATGAGAAAGTATTTGTGGAATGGTTCAGTGGCACCAAGATCACCAGGCAACAGCAGATGTTCTTCAGGGAATTATTCATGCTTCAGTTTGATTGTGCAATGGGCTGAAGTTGACACTCTAATTCAAGGAATTCATTTGTTTGCTTAAGGTTTTACAGTGTGTGAACATGGGATAGGGAGGGTTTATGAGCAGTCTCCATATGTTAAGACTTAATGGACATACCAAGGTAATCACAATTTTTCTATGTCAAAAATATGGTGGAAAACATTTTGTTCATCAAGAAACATATTTACTCATTTTTATTTACTCATGGTAATTGAGGGGTGGTAAATAAGCTTGTTGGTTCCACCCCTTAGCCATATAAGGATTTCCTCATGCCATGTATGCCTTTCCTGGCTTAAACCAGGTATCTGAGGCTCACTGGGTGCCCTTATGAACACAATAAAGGAGATCACTTTCCACACATGGGTGGTAAGGTATCTGCTGGGAAGAACAAAAACGTGTTGTGAGAAATTGTGTTAAGAGTGGCTTATTGGTCTCCAAGGAATTGATTTGACTCCTTTTTGAAACAGACAACCATCTGCAGTAAGTAAACCTTAACCATACATCTCTGGAATTGGACTAAGAGGTATGCCTTGCAATTTGAATTAGGGAGAGGTAGAAGTTTTCAGCTAGTGTCCAAACCAAGGTTAGTGATTTCTCTATTTTTAAATCAGCCCCTTGCCCACCATTGCAGAGAATTTCATCACAGCATTTTTAAAGTCTACCAGACTACCAGAAATATTCAGACACATTAAGGGGCATCCCAAGTGTTCTCTGCATGGGTGACTCATGAACTATATGCCACGGAGCTTTGAAGTAGAATGTAGAATATAGTGCATAGGCTGAACAGACAGAAAACCACCCAAAAATGCTGTCACATTAGAATGAGCACATTTTAAATGGGCCAGTGAAAGCAGAGAAACTCTTAATTACTTTAATTGAAAATACAAAATTATAGGTATATCATTTCAAGATTCCATTTTTATTACTGACCTA
Organism: Megalops atlanticus; assembly: GCA_019176425.1. NCBI lineage: Eukaryota > Metazoa > Chordata > Actinopteri > Elopiformes > Megalopidae > Megalops > Megalops atlanticus. Next base: position 37,420,106 of record CM032877.1, read on the forward strand.
GTTTTCCTGTTTTTGTTTGAATGAACATAAACATAATAATGGGCACAGACTACTTTTGAAATGGTATTTATGGACTCTACACCACACTACACCTATCATTAACCTTTACCAGTTTACAGCTTTCCACTACTGAAGTGATTGACATCAGTGACAAGCTGGCTCCTTTTTTTTTTTTAAGAACTGACTGTTAAAAGAAAGGTTTTGAAACTCAGCTATTGTTTCCACCACCATAAAATGGGAGAAGAGGAGTTTTAGTAAAGCTTTATTATAGATTACAGCATTTTTTACACTATTATAACAGTCTGACCAAAAAAAGAGTACATTTATGTCACACAAAGAGAGATTAGAACATCATGCCATCAGCCCATCCTCCATGAACTTCTTGTAGATGGCCATGAACTTGGCCACAAAGGCCTCCAGGTGATAGATGGCCTTACTGCCCAGTTGAAGCCTGTGCTCGTAGTAGGCCGCCAACTGGGCCACTTCAGCCTTCAGGTGGCCGTCACAGTTACTGAGGAGCTCAGAGACCAGGCCCTGATATGGGAAGGAGGGACGGAAAAACACTCTTGTTTAATACCATGAAAACGAACGTGTTCATTTCTTTATGTCCAATTCCCAATCCACAGCTTTCAACCTCATGAATCATACCTTGATGATTATTTCGGGAGGGATGCAGTGAGTGAGCAGCTCATACAGTCGGGCCCGCACCTCCAGCAATCTGGAAAGGGTTAGTGGAGAAATCAATTGTTGAAATTTGTGAACCGTGTATTTGTTTTGGGGGCAACAGCACTTTTGCACCAGAAAGTTCTGCTGTCACATTACAACTGAGAATTCATGGCATATATTTGGGTTTGGGCTTGCTGTTTTTGGCATGCACTTCACTAAATTCCTACAACAGCTGGCTATATTTCTCCAAAAAAAGAAATGAGAAATGTGCCCATTTGGTAAGAACCACTGAATTTGGACAGACAGGTTCTCCTTTCTGCGACATCCTAGGAAGCTGAACAGTAGCCTTTAACCCTCTCAAGAACATCATGTGATCACCTGAAGAGTTTGGCATGCACCTGGCTGCACTGTGTCCCACCCATGCTCACCTCTGCGGACTCTGCTGGCTCACAATGGCGTTGGCTGTCTCCCTCAGGTACACCTCCCAGTCTGTCTCGGGGATGTCTTGATCGGAGGAGAAGGGGTACCTGAAACACAGGGCAGGGTGGAACATGCCCATCACCTCCTTATCTTACATTACATCTTGACAGATAAAAGGATGAGAGAACAATCGCATTAAATCATTGGAAAATTTAGTCTATTTTAAGAGAAAGACAAACTACTGGACTCATGTTATCGACACGTGTACTTTTCCCCCACAGGTGTGCTAGCGCTTTATGATGCCTTTAATTCAATGGCATATCCCAGCTGCAGCTGGTGCTATAACTGAAGCAAGACTCAGCAGCATTCTGACGTCCCTCTGAACACCTGATGATCACTCATGTACCGCAACATTGCGAGCCCACCTGTCTGTATTCATCGTTTATCAATGCTGGAAATAAATGAGCTGAAACATACAAAACAAACCCACGCATCAATACTCTCTTGCAGACCTGCCTCCCAAATGAGTTTCAAAATCAGGACTTTCCATTTTTGCAAAGCCTGTGTGCACTGACTGATTGGTGGTTTTACTGAACGTTCAGTATCTCATATACAGATATGCTTAACATAATAACTCTTAGAAGAGCTGCTACCCCCTCATTTTCCAGGCCTGTGTTCCAGTGTTGTACGGGATTGGTCGGGGGTATCGCTCTCCCCCTGTCGCACTTACTGCTGCACCCGGCAGGCCTCGCACATCAGCAGTGCCTTGCGCAGGTTGCGGCCCGACTTCTCTGCGATCTGCTTGGCCAGCTCCCCGGGCAGCAGCAGGCCCTCCTTCCTGCACACGCCGGTCAGGACACTGCACACCTGCAAATCCAGATCGGGCAGAACGAGGGTCTGCTCAAGGCAAGTCCAAAAAGACCCCGTGACTTGCGGTCCACCGATACAAAGCTGTGAGGGGTTTGTGCCGAAGCACTGCCGTAATAGTGCCTTTCCTGCCTCAGTCCCAGAGAAGTTACTTCCTGCAGCTACACTTCCGCTAAAATACTAAACCCCTAGATCCCGCCTCCCTGCCCCCCAAATGTCTCCACGCCCTCCATACCTCCTCCACGCTGGGCAGTGGTACCCGCACGGCCAGGCACCTGCTCCTGATGGGGGCGATGACTTTGGAGGTGGAGTTGCAGCACAGGATCAGTCTGCAGGTGGACATGTATTTCTCCATCGTACGCCGCAAGGCATGCTGGGCATCCTTGGTGAGCCTGTCCACTTCTGTCAGCAGCACCACTGTCACAGACAGCAGTGGAGTTGGGAGTCACATACAGGTCATCTGAACTTATCAAAAATGCATATGTGGTCCTTTAAACACCACCCTGTCACTGGTTGCAGCAGTAGTGAGGAACGTGCATTGGCCCCCCTTCAAACGGGACAAAAGACACCCCACTAAAAAATGTGGATGAACATTCAGTGAAGCTGAATGTGCCCTCTAGTGGCTGATACTCCAAACACCTGTATCTATAACAATATTTACTGCATATAATGCACATATTATCTACTTTAATCAGTAATACAATACATACAGTCCCCTCTGTATTTATTCACACCCATGACTGAATGGGAACAAAAATATTTTATAAAAGAAAAAATGTATATATTGGATATTTCTTCTGCTTAAATCAGCCTGTTTTAAGCCTTCTAAATCAACAACTTGCATACATCACAATGCAACGATAACCAGATGAGAAACCACCTTCCCTCTCACAGAAACTACAAGTGTCTCACCTTTGAACTCCTTCTGTGTGCTGGACTGGATCTGCTGAGATTGAGCCACAGTTTTGATCAGTTCCTGTATGACTACCCGGTCACTGTTACCTGCATCACTGCAAGACACAGGCAGAAGACAGGGAAGTTCTCTCAAAATGGTCACTCCATTATCATCCCACATCCCACACAATGCCGTATTCACAATATATATATATATATATATAAATTCCACTAGTATGCCAACTTGATAAATTGATAAGGACAGGCCCTGACCATGGAATAGTACCTTAACTCCATTAGACGACACTATACTAACGCACTGTTCACTGTGCCACAATTCCTCATTACCTGAATGAAACCAGCACAGCTAATTTATTCAACCTTTAAAAGACAGATAATATTATTCTCTGCAAATAATTCTTATAATGATCACCTTGCATTGACTTCCAGGTGGTAGTTGCTTGCTATTGTGTTGATTTCAATCTTCTTTTTCGACGGGGCCTGTACAGCGATCATAAATGACATATTTTATGCACGAATATTGTAATCACAGAAAATATTAACATGTCGCAATGGAAGATGTCATGGAACTAATGGACCTGGTGGTGTGTGCACCTTCCTTACCGTAATAGATTGGTGCTCAATTCGTAGCTTCTCCACCCCAGGGCCGTACAGTTCTCTCAGCAAACACATGATGCGCGTTTTCTTCCCAGCCCCGGAGGGACCGTAAACCAGGAGATGTGGAAAATCTCCGCATTGTACCTGAAACGCAGGTAATCATATGTGGGTGCACATAAAAACTTGCAAATCCAAACGAATTCCACACTGCGTAACACATACAGCTCTGTTCGTAAAATCGGCTAGATCGTCACCTTGTCAGACGGTAAGCCTAGCTTGCTAATTATGTCCAAAGTCCTGTGTTGACAGTTCGTAAAAGGTGTTTAAACTCCAAAACGAATTATCAATAGGGCAATACCATCTGGCAAGGTGGTTAGCTAGTTAGTGTTAGCTAGTGCTATACTTAGCAAGCTGGCTATCTGAAAACTGCATAAACTAGCTAGCTAGACTCGAGATAGCAGCTCTCTTAAAGCATCTTACCAGATTTTTCAGCTGATTTGCCTGCTCTTTATGATAATCTAGCTTGCCCAGAGATGTAGGCCTGTATTTGTCAACCCATAAACTCATCCTTTTGTTCTTAATTTAGAAAAATATGATTATCAGACCAAAAACTTGTTGAACCACTGCAACCCTCCGTCCCGCGAAATGACAACAAATCCGCGCGCTACGGACTGAACTCTAAGTACAGAGCGGTGAGGAGGACAAACTGTGCTAACAGCGTTTTCCATGTGACGAGCGCGTTTCCGTTGCGCCAATGAACTGTCATGTTAAACGAGAAAAAATACTAAGACTTGCAAGTTTTCCTTGCAAATCGTTATCAAAGTTATCATGAAACATTTTTAAAGATACCTAAAAGATTAATAATTTAAACTATGCGCTATATTCACTATTGTAAAATTTGATTCTCACGAATGGAGGAATATTACTGTATAGAAACGATGCGAGATATTTAATATAATTGCAGTACATTCTATCACTGTCATGATTACAATATCACATGGCTGGCTACACAGAGAACATGTCTGCATTTGTAAATATCCTTGTAGTATCCTCCACTAATGACGATGGCCATGTTGTATGTTGTAAATGCAAAGACACTGTTAATTAGGAGGATTGGAAACTGTGATAGACGCAGGCGCCGTAATCGGAACACAGAACTGTAACTACTACACTTTAATATACAGGAAGCCTAACTGTGGAAGTGCAAGTCCTAGGATTTACCGACTTACAACACATTAATCAGCTGATGTATGGTTTCCCCTACGTAAATCTACTCCTTAAAGGTGAGCATGTGAATCGTGATGAAAATCAGTGGTAAGAGAACGTTACATGTGATATTAATTTCTTGGCTACCACTAGATGGCGATATAAGCCAAATACTCTGGTTTAACTAGTTTTATTTTAGTGATCCTTTTGGTGTCTCCACGGCACGTGAGACGACATAATGCACCTCTGAAACCCTGAAATACAAATAGAACATAATGGCACTAAAGGAGCCATTCATGATAATATTAACTGAGAGAAGATTACAGCCTTGGAAAATGCACTTAGATGAGTGACTGAAATAGATAACCATTACTGTCATTTAGCAGACCCTTGTCAAGAGTGACTTACATAGTTTACAATTTTATATGTTATCCATTTATAAAGCTGGATTTTTACTGAGGCAATTCTGGGTTAACTACCTTGCCCAAGGGTACAACAGCAGTTCCCCCGCAGGGAACTAAACTGGCACCTTGTCCTTACAAGCCTCGCTCCTTACCACCATGCCACACCACTTGCCTTATGTTTGCTGTGTATGAACCAGAGAACCATTAGTAGTAATGGGTTACAGAATGTGTCATTTCTTTCTGTGATTATAATGAAGATATTGACAGATAATGCATTCGTTCTGGTACAAAATGCTAGGAAAGAAGCCTATTCACCGTTTTCTCAGAGCGGGCACTGAAACACACAGCACAAAGGGTGCATTCAAAAGGTAGAGTGCTTAAATGTGTTGGTTTTCGGAACAGGAAGTTAATAACCCTTAAATTATTTTTATACAGCTACTGTGAAGATACAGGGGTTGCACTCCAAATCTAACCATCTCTTCTTTTTCCCCTGTTGATTGAGATCAGTGCCTAGCACATCAACGCAGAGCAATCATCGATCACTGAGCAAGGATTAGTGAAGGCAGAGGTAGAAAGGAGTGAGCAGTTTGGGGTGCAGTGAGGGCGTGGTGTTGACCTGAGGAGGTTCTAAGAATGACCGCAACCTTAGTTAGCATGTTCCTGTTCAATTGGGTTGTTGGAGGGTCCAGAAATGAATTAGAAATTAGCCCAGACGAAGGTATTCCGTAACTTGGCATATGGTGGTCAGGGTGGCCTGCTCCAGCTGAGGTTAGATGCGATGTCCAACCCAAGGAGGTGGAGACTTTTGCTTTTGTAGTGTAATAACCTATGACCAGGTCCATAAGCAGAATAGGAAAGGAAGGAGCAGACCTGACTGACACATACATTGTAGATGAGTATTTTAGCGTATTTTAGAGTAGGATATTCAGTTTTTTCCTCAGTTAATGACACCATCCAAATGAAGACCAAGACTGATGTTGGACTGAAGCCAGGACAGAGTCTCAAGTAGCATACATGGAAGAAACAGCAGCGTTAATTTCTGGCTGAGATGAGATCAAAATACATTAATAGTGAGGGCATAGATTGCACAGAGGAGCCATGCAGTGAATAGAAGAAGCTTACATTAAAAAGTCATTACTTGTTGGCTTCTATGTGAAACCAACTTCATACTACATTATATACCATAGGGTTCTAGAAACAGGAGATACATCAGCTTAGTAGTAAGACCCGTTATGAAACAGACAGGTGTGTATGTGTGTGAGGAAGTGAATAGTCATGTGTATGTGTGTGAGTGTATACACATGATTGTATGAAAATAAAAGAAATAAAAGACTCAATCATTCGTGTGTGTGTGTGTGCATGTGTGTGTGTGTGGGCCTACAACAAAAACACATCAAAGAACGCTTCATCCTCCTCGATTTTGCAACGACTTTGGAGTTTCCCTCTCCGCTGTGTGTGCTGAGATAAAATGCCTTGCATAACAGACAGATATGAAATAACAACATTGGTATCAGTGAGTTGCTATGACTAGTAGTGTTTTGAGCAATAATATTTTCATTGAAACAGACTCAGGCAGGTTTAACCCTTTTGCCAGCACTGTTTATATTTGGCAATATGTGAAACAGTCATCTGACAGGACACTAGCAAGGGGCATATTGTCTTGTAAATTACTCTTAAATGACGTGGAGATTAAATTACAATGTTATTGTTTTACATGATTTGATGGCTTGTAGATAACCTTTTCAATGGGCAGCTTACAATATTACACCTTATTTATATGTTTATACACATTTGAGCAGGCAGATTTTTTCACTATAGCACATTAGGTGATACTCATGGATAGAGCAACAGTGCTTCATCTGGGTTTTGAACCTTTGACCTTCATTGAGGGTTTAGTGCTTTGACCATGACACCACTACTACTAAATCTTGATGCTTTTTCTTTAATGCAGTGACCACAGATATAGCTACTCAACTTTGAGCCAATATGCAACAGTCACTTAAACTAACAGAGGAGTCATGCTGATCTCACTAAAGCAGAATGTTCTTTTTACACCTCAGAAAGGGCAGGCATTGTTTTTTCTCTGAATTCCTATATTTGCTTCACCCAATAACTGTGTTTCTTAGGCAGAGTGAGTTCTGAGTCACCTGTGATTGCGTTTTTTTTGTCATGATTCTACTCATCTCCCTCTGGAGCGGGGCACTTGTTTGCTGAGGAGTCCTCAGACGTGCTTGTGGGTAGCCCGGGGATGTTGACATAGATCCCTGTACCATTCCGCAAATGCTTTCACCATGACATCACCCCCCTTCCAGCTCGTGCTTGCTGCATCTGTTGGAGCCCCCAGGACTGGAGGCCTCTGCCTTCACACCCGGGCTATGCAGAGGGGGGCATTGCTGAAAAGAAGGGTTATTGTGAAAGCGGAGCGAAGACGCAGATGTGAGCGAACAGCTTTTTTGAGGTTGTGACATCAAATGTCCGATTCAGCAGCGTGAACCTCACAAGGCTTCTCTGCCGTGCAATCAGCCGGCATGGATGCGCCCATGGTACTTGTGAGGGGTGTCGCACAGCAAAATGGAGCAAACAGCGTATCATAGCCAAATATTCCCGCAAGAGGGCCCATGTCTTAATTGGGAATGATGGGATATGTACACTACTCAGAACAGCGACATCCTCCTTGGCAGTATATTAATCTCCATGACCCATTCACAAAGCGCACACACACCAGAGCGCCCTACCGGGCAAAAGTGGACCTGTTTAAGCATGACACGCAATTGTGAGCTGTCATTCACTTACCTATCACACTCTTAGAGCAGTTATTATCCCAGCCCTTGGGCTATGTTCACCTCAGCACTACTTCAATTTTGCAGAGATGTGGGGGTGTTCGTGGAAGTTTTGCTATCTTTGGAGTTAAATTCCACATATATTTTCTATGTCATAAGCACACGTCCATAGAACAGAAGCAGAGATATTGTGACAGAGATAGATTCACTGATTCATGGCTCCTGGATAGCCTGACTGATATTTTCAGTCTCATATCAATGTCTTGGTAGGTGCGCCTATGACTGAGTCTATGGCACAAAAGACCCTTGTTAATTGTGATCTGCAAGACAGGCATGGAGTACCTCACACCTCAGTCAGATGGTACTCTCATTTTCCTTTCAAGGAGACTGAACACTCGACAAGGGAAACGCCTGGATGTGCTTTTGATGAATGGGAGACTTACTTACAGCACATTTAGGAATTTCAATTAGTGAGTTCCACTGGAAATGAAGCTCTCTCTTGTCAGTGAGCAGATCGTGTCAGTCTCTGAACTCCCCCTCCAGGTGAACGCTCATCTGGAGCACCTGCTCCACGTGGCAGTCTTGCCTTTAGCTTGTATGTCTGTGGCTGTTCGTTTGTGCAGCGTGCTGGTAACGCTGCTGTCAGTGTGCTGCTGACATCTTTCATGTCAATTTTTTTATGACCATTTCCCTCCTTCGGGGTCTTGCTGCTGTGCTGTTAGTTCCTTGAATGGATTGTTGACCAAAATGAGAGCTTCAGCCAGTCTTGAAAGGATTCCTTCAGAGTTTATGAAAGCTTTTGACACTGAAACCCTCTTAGAAGCACAGCAGGCAGAGAAATCTTGTTTATGAATATACTCTTATATTAGCAGTAGTTTAGCACAGACTGCCTCTTTAAACTGTGCTCCGATTAATATGATCCTTGGTGGTGGTAGGAACATTACATTAGTGGATGTCTCCGCAGTAGAAGAAAATTTAAATGAGAATTTTTATGACTACTTTCTTGCTGTGAATATAACAGAAGTGGGGAATTCATCTTGTACACCAGTCATGCTTGAACTGTGGCGTTTTTATTTTACTATGTCAATGTACTGTGTACTGGTCATAACAAATCAGGAGATGGTATCTCTTACAGACTGACTATCTGTAATATCTGTAACTTGTTTATTCAGCTTAAAGCTTTTACAAATGTAATATGTTTTACATTTCTGAAATGAATAATGTTTAATATAAATGAAAGTCATATTACTCTTATTGTGTTGAAACACGTGTAGATTATGTATTAATATTAACATATTAGCAGCAGTGTGGCACCATTGTAAGAAGCATGGACAGTAGCACAAACCGGTTGCCGGTTTGGGGCATTGCTATTGTACCCTGGGGCAAGGATCCTAGCCTGGACTTCCTCAGTAAATATCCAGCTTGGGTATTAATGTGTAAAAATTGTAAGCTATGTAGGTCGTTCTGGATAAGAGTATCTGCTAAGCACATGTAATATATTTAAATTATGATATTTACATAGGGGTCATCATTGAGTCATTCTACTGGCTTTTTCTCTTTGTTGTTGTCCAGGTGCCTGCAAGCTCAAGGCTATGTTATGACTTAGTATGTGGTTTGTGTAGAACCCTCCTCAGCGGAGAGCAGGCAAAGACACTGTGTGTGTGTGTGTGTGTGTGTGTGTGTGTGTGGGTGCATGTGTGTATGTGTGTGTATGTGTGTGTGTGTGTGTGTGTGTGCGTGTGTTTGTGTATGTGTGTATTTGTATGCATGTCTGAACTAAACAATTACAGTGGATCCTGCATGTTAGGCATCAGACAGACACTGAAAGAGGAGAGTAACCTAATCCTTCTGTCCCAGGGTAATGAACTCCCATTTCACTGAAAAGCAAGAAAAATGAGGTCGGGGTCCCACAGCCGTCAACCCCCCCGCTTGTATCCAAACACCTGGTTTTCATCAGACTGAGTGTTTAATTTGGATGTTTGCATGTAGGACTGCATTGGCCAAGGGGCATGCATCTGAATGATAATTTGGGATTGTTTGATCAGGGGGAATTTCCAGTTTTTGATAGTCTGTGATCATTTCCTCTTGTTAATGTACTTGGAATATTCTAATGCTTTTTACTGCATCACAGATGACATTACTGGGATGATGGGACACTGTAGGATTTTGTAGAGCAGTTAAATCTTTCAGATTTTTACTTCTCTTTGCATTAGTGTCAATAAACAGGATGCAGGTGAAATTCACTGTGGATAGAAGAGCAGGGAAAAAGGAAGCTATGGAATGTGACCTGTTACAGTATGTCAATGTGACAGTATGTCAATGTTAGAACTCTGTAAACCGTATATAATTTTTGCTGGAGCAGGGGGCATACATACATACATATAGTACATTCTGTCTCTTTACCACAGAGAAACATAGAGGACAAAAAGTTAAAGGATTAGTTAAGTCACAAGCAAAATTCATTTTATACTACATGCATAGTCTATAAGCATTTGCATTGGGGTAGTGTACAGTAAGGTGTGAGCTGAACCACCAGCCGTATCAGAAAGTGCATCTGGATTGTTCATTCATGTAGATGTAAATTAAACATTAACACTGCCTGGCCTTGAATGGTAAGATCTATGCTCACACAGTATGAAGCCTGCATCTATTAGTGGTAACATACCAATACAAATCAATCACTGTCTTTATTTACAAGCAAGGGACAGATGTTCTCCCATAATGACTCCCATTAGGGCTTTGGGAGGTAGGTTTTTGCTGCCGACTGAGCCTAATGGCCCGGGTAACGAGGCTTGTGGACTCTGAATGGCCCCTTAGCCTGGAGACCTCAGCGTGCACACATCTATGTTTAGGCAGTTGTAAGAATGTTTTCCATCTTCATGGAACACCACAGTAACGCTGCTGTGTAGGTAAATTGAAGTTTTATGAATTTTGTATCAATCTAACTCAGCTGCCTCTGGATCTTTACCATTTAATGGTAATAAATTAAATATTTCAGATGTTAATATATACAGATATATATTTCAGATCAAATATTTCATGGGATTTTACAGCTGGTGTTGAAATTGTTTATTTTGTTGCTCAGGCATACTGTTTTAACAGTGGTGTAAAGGGCATGCAATGAAAGTGGCCTTTGGCTCTGCTTTTAGTCATTGCTTTCTTCATTTCCACAAGCGCACAGTACAGTCTGGGCTTATAAAACATGACATGTTGGGTAAGATGTCATCAATCATCCCAGGATCTAGATGATTTACTCATCTAGATCCCAGCAAGCCCTCCACATGCCCTCTCCTGTAAATCAACCCTTTCTCTTGTGCCTGTAAAACAGGAAGTGTCCCTGCTGTTGCTGGGATCTCCAGTTTTAGAACCAAATGAAGTTTTTTTTGTTTGTTTTCTTGTTGGCGTCACCATAATGCCTGCCTGGGTCAGGTTATGCTGGGCTCTGTTTGCATAGCTACTGTACATAATATGCCTTCACTACTGTTGTGCGATGAGAACCAGCTAGAGAGTGCTGGTTAAATGTTACAGAAATGTTAAACTTGACAGGCCTCAACTGGGAATAAACCTCTGTTGGGGGCAGACAAGGTTCAGTTGTACATGCAGGCCAGTGTAAGGGGACATACTGACTGGAGGTTGGTGGCTATGCATCTAATCTGTTGGTAGAATAAGGTTAAGGAAATGTGATTTTCCTGAATCAATGGCAAGCCAGCTTCCAGAGAGACCAGCTTTCCTTTTTCACCCTCATTCTGATGATTACTGAACAAAATGAATATCTTGTGACTAGTGGCATGACGCAACATTTCTGTTAGCCAGGGTTTCCAGTCGAACAGAATTCCAGGTGACTATTTGTATATACTCAATTATCCAAATCAGAGGTCCTCTGGTTAGTGTCTTTGCTGACGCTTGGCAGCTGCAGGTTCAAGTCCCAGTTGAATTGTGCCAAAGAACTAATCGCCCATCTGCATGACAAGCACGATTACTGAAATGGTGTTCTGTGTCTCTTTATCCTTGACTTATGCCTCAGGAAGTGAAATAATCTCTGTGCCATCCAGATTTATTCCTCTGGAACACAATTACCACTGATCCCAGCTCAGCATGATTCATCCTACACACATATAGCATGCTGGTGTATATTGGCTTTGATGTTTCTTTTCACTGACAACCTAAACCAGTTACATTTACATTTATTCATTTGGCAGATGCTTTTATCTAAAGCAACTCACAAGTGAGGTAGAGTACAACACAAGCAAAAAACCATAAGGAATCAACAAAATTAGAAGCTCTGCAATGGTTGGCCAGACAAGGTACCAGCTAGCTGGTAGAGCTAACGAGTATGTTAAACCATTATATATATATATGTTTTTATAGTTTAGTAGGAAACACTTTGGAGTATGGTTCAGCTTGAGGTTACACTGGTGACAAACCTCAGTTGTTGTACCACTGACACACAGGACAGTTTGCAAGACAAGTGATGACTGCAGTGTTGAAGTAGATGAACTGTTGGGTGGGAGAGTTTAGGACCTGTGACGTGTGCTGGCTCCTGTGCCTCATTCTGCTTCACGTTGTAATTGCCACTGTGTCTGGATGTATGACTGACTTTTTCCAAGGGAAAAATGAAGACGGGACATTCAGATTTCCTGGACTGGAGTCACCTGCCCCCTCCGTCACCCTTGAACATCAGGGCTGTTGAAGGAGAGAGTTCTCATTTGTTCCTCTCATACACCTGCTTTTTATTGCAACGTGCTGACGAATACATACAGTGTAGTGTGGCCTGTGATATGACTGCGTGAGTGATGTATGGTTCATGGCCCTGCCACAAATGGTGCCTGATTTGCTGCAGTCCTGGGTCTCGCTGGCACCCATTTCTGTTTGTCGGCAAACAAAACAGTCCTGTTGCGCAATCTGTTGCTCTTTTCTCTGGTGTTAGGCACAGATGCGATCTTTTTTAAGCCATGCATTGTGCCCTTTTGCGCCACGTGTTTGAAGGAATGCATTGCGAGGCACGATTTAGAAATGTAGTCAGGTGGTTGGAGCATAAGAGAAAGGAATCACAGATGCTCTGATAGTTTGTGGTCCTTGTTGGTATGTGATGGAGGATGTCAAGCCCTTGACACAGCACCCTGCTGTACATGTTTCATGGTGTGACTCCTGTCATGTGACCATGGACGAGACTGAGGGAGAAAACATGGCAGCTTTCATCTTGGATTAAATTTGTATGGAAAGAGGTAATAGTGATGTAGCATGTGGGTATGCACACACACGGGTGAGTTTACAGAAGGAGGGTTTATTAAAAGAAGGCCGTCACCGTCATGGCAGCCACTTTGGTCTGCTTTTTTGGAGACAAACTTTCCAAACCTCAGCACAGGGCCAAAGAAGGCAATGATGTTGTACTTTGCCTTAAAAACATACCCACTATCTGTCACATTCACAATCGGACAGCATCACTCCCTCCCTCCCCCTCCCTCTCTCTCTCTCTCTCTCTCTCTCTCTCTCTCTCTCTCTCTCTCTCTCTCTCTTTATCTCTGTGACTTTGCGCCAGTTTGAGGAAGGAATTCGCTGTTTGACTTGAGCACAGGTGGGAGCATGTTGCAGCTGGTGAAGATAGTGTCTGTTGTTCAGGTCGAGGAAATCGTGGTCACAGTTGGTCTCACTCAGAGTCACGGTGAGGAGTGCTGACTGAACTTCACAGAAACGGGTCTCCATAGAGACCCAGTATCACAAATGAACCCTGACCAAGTCATTGGCTCCCTACAGCTCACCCTCTGTTCTCTGTGTTTCACATGATAAATGACCTCCGTTCCCTCTTCTGTTGACATTTGAAGTGCTGCCATTTTATTCTCTCCTCACTCCCTGTTTGCAGATGTTTGCACAAAAAAACAGACACTTTATTGAATGAATACTGACATCCCAGTGCTCACTTGCACGCATGAACGGGCCTTTCCGTTTTGTGTGTATGTCCTCCCATGTCCACAATGTACTGCTCAGAGGGCTACCTTTAAATAGTCTGGAGGAGATGGTAGGACACTGATCTGAAAGCCACTGCACTTTCCAGAAATTTGCCATTGACTTTGGCTTCTGCTAGAAAAATATACTAAACAAGTGTATTTTAGGTAGGTATTTTTTGACCAATCTTAATGATCAAGTTATATGAGTGGATAAACCCTACAAGAGTGCTTTAATAACCTCCATCCCTTTGACTGTATTTGTTGGTAATCAGTATTCATCTGAAACACAGACACACAGTTGTTGCTGAATAGTGATGGTCATTCGTACATCTACTATACGAAAGAGCTTAGAGGACATAGTCCTGGATGCGATATTGATTTTCATAAATTTAATGAATAAAAGGGCAACCAGGCTGTATCTGCCACAGTGGCATTCAACCAAATTAATAAAACACTACCATTTGTGTTCCTTGTCACTTCTCAACTGACCAATTATTTTCAGAGTTTAAAGCCACAGTCTGACAAGTGTCCCTGCATGGGAGTGGGAAAATTCACTTTGATTGCTTGTCTTGATTTTCTGAGCTGCACCTGATTTAAAAGTGGCAGATTTACAGTTTTGCTCATTTAGGTTTGTCATGGATAAAGCTTGCCTGTACCTTAAAATGAGTGATTTATTGTCTGAGCCACTGCTGTGTTTAATGGCTGCAACTTAATACTCCCACAGAATAATGTAAAACCACAGAAGGATCAACAGCAGAGTTAAAGCACATATGTTAACAAATGACAAAGCCACCCATATAGGAACCCATATAGGATGGTGGTGGGGTGGGGGGGGGGCATTGACATCAATGTAATGTACAATATATGTAACATTTGTTTATAATTTAATTTTGTATATAACTGCTAATATATGTCCTCTGTCAAGCTGAAAATTTGTTATATGTGTTTTTTGGTTTATATGTCCTTGACATTTACACTTTTCATTTAATTTAATTTCAGGAGAGGTTTTCTCCAATGTGACAAACAAAATGAAATACAAATACAAATCATCCATCACTCTGACTCCTGCAGGAAGATATGAAATTCATGCTCTGAAAACGAATGATAAGCATATGCATTGGGGCAAAGGATCCTACTTATTTTTTCATGAAGAAATTAATCTTAATAATGCTCAGTCACTAAATACTTTAGGTCTGTCATGTTGGTGTCTTCCTGCTGACAGGAACCCTGCTAGTGTGTAATTCCAACAGGTGTTTGTTCTGGGAATAATTTCAATACAAAATCACTGATACTGCTGATTAATTAAACATGTAATCTGTTGACTCAAAAGTATTAACCTTAATTTGTAAATCAATGCATGACATTAACTTTCTGAAATGTTTTCTCATGAGAAACTTTCAGTTCTTATCCAGAGTTTCCTTATAATATTAACACAATGGGAGAAATTTATGTCATATGAATTTTTCCCTATAATAAAACATTCTTTGGATCCTTTTTAATGGATCACAGGAAGGCTCCTCTGTCCTTTCTCTCCGGAGCTCTCTGGCTTAGTGGCGGAGGGAGCAGGCGGGGGACGTGTCGGTGCGTGCATGCTCGCATGTAGATGAATATCAGGCCGAGTGACAGTGAGAGGCACACCTGCTGCAGACCATGTAGCGAGGGCAAGCCCCGGCTGGTCTGGGGTCGCCCTGGGAGTGCCTGAGTGGACCAGGGACAGCGTCTCTCCACAGTTCTCCAGGCAAAGGGAAAGGGGGCTAATTTTCTGATCAAGAGTTTCACATGTATTCTTTAAATTGCTTCCCAAATTGCGATTTTAATGACATATCCAGATTTTAAGTTGATTCCATGGCATGCACAAACAGATGGAACATGTGAAATATCAGTGCAGGGTTAAGTGGAATGTCTCCAAGACGCAGCCAAATTCCAGAAATTGGCAGGTTGCAAATCTATCACATCATAAATTTAAAGTCAAAACAAAACAACTAAAAACAAGAGTAGATGTGGATGAAACTGTTTGCAGAACATCTGAAGGAACCACAAAATGACAAATACAGATATGCTCAGACATGTTCATAAGTCTTGTTCTTCCTTTTCTTGATAGCAGCTGACAAGACTTTTAGTGTATGAATGTCTGTGGGTTGTTTACTGCTGTATAACTTTATCATAATAAGAAGACACTTAAATTGATCATTAGTCTTGAATGATTAATTTCTTCTTTTGAAAATGTGCTGTGAATCCATCCTCCTTTTAGTTTTTGGGAGCTGTCAAATTGTTTCATGAAGACTAACAGACCGTCAGAGACCTTGAGCAGGAGCAGTAGTTTAGAGCTTGCAGCTTGATCTTTGTTCCAGTCAGATTGATGGCTCTTTCTTTTCCCTTTTTCCACCTATTCAGGCTTCACCTTCTCTCAGCTGGTAACACAGGGAACATGTCTGGCAAATAGCCCCCCTCCTCTCAGCAAGAAATCATAACCACACTCTCCTCTGCATTTTCCTCTGTGATGGTCCTGATAAAAGCAGGGGAAAAGTAGAGAAAGAACGTGGGGGGGCATTCAGTGATTGTGTTCCTCCCTTTGAAATGCACCCTCATTTACAGTACATTTGCAGTCTAACATTTGACTGCTGAAAACACCTCACACAAAGCTATCATTTAGAAATAATATCTTATCACAGAAGCCTGGAACACTTTCCCATTCTGAAACCGCCATAGTGGTTCTTGTCAAAAGTGTAATTTGAAGTGAGTCCTCAGACATATTTGTACATATTGTTTAAAAAAACATAGATCAGCCTAACCAAGTACTGGAGGAAGCACTCCGCAAGGCAGTGTTCATGAGTAAAAGCAGTGTGGAGTGCAAGTTAGGGTTTGGCCTTCTCTTGACCTCCTGAGTGAAAACAAGGCCTAGTGTTCTGACACGTTTGAGGAGGCAAGGAACTCTGGGAGGGCATCGTTGTCTTGGCTTTCTTTTCTCCCAAGCACATGATGGTATGTTATGAAGCAAAAAACTCTCACAAATACAGCAAAACAGAAGGCATTTGTGACTGACACAAAACTCCTTTGTGCAAGGCCTCAATGTGGATCCAGTTCCATCTTCCTTATTCTTGAGCAATATCAATATTTTCCATAATTGTATGATTGAACGTTCTGCTTTACCATTTCTTGGATGTTGTATATTCTAATATATGCTTATTTAACTTCACATTCAGTTTCTATTGTAATAATTGGAATAAACAAATTGTCAGTATTCAGTGGGAAGAATTAACTCTAATCTATGAAAAAGTTGCAAAGTTTGTAACTGCACCGAATAGAACAACGAGCGCATAAAATGAGAGGAGCATTCCAGCAAATTGGGTGAGGTTACAGCAAATGCAGCGCAGCAAAGGCATTACTTCATGCTACCTGTAGGAATGCATGTTTCAAGGGAATATTTCTTGTGCCTTGAGGGGAGTGATGTTTTATGAGGTATGAATGAACACCCAGGTGGAGGTACTGTGTGAGGAAAGATGGAGGGGTTAGGGGTGGAGGTATGCTTCCCTCGCTGTCGATACACAGAGAGCTGCAATTAGCAGAAGCTTGCTGTCCGGTTGGATAGCTGCAGGGGAGTTGTCTTTCTCAGACACTCCTGTACACTTGGGCAGTCTGCATTGTCCTCCCCAACCCCACCCAACCTGGTGCTCAAGAAGGGCTGCACTGAAGAGGAAGGAAGGGTGTATTCACATATGCACCTAGAATTCAACAGCAATTACTCTCCTGTCTTTTCATTCAGTGGGAATTCCAGCTTGGTCTTAAGTTGAGAATCTGAGCATTCTCTTAGGTGAACATGACGTAAAGCAGTACAAACAACAGTGATAATCTTTTAGGCTTACACCAGCAGTAGCAGTGGCAACGATTGGATTACCACAGTGGTTTGTTAGACGAGTTGGCCTCTCTGGGCCTGGCATACTGACCATCCCTGGCAGTTTTCATTGGTTTCGTGCCCAGATCTTCTTAGCCCAGTCATGGAACTTTTATTGTATTGAAGTACGTCTGACAGAAAAGAGAAGGAAACTGCTCCTTTTCAGCCACCCACACACACGCACACACAGGCACACACATGCACACACACCTCAACTGCACATGTCCGCAGTTTACCAGAGAAAAAAAATAAAAATAAATTTTTTTCTTAAAGCCTGTTGAAGGTGCTCATTCATACTGAGGTGGCATCAAAAGCATTATTTATGCAAAGAATAGAAAGACAGTGTGATCTGTAGCACACCTCTTTACAGTCTTATCAGTTGAATAACAGGTTATCTTTGAACAGCTAACGTATCAGACCAAGCAAGTAAAAACAAAGCAACTGAAAGCATTTTCATGACTAAATGAAAGGTGATAAGATCATTTGAAATGCATACAGGATTCATCTCACTTTTTCAGCAGGTCTTTCCACAAGACAAGAAAGTCACAGCAGAAAATTCAAAGCAGTCAAATGCACAAACCTATACAGAGGCCACATGTCCACAAGAGATAATCAAAGGCTTAGAAAAACCATAAAAGTGAAGCTCCTGACAAAGGAAAAATGCCAACATGTTTAGCTCATTTTTTATCAGATCTATGTTGTTGCAGCTTGAAAACAAAAACAGACAAAGGAAATCTCACTTAAGAGTACATCCTTTATTGCCTTTCTAAACATCAGAGCCTTCTGTCCTTGTTGAATAGGGGCATGACACATAGTATGCACCTCATGCCCTGGGTATTGCAACGAACCGCTCTGAATGCTAGTTTCATTTTGTAGGAATCAATTTATATATCTGCATGTGGGAATTACATAAATTATTAAAACCAATATCATATATAATACATACATTAGGTGTAATATACATTATTTTACAGTTATGTTTCTAAATGTCATAATAAGCACAGTACCTCATTTTTGATGATAAAACCACAAGAATACAGAAGAAAAAGAAGTGCTAAAAAAATGTGTGGGTGATAGAAGAATATGGCCTGTCTTTTGGTCATTTTGAAACATTTAGGATGAAGCACTTCATAGAGGTTCAGTGATCACAGCTACCTATGAAATGCAGAGGCCTAGGATGAGGGAGGGAGACAGGAATGTATCTAGCTATGTCAAGCATAATTTGCAGAAAATGAGGATTATGTGTTGCTCAGAAACATTTCTGTCAGGCATGACCTGGCCCGCACACACAAGAATTGATTGGTGGGGGAGTTTGGCATGAGGGCATGAGGTTTCTGCTACTCAGTCCTATGTTCTCATGTCTGAATGCTTACTCTTCACACTGAGTTCCTAGTGACAGCCAGCACAGGGCACCCACATGTGTAGACAAATATGGTAGCAGCATTCATCCTACCATGGCTTGAACTTCATGAACTGGACAATAGTGAAAACCCCTGTTAGCTAGGGAACGTTTTGTCAATGTTTGTCTAGTGAAACGGTTAGTTTGGCTAAGACCTTTTCTCTGATAATACACGACAGGCCGTGGAGCTATGATTGATTTGTCTGTCCCGGGGGAATGCAAGACTCACAGGCAATAACTAACATCCCCTCCCATCTCACAGCCTCTTTCAAGTTAGGTTCTGAGTTCTCGGTATGCAGAATGCAAGCAAATACACATGCTGTAGCTTTCAGTGACTGGAGCCAGTCGTGTCTCACAGCCAATTGCTCCGTGGGAGGAACAACGCAACCCTGCTCTCTTCCACAGGTTACCCCCAACACACAGACACACACACACACACACACACACAGACACACACACAGGCAAACTCCTCCCCTCACAGAAACATGCTCACACTCACACATACGCACACCCTCCTTGTACTTACTCTGGATGGCTTAATCACGGCACAGAGGCTGAAGACTCTGCTGTCCCTCAGGGAATCAGCTGTAGCTGTGCTGACAGAGCTTCCATATAGAGGTCTGTTTGGCACTGCAGAGAGAAGGACTGCCTCCTGTCAGGGGCCCATTTGCTCCCTCTCTCCTTCACCAGAAAAGGACCTGCTCTCTCCAAGCGAACGCTGCAACACCAGATGAACGAAACGGATGACAAGAGTCACGGGTGAAGTTTCCTTTTCCTTGAAATTTTGGTTCCCAAGCTTCCCTCCTCTGTGCTGGAAAGGTCTGACTGATTTGCCACTGCAGGTGTGTGTGTTTTATATGAAGTTACCAATTGTATCCACTTATGGTATTGATATTTATTAATACAGTTGTGATTTTGGACTTATTTTCAGTTTTATAGAATGACAAAAGTCTTGTGAATTACCTCTGATTGTGGCCCAAATACAGACATAAAAGCATTTTTACCAAGGAACTAAAAAAAATTCAGTTAAACATGATGTAAGAGTAAGAATATCTGTGTGCATGTCATAGTAAAACAAGGTGGAAAATAGCTTGTTCTATGAATGAAAAAGAAATCCTTATCTTCAGCAGAGCAACAAGTTCATGTGTTCATGACTTCAGTTGGATTTAAACCAGACTATATAGTGCTGAATCCAAGCTTCTCAATGTTTACTGCTTAGCGTATTCAGCCAGTTATGTAACAACCATGTATTTCATCATTTAAGATATGAACATTCATTTCTTAATATAGCACTTACAAATACAGATAGTGTGAGAGGCAACATACCAAAGTTCAGCGAATTACCTGCAGTGAAGCACGTTTCCCACCTTTGTTTTAACCAAGATAAAAATCTGTCCTGAGTCCTGAGACAACCTGCAGGGTGACAGTTATATTGTTTGTGAAAGGTTAATATGAATAACTTGGCTTTATAGGTACACACACAGGCCTATTTGCATTGCCATAGAGAGAAGGGAAGCTGAAATGGATTAAAAAGAAGTGTCTTGGTGATTTTCACAATGTGACTTCGGGTATACCCCTTATTCAGTTGTGCATGCGGGGCCCCCTTTCACGGTGTCTTTAGAATGGGGACCATAGAATGAGGCAGTCTGACAACATCTAATCTCCAGCACATTCACTGCTGTGTTTCCTGCAGAAAAGCAAACAGCCCGGCCTCTCTGGGTTCATTCTGTGGACAGTCTCAGTCATGAGGGCATTGCCATTTACTGCATAATCAGATTTTCATGTGTGTGAATTTCATGGATTTTTAAACAGGATTGTCCTTACTAATATGCAGATGTATTTAAATATGTGTGCACACTTTTGTCAAATTGCTTTACATTATTATTGGCATTTAGCAGACGCTCTTATCCAGTGCGACTTACATTATACCTAATTTATTCATTTGGCCTTATCCTGGTCAAATTGAGTATCATCAGAAAATGTGAGAATGGATACAAGTAGTGAACAAGCAAGCACAGAACAACCAATACCAAAATACACAACTACCTAAATAATGACCATTACAGGCAATAAATGTAATTTTCAACACAAACCCCTGTATGTAGAAAATCTAGCATGTATCATAATTACTAGTTAATGTATTTGTAATACATTCTACACGCACACACACACACATACACACACACACACACACACACATACACTATCTGTTGCATATAATGGGACTTACTGTTAAAGTAATGTATCTCCTGTTTCTAGAACCCTATGCTATATGATGTAGTATGAGGTTGGCTTCGCATAGAAGTCAACAAGTAATGACTTTTTAATGTAAGCTTGTTCTTCTGTAATTCTTTTCTTTTCACTGCATGGCTCTTCTGTGCAGCCTATGCCCTCACTAGCCAGAAATTAATGCTGCTGTGTCTTCTATGTACACACAGACACACACATTCTTGTACAAAGTTAAGTATAAAGGATAGGGGGTGGTTTGTTATTATTCAGTTGTGAAGGTCAAAGCCGAGCAGTCTTGTCAGCCCAGATGTTTTGTCCATTCCCCCACGAGGGATTGAAATGTGTGATTTCCTATACTGCCATAAAAGGGGAAGAGATAAGGACACCTGTCAAGACTGCAATTGGTTAATGGACTTCTGACAAAGAGGAAATGCACAGGAGTGGGAGAATTAGCCCTTTACTAAATATAAATTCATCCAAATGGTTTTGTAGCGTCTCATAAATAGTAGAAAATGTATCAAACACTGAGTAAAGATACGCAGTTGTTTAATTAAACCAATGAATAGCATAAATAGTGCCAAGCACATGAAACATTATGGTAGTCTACACTATAATTCAGTCATTACGCTGGTAAATTTGCAACGGAACCCGTCCAAATTCACCAAAATGAGTTTTCAATGAAAACAAATATACGACACCTCCTTCCAGGATTTTAACGACGTGGCAGCATCACTGCCTTCAGCATACGAGTAGGGTTCGTGTCTGTTCTGGTTTACCAACTCTCTACTTTCTATAGGGTGCTCAGATTCTCAACTCACAGGATCAGGCATTTTAAGTACTATATTCTATTGTTTATTTAATGAATATGTTTGTAATAACTAGGTGATACATGGTGATATTAACCGTGTTCACCTGTAGGCAATATGATAACGACACGAAATACGCTACAGTGGACATTAATTAAAAAAAACCTCCAAAGGCACCAGCCCATCAATCCTTAAAAGTGAAACTTAAGCTGTTAGGTTGTCGGGTGTAATGGCAATATCCTAAACCATTGGGTGCATACCGTGTCAAGGAAATATTATCCCTTTGTACCTGAAGTGATGGATATCTGTAACAATACAGCGTGGAAAAAATGTCTACCTTTTAATGTTAGCCTGTTTTTCCCTTTTAAAGACATGTTTCAAGACAGGTAGCAAATTATGTTTTTTAAACCTTGGGGTTAATGACGGGGTGAACGGGGTCTTAAACGACAGGCATTTTAAGTCTTGATGAATGGAGTAGGAACTGGTCGTCAATCAATACTTGTGGCAGTACTTCCAGAATTTCTGCATGTCGATGTCGTCGGGATGGTCTCGGAAACGGATCCAGACTTGAAATACGAGGCTCGAGCCAGATGGTATTTTACAGCTGTTCCCTCTCTTGCAATCTCGCTATTCAACGAGTGACGCTAGAGTGTTTTGATTAATTAATTGTGAACTACATACACGGCTAAAATAAAAGCCGCACCTGATAATTCGACATGAGAAATTCCTGGAAGTTTTAGCTAAAGCAGCGGGCATTCTCATTCCTTTACAAAAATGGTAATATTTTTAATAGGTCTGGAAATAACGGAAAACATTTTTGTTAGTCAGGGCACTGTTTTGGATTTTCACAGAAAGTAACCACATTGAAAGTGTAACTGAGTTCTGAAGCTTTTTCCAAGCAGCTGAAAGGTATGAGAGATATTACTTTTAAGTCTAATAGGATCAAATCTCACACCTAATCTTCACACGTTTTTGTCCTCCAGGTGAAATGCTGTATCCATGCTGTTGGAAGTAATACAAAGACCAGAGGCCAGACTGTTGAGTTTAGCACTGTCTTGTTTGAACTTTGAATGAGATGGCAGACCCTTCCCTCAGAAAGGGGGAGTTGTGCTTTTACCTCATGGTTAGTGCCAAACTATAGAGCAAGGGATGGAAACAGAAACTACAGTGACTGTGGAGGGACTGCAGCCATCACTTTCAGAAATGCCAAGAGTAACGTGTTTAGTATGGGGCTCACCTGAAGGAGCTGAGGAGAAGACCCTTTCTGACCAGGATGATGACCTGTCTGTGAGCAGGACTGAGTCGAGCCTGGATGAGCCACCAGGTCTCTCTGCTTGGGCTCTCCAGGTGGACAGACAGACAGTGGATGCCCAGGATCGAAGCAGTCAAGTTCTGCTTCTGGCCAGTTCAGATGAGCAAACTCCAGTGACTGCTCTTGTGAATATGCCTGAGACCTCCTTGCCAGACTTCCCCAATGTACCGGGGCAGGATTCTGATGCAGTGAGATCCCTGCGTGAGCCTGGCTCCGTATTTGTCCAATCAGAATGTGCCAACAAGCAATCTGTCCTTGTACCTGTGATATCCCCTCTCCAGTTGGGTCAGGGTGAATCACTTGGCAGATCTGAGGACCCTGGCCTTGACACAAACCCTCTAGGTTTTGATGAGGAACTTTCTCATGCCCATATCTCAACAGGAGTTCCCAAGGGGCAGCGTTGTATTGTTAGTCAGGCTAGCCAAGAAGAGTCTTGCTCTTCTTCTGACCTGATGGTGTGTCCTCATCTGCCAAACCACGCAGCTCCCTTGTCAGGCAGCTCCGACGCCCCAAATATTGTGGTGGCCCAGGTGGAAGATTTCTGGGAGCTGCCCCGCATCGTGAGACACAAACCCAGCTCCATCACGTTTTCCGACTGTGACTGCTCCAGCAGCTGCCTCTCCAGCACCAGCCAGCCTCTTTTCATCAGCGAGAGCTCTGACGGCGGGGAGTCTTCCTCGGGGGCACGAGGAGGACGAGGAGGACGAGGATGACGAAGATGACGAGGACGACGATGATGTGTTTGTTGAGCTGCCGCAGTACAGGGAGTTCCTCATCAGCCGGCGGCGCAGGAGCATGGGCAGGGGAAGGCCAAAGAGGAATGGGGTGGTGAGGCAGCAGTGCACCCAGCGCAAGGAAACACCTGTCAGCCCGGGCTCCTCCAACAACAACAGCCATGAGGTCATGGACGCAAGGGGAGAGGAGGTAAGGCTCATGGCCGTGCCTTGTGCTGTTTCTGGAAATGGAATATAAAGTGACCGTGTCATATACAGTGAAACACAGAGCTTTCAAACATTTTTTTTTATCCAGTAAAATCTCAGTGCTCAGCCCTGTGACATTTCCAGTACCATCCTCCCTAGAATCTGAGTACAGTCACATTAATCATTTAGCCCATAGCACAGTTCACAACCCTTTTGGGGGGGCAGACACCTTCTCGTGCTAGTGTCAAATTCAGGCCCCGACACAGGTTGCAGCTGTAGATCCAGAACTGAAATCTGTCTGGAACACTGCGAAGTGAATACTCCACTGTAGTGAATATTCAGCACACATTGGATATTCTGAGCTGTTATCTTTTAAATTGACCTGCATGGTAGCATAGGATATTATTCTGAGAACGTGTTAGGGTCTATTTAATACTGAGTGCTAAAATGGGTCTTTGCCAGTGACTATGTCGATGAAATCTCATCAGAAACCAAAATATGTCACAAATCTCTAAATTTGTCCCTTTTGTATGTTCCATTTTTAGTGCAAAATAGCTCCAGGGTCTTTCTGTACCACCACTCAAATATATGCTCTGTACAAAAGAGTGAGGAAGACCATACCATACAAACACATTTACATGTATTTCCCACAACCTCCAGCTGATGTAGCTGTAATGTGTAATACAGCTGTGATGTGTGCTTAATATGACATGAAACAGAGAAGCTTCTAGCACATCAGACAATTAACTTCATTCAAATTAGTCCCTCCAAAACTTTCTCAGTGGAACTCATTGAAATATTACCAGAGGTTTGGTACTTTACAATACAATGAACACAGAAGTATGGTATTTTATGTGGCTATTTGAAAGAGGCAAAATGTAGAGTTTTCACAGCTTTATGTAACATGCATTGCACATTTGGTTAAACCGTGAGACCTCAAAACAAGTCCCTGGTTTTTTCTGTCTGGCACAAGGCAGCTGTGTTTTGACATGTTACGGTTCAAGGTCTAGCAGCTGAACTTAGACTTCCATTAAAATGGACTCTCCCACCTCAAACAAGTCAAACAAAGGAGATTTGTGACTTTTTCCAGTTTCTCACCTGACCTTGAGGTCAGCTTGTTCTGACCCCACCTCTGCAGCCCCCATGTTTCTGCCTTGTACAGTACAGTATTTTGGACAGTACAGTATCTCAACATTATCTGAACATTTGTATACAGTGCACACATCCATAAAAAGGGCTTCTTAATGAATTTGCATTAGACAAGCAACCAAGGGAGTACAGTAACATTTCTGTGCTACAGTGAACTTAGATATTAAGTTACCCAAGTGACACGTAGAACCCACATGTATAAGTGGGTTGAGGGAACACAGGCACTAATAAAATCAGTTTTTCTCATGGAGAAACCATAGACACAGGTATAAGAAGGCAAGTAATGAAAAATATACAAAGCAGTGTGAGCCAAAAGATGGGGGCATTTTCATGGCAGTAAGAAGTGATTTACAGTATTAATGATTTTAGATGGCTCCAATAAAGCTGAGAGGCTGTCTGTGTGTTTCTGAGTGTCCTCTAGGGGGGTGGTCTGTCTGAAGGGTGGGTAAACCAGGCAGAAGGCTGAGAGAGGATCCTGTCCCTTATCTTGCATTAGCACAGCCAATTCATGTGACAGCCTCTTTTTTTATCACCGTTGGCTGGCTACACATTGGAACAGTGTTATCTCACTGTATTTGGATAAAGGATCTACCTATGGATTTCCACAGTTGTAATTAAGTTTGATGGTTCCATTTACTTGGAGATATGAAAGCTTTACTTTTGACTTGGACTGTTCTGCACTACGGTGGGAATTAAATGGTTTTTTTGGTCATGAATTAAACAAGGCCAAAGCATATCTAGGACAGACTGCAATGGTGATATTTGTCTTTTAACATGACCCACATAAAGTGTATTGCTGGATTGGAGAAGTGCAGTGTGTAGGAGAAGGAGGAAAATATTTGCATTAATATGACGGGAGAGGAAGGTGCGCTCCTCTCAGTCAGCCGGATATTTGAAAAATGAGGCCTGTGTTTGTTCAGCTGGGAGATTTCTCTCAATATCCTGCAGATGTATGCTGTGTTTATTAGTACTGGTTCAACTGATTGCACAGCATGCTGAAAGTGAATTCAAGGGCCCTTTTTGATTAGCCTGAGGACAGAAGACTTGAAATCCTAGCGCGTCCACTGAGGTACTGTATGAAAGGAAAGTGCTGTTGAACGCACAGTGGGTGCATGTGCCCTATTATTACTTTGGGATAAAAGGCACTGTGTCTGAGAGCCTCAGGTGGTGGGCCATGGACCAGTGTGGCTGGAGCAGAGGCTGGTGGTTTACACCCAGACCTGACAGTGTCAAGATTCTCTCAGCTTCAGCTCCCCCTGCAGGCCATAACAGGGAGCTTGCTGTTGTATAATTATGTATTTGCCAAAGAACATACACAAACATACAGAAATACATCTGTACACACACACACATACAAACACACACACACTGAGCTTTGTATCTTTCACTGCCCCTTGTTACAAAAATACACATTTTCATGTCCCTTACAGCTTCATTATATCTCACATTCTGTAATTAGGTACGTTAACCTTATTTACAGATGAAAAGCTTGCTGAGTCAAACCAGATTTTTTTCTAAATATAGAAATTAGTTCTGAGTTTTTGAAGGGCATGACATTGTCCCACTCATTCAATGAGATTAGCAGGAAGACTTGCAGTGTGGTCGTTGCCAATTTGTTAAACATAATTCCAAAAGACAGTCTTTCATTGGCACAAGTCAATGATGTTGTTTGACTCTTGTTTGGAAGCCAGATCAGACAAGATTGAGTTTGACCTTGGTAGAACAGAGATGTACTTCCCCCTGTGACGAATACTTGTGCTCCAAATAATCTGTTTACATTTAGATATTGCTTGAGGTCAGCATGCAGGGTGTGCTTTTTTTGCATGTGTTAATTTTTATCATTTGCTGAAAGGCTAGCATGAAGTAAAAACATACCTGAGCAGGTCAAGGATGGCAACAATGTTGAGTGATGAAAAAGGTGACCTTCAGGAAGAATGAGGCTGCACTTCCGTTAACTTTTAAATATGCCACTAATCTTTATAATTCTAAATAGTATCAAGAATAGTATCACACTGCATGTCTACATCTGTTTTAGATCATGGACCTGAGAGCACATACAGTATGCCACTCCACTAACATTCCTGATACAACTTAAGGTATGCACCACTTGAGGGCGCCATTATAACATGTTGGACTTTCCTTTAAACATTTGCTATGGCTGCAGTGAATGACTCTAGACAAGGTCTGTCTCTCAATCCCTATTTGATCGGAGAGGTGGCTTTTCCCTGTTAAACATCTTGAATGACATGGATAATGGACTCATGCAGGCACTACTTCCATTGTGAACTTATTTTCCTGCTCTGACAGTCGAGAGAGCCACAACCACATCACTTAAAAAGAGCGCCAATCCCAAAATGTGCACCACTGAAAAAAAACCCAAAACAAATACCTAGCCGAGCAATGGAGCTTGGCGCGCACCATCAAGTTCCGCTCATTCCCTTTGATAAGTGCTCAGATT
This sequence comes from Megalops atlanticus, assembly GCA_019176425.1. Classification (NCBI taxonomy): domain Eukaryota; kingdom Metazoa; phylum Chordata; class Actinopteri; order Elopiformes; family Megalopidae; genus Megalops; species Megalops atlanticus. Next base: position 37,448,071 of record CM032877.1, read on the forward strand.
CCCGTTCCCAGCGCAGGGTGCAGTGGTGATTGCACTGTGAATGTGAGAGTGCCCTTGATCTTGCTCAAACACATATCAGCAAGGCTGGGAGACGTTGACATGTCTGTACAAGCTTTTTTTTTCCCTTAGGTGGGGGGGGATCAGAGTGGGCCAGAGACTGGTGTGCTGCTTCACATTGCGGTCATGCTTTGATACTGAGCAGTGGAATTTGAGAGCCCCCGGTGACTGTAAAATTCTGGCTTTTTATGTTTTCAGGAACAGTGTGCACCATTAGTACCAACCATTAGCATTCCAGCGACCGAAGAAATGGTTAAAAGCTGTTAAGTTGTGTTAGACAGACTGCAGAGTATCGTGCTCTGTCAACTCTCTCTGTGTTGAGCTACACATAGTGAGCCACTGGCACTGTTCTTGGAGAGTGGTGGAGGAGGAAACTGGCTCTGTGTGGCCTTATCTTACTGTAAAAGATTGGTCTCTGCCAACAATGCACCACTTTTGGATCCTACCAGAGGCAGAGATATTGTCCGAAAGATGTAAGTGTGCTCTCTGTTGCCAGTTATGCAACCTGTGACATGGTTATTTTAGTGTTTTTTCTTCCTCCAGTGTAAAATGCAATGGTTAGGTTTTGACATATTGAACAATTCACTCATTGAACTTGTGCTGAAATTGAGCTTTTTTTTTTTGGGGGTGTCAAAGGAAAGTATTGTAGCATGTTCCATTCCAGAGTCCAAACCCACAGTGCTCAGGTCCAGAGTCCAATGCCCTCACAACCTTTTGCTGTTGTGCAATTTTTTTAAGTTACATGGCCAGAAACAGAGTCTGTAGCATTAGCTCCTAACAGCACCAGGAAGAGAATCGGAGATCTAGTAATCGCCACAGACAAAGTGATAAACTGGTCCAGTAAGACGGTGGTAAGGGGAGGTTGGGCACGCTGACACTGGTGTGTTTGGAATGGCAAGTTCTTCTTTTCTCCCCTGACCTCTTTTGACCTGAAAATCCTAAGGTCGGGCCTGGGTTGCCCACATTTAGGTCACTCTGTCAGAATTAAGGAGAAAAAAGGCACTTTCCCCTGATCAGGTCAGATCAGGTGACCCTTTCTGGTCAGCCAGCGAGGTGGGAGGTGGATGGAGCCTGGTGTCTGTCAAAGGCTCTTCAGACGTTTATTTTGACTCCGCTGCCTCAACAACTTTGTATAATCCTCCAGCCCATCCAGGGTGTGTCTGACGTGAACATTTTATATGCTATTCATTTAATGACATAGAATTTTATTCTACTGAGATGTGACTCCTGATTCTAGTCTACGAACCCTTGGGTCCTGACTTATACACTTTAAAGTAGCCGCAGAAATCGAAAATATCTGCCTGGTTAAGGATTACAAAATCAATAAATGTAGTATGTTCCAATTCCGATGTAGTTATTCAGTTTCTCTTGGGGGAAAGTAGGAGAAACACAAGCTAAATAAGCCAAAAGGTCAGGGAAAGTGCATCCAGTAATAATAATAATAATGTTTGGTGTCATCCTCATTGTGTCCATAGTAGCTCCTGGCTTCCTCCTTCACTTAGGAAGGGAATGAGAGTCGTTGTTCTGAGAAGAAAGGAAGCAAGCTCTGATATCTGTGGCCAGTCCTCAAGCCCTCATTGTGGGAATTGAAAAAGACAAGCCCCCAAGGGTTTTCCAAGCTGTGGTCATCAAAGGAAGATTGCTCAAAATCATCACCCCCGAATATCCCTCAGCAAAGGGAAAACTGATTGGTAATGTTGAGAGAGGAGGCATAGAGAAGAAATTTCTCAAACCACCCTGAATGACAGACCAACCAACCTCCGAAGCGTGTGGCAGCAGTCTCCTCATTAAGGATTGGCTCTGCTTCATGAAACATCAGAAAGGCAAAAGCAAGGTAAAATTAGGTAAAATCCCCTCGCAACAAGAACGAAACTATTCAGTAAAGATGAAGTTTTTTGTTTGCTGTCAAGATTAAATTATAATGTTCTTAAAATGTTATAGGCAAAAACAGAATCAATGCACACTTCTTTTCTGTCACACCATATTTCAAATCTCTATTTAATTATGGGCTATTGTATGTATAGATGTAGAGTACTAGTTCATTGTACGAGTACTGATGGTGCATATATTTCTTTAGCTATGGGATTGGAATTGAAAGACGCTACAGCTGGAGAGAGCCTGATCAGCCAGGCTGGTCATCCTGCTGGGAAGATGACTGAAGGGGCGACATTCTTTTACAAAAAAGGAATCCAGTTATCAGGCCCACTTCTTCCTCTCACAGAGCCTCACTCTGTAGGAGATGCCGTCAAGCCTATGGCCTTACTGTAGAGCTACACTCCCACTCTGGGCACTTTTCAGAGAAAAAGACTCCATTGCTCAATATTTTTTGTGTTTCCTTCAGGAAAAATGATGAATGATATGATTGGGTAGGTTTGTGTGTGTAGTGGTAGAGAGCCATTGAGGGTAATCACTTTTGGTATATTTCTTAGACTGGTAACTGGGGATTTTTTTTGTAAGAGCCCAATAAGAAATCAGCTATCGCTTGGGGTAGTGCTGAATGAGGCATTACAGTACATTTCTGTGAATTCATACAGACCTATGATCTCCGTCTTCAAAACTACAATTCAAAAATTGTTCTTAGTTTGTTCAGTATTGCAATTCATTGGTCAGGGTGAAGGTAGCAGTGCCCAGATGATAATTTTAAGTTTGCTTTTCACGACTCCTTTATCCTTGCTTCCCTTGGGGACCGGGTCGATTGCTTGGTGACATCATGCCACATCACAGAGGGAGAGCGCTTACAGAGGGCTCGAGGTGGACTTTGGAATCGGTCCTTGGTATCAGCTTGGTCTTGTCGCTCCAAACTTTCCCACATTCCAAATGATTTTGGGAGCCCCGTTGATAGCAATCACGCCCCTTGCGACAAGTCTTGCAGTCCAGCCAGTGAGGACAAACGTGCCTTTCTCGGCAATGGTGACACCCCTGAATGGGATTATTGTATGGGAAAGAGAGGGAGCTTTGATGAGGCGCGGAGAAAAGCTGTTTGGCCTCCCCTGGGGCTCCGGCGGTCACACTCCACGCCTGGAAGACATTTACTGGAGTTCGTTCCATTCCAGGAAATGAACAAATAGCTTTGTAGTCCTCATGTGTTCATGTCCCAGAGTCAGGCTGTTTTGCAAGAACCTCTGTGAGAAGCCCCGGAAGGCTAGCAGAAGCCCCCCCCCTCCAAGCCCAATCATGGCAACAACATTCATTTAGGACTTAGAGACTGAGCCACTTCCTGTCAGCTTATGACCTCAGATCTGCAGATTCCCAAACACAGCCCAAGTCTGTGTGTGGAAGCCCTGTTTATATGCACCGGGGGTCTGTGGGGTGTGTTGAATGCGCAGAGCCAGAAATTCCTCCTGCTATGCGTCACGCATGTAAAAAACACACACATGCACACAGTCACACACACTCACTTTCAGGTACATTGTTTCACGGTTTTGTGTGTAGCTGTTTTTTCATACAGCTCTTTCGTTTCCACCTGTGGGTTTGTAGCTGGTTGTACTGTATCGTTTATGACGTATTTTTCACATTTAATCTCAGATGTCCTATTGAGTACTTCTGAGCCATTCCAATCTATTCCAACCTGAGTACCTACAAACCTGTACAGTTAATCGCTCATGTTATAACATAATGGATGTGTTTTACGTATGGAGCCATTATGGTGAGCTGGATATTAAGCCTAATAATATCAGTTTGGTCCTTTGTCCTGTCAACATTCAGGACTTGTTGAAAAAAATGTAGTGGGTAATATAGAGTAACACAGGGTTGGTATACGCTCACATATTTTACCAGGAAAATCATTTTAAGACATGATATAACAGCATACATACAAAGATGTTTTTAAAAAACCCTAATGAATAAAAGTATATGTAGTACTGGTGTATTTATCTTGTCTGAAAACTTTCCTGTATGAAGCATGGGATTTGCAGTTAAACTCTTAGTTAGTCCAACAGTTTAAATTCCAATAATAAAGAATCTGTGGTCGTTTCTCAGTGGTGATGTTTCTGTTAGAATAACATGTGTAGATAACCTTGCACGATTGTTACTATTGGGAGTTGCAGTATAATATGTATAGATAACCTTGCAGGATTGTTTCTGTCAGGGATTATTAGTACAGTGTGTGCAGATAACCTTAAGACTCCTATTTTGTGAACATTACATCAAGGTCTCTAAATACAAGTGCGCTTAATTTGCCATGGCACCCGTGATGGGGTCACACACATGAATAAAGTGCATGAGTATTCATTCCCTTTATTTTGTATAAGCACACCTTGAACAGCGCTCCACCGAATTAAGAATACATGCACAGAAACATTTTTTCTTCTTTCACCCAGTATGCGTCATATGCACAGGGTTACTTCAGGGAGTTAGGTTACTTCCTATCGAGAACCCTCAGATCCTAACGAGTTCCTTAGTATAACCTTTTGTATAACCCCTCTCCCCCCTTCCCCCAGCAAGCTGAGCAGATTCTGTCACCCTGGTCGCAGTCCATGACCCAGCTAATGATGAAGCTGGACCAGCTCAACCTGGACATTGAGGAAGCCCTTAGTGCGAGCTCCTCCCCCTCAGACACGCCCAGCATCACCCGCAAACAGATGGTAAGTGAAATGGGATCACATGTAGTGTGTGCAGGAAAAATAATCACTGTGTTCGTGAAGAAAAATGACCAGATTCCCTCTAAACACAGAAAAAGGCCAACATGCGTGTGCCATGTAGCATTAAGTGCTCTGCAAGTTTTCAAAAAGAAATAGCAGGAAGTCGATGAAGCAGACAATTTGTTTCCACAAAGGCTGTCATGGTTGTGTCACTGAAATATGAGCATTGTTGTTTTTTTTTTTATTTGTAGAGACTTTACAATGTACTTCAAAACGTCAATTTCGCCATTTTCGTGAAATGTTTTTTTTTGAGCATTTAGCTGAAACTCCTTTTAAACAGCAAAAGTGTTTGCTTCTCTGCACCTAATTGGTGCCACATCTTTTTTAATTCAATGTAATGCATGCTCCCCACAGTAGACAGCGCCAATTTAAATTAGCCTTATTGGCTCAGCAGTCAAATACAAACAGAGTGCAGCAGTGCCCATTTCAAAGAGAGAAACAACATTATATTTTAGAAAATATATTTTGCTCCATTGAAATAAAACGTAATATGTTACCTTTTCTGCTCACGTGCATGCCCATGTTCAGAACTTACAAAATGTTGCGTAGATCTATAAAATGTGCAGGATTTGTATGTTTCAATAATAAAATTAAATATTTCTTCTGCCATCAGTCTGAGTGATATAAAACTAATGTGAGCACCACTGGCATTAACCTGGCGTTAAGGGTGCCAGCCTGGGTTTTCTATAACTGCTTGTTTTCTACTCCAGCCTCCAAGCAATGGGTGTTTCATGAATACTTAACCAGCTGTACATGGCTCTCATTGAGCAAATGTCCCACATAACGTATCTTGACCCACATAAAGTAGTTGTTTGAACGGGTTTGGTTTTTTTGTTGTTTGAGAGATGCTCAAAGACTTTTTGGGATGAGGGCTGCCACTACACTGGTTCAACGCAAAACGATTGATGCTTTTCTCCCTTGCATTCTCTGAATTCTTTCCAGAGGAACAGCCTCGTTTTCATTTGCAATCCTGCTCTTCCCAAAGATCTTATGAGACAAATTTCTTCAAATAATCCGTTTATTTTCTGTGCTGACTTTTCTCCTCTGTATGCTAATGCAATTATTGTTTTCCTTTTCCTCTTTAAAGAAGGAAAAAAACACATAAGCTACCATTTTCCACCATTTTCATCTAGCTGGTAGTTTACCCGCCCCAGGATTATCTGATTACAGCTCTAATGAGGAGAAAGTGCCCCCGATTTTCCAAGAATGCGTTTCTTGAGTGGGACACACTCTGCTCTGATTTCAGCCGGTTTGTCCGAGGGGTGGTGTCTGGCTCTGATCAGATTCACTGCTAGGTCTCCTCATACTTCAGCTTCACTGCTCACATGTGCCTGCTTAGAGTAGGGCTTCAGGTGAGTTTACCTCCATATGCCCTCGATTAAATGTTCAGTAACCCTTTAAAGTGGGATAGAGAGAAAAAGGAGCACAGCGTTACTGCTGAATGGGGGCGGGGGGTCAAAGTCACCCTCAAACAGGAGTTCGATGTTACTCTCAAAGAGGAGTACAGAATTACCTAAACTGGGACACAAACTTGGCTTGGACTCATCTTTAGATTTTGTTGCAGAGCTACTCTCATAGAACTCCTTGAATGAAAATAAGGTTGAGCGTAGTGATGCGTAATGTTAAGCCCCACTCCAGCGAGTAAGTCCACGCCACCACCCTGCACGCTAAGTTTGAGTTATCATGTCACCCCTGCTGTCAGAGGAGAGGGCAGGGACAGGGAGAGAGAGAGCACTGCAGCACTGTCTCAGAGCGCCAGCAAACCTGCCTGCGACCCACTAAAAGCAGAGTTTGTGTCACTCGTCTCCTTCCTTCCCCGTCTGCCGCTGTGGCTTTGACTGCCCCCTTTCTGTGGAGCGGGTCGAAACTGTCCCGTGGAATTTGGACATTCTGTCCGAGTCACGCTGGCATGTTGGGCACAAACGGTCATTGTGGAGGGCAGCAGGTGGCGGGGGTGGGGGCCGCTGGCCCTGGAGATCGCGCCGTTTACAGAAAATCCCTCCCACCCTTCCCATGGTGGCTTGCATCATTTTCATGAACCGCCACGCCAACACTGATCTTGTAGCGAGGGGGGGGAACAAAAGCACCCTTTCTAGTGCAGCAGGCTGTTTCTGCATTGTGTACACACACACGCGCTGTTTGCGTGGTTTCCTCCATCAGTGACGCTTGGGCTCAGAGAGAGGGAAAGCGAGGGAGAGAGAGAGCTGCATGCCTGCACAAACAGCAGCACAACGGACTCACAGTGCCAGTCATTCACTACGGCTATGACTGCGGTTGTGGAGATCTCTGTCCCAGGTACAGCAATGTAGGATACCACCAGCATTAGACAGACAGCCAGACCAAAAGGCAGACTCTGAGAAGGGGATACGTCCTTGTTGTGAATGATGCCCTCATGTCTTTGTTCCTCTGACAGGATGGTTGGCCCTGCTGTCTTGTCCTTCTCTGTGAGGCTGATTAGAATCTGATGTCACAGATTATGACCTTGCTCTGTTTGCTGTTGCTTGATGGTTGCCTTGTCCCCATCCCTGTGGACACCCAGCAGCTGATGTCTGCGTCTCTGCCCTTAGTCCGCTGCCACTGTTGACCAAACCCAGACAGAGGTTGACGCACCTGGCAACCCAGACGAAGAAGAATGCCGAAGCCAGTTCTGCTTCTCACCCTCATCCTCCTCCTGCGTGCAACACACCTGTAAAGGAGGTGGAGCTCGGCCCAAAAAGACCAAGGTAAGCTCTGCTTTGAAACGGATATCTTTTCTCACCCCACCCCTGTAGTGAAACCTGCACAGCGCAGTGGCATTAACTTAACTTTAGAAAGAAGGTACACTTACCCTCCTGACACTGGCACTTGGAGAGGGGAAACTGTGTGAAGTACAGCACCAGTGAAAAGGTTGGACAGACCTGATTGAGATCAAGCATTCAAAGACATTTTCATCTAAAGATTTATGCTTAAATGCTTGAAATTTGTTTCTTAGATAAATATAAATAGTGTTGATGTTAAAGTTGATGCCAATGTATAAATCTCTTTCTGTTTTCAAAAATATATTTTTGGATACTTTGCAGAATCTAAAATATAAGAGAGTTTTGTTTAACAAAACTTTTGACTGGTACTGTATGTGTCCATGGTCTTCGGTGGATATGCACGGGGTCTGCTGTGTCTCCCTCGGTCTGGTCCTCAGGTTTGCATTTGAGCACAGTGTTTTGGGAGCCCTGATGGGAAGCGGTGGGGTGCTCACTCTGTAAGGCTACGTGCTGGGGGTTTGGGGGGCTGCCAATGGCTGCCTTTGAAACAGTTTTTTTTTTTCAGCATCAGGGAAAGGAAATTAAACAGCTTTTCTTTTTGATGATTGAAATAAGATCCTCTGTCTGATAAGACTCTGATTAATGAGCTCAGACTTCGCTTCAGGTAAAAATGCTTACAATGTCACTGAGTCCGCAGCCTCTCCTGAAATAAGCTTGATTAGGAATCTGAACGATATAAATTAATATGATGCGAGGAACTTGATGGCAACTTCAAATGTGTGAAATTATGCAATTCGGCATAATTGTATACCATATGGGGCATTTATCCATTCACAGAAATTATGAAACAATTCCTGTAGTTATGAATAACTGTCTTGACCCACTTTATGAAAAACCAAAGTAAAAAGAACTTGATAAAAAAAAAAAAAAATTCCATCGGTCATATGTTAACATATTCCAAATGTTTTCTGCCTATTTTGTATTGTTCACATAGTCCCACTTTATTAAGAAGAAACCGTTCCACATTTCTACAATTGCCTCTGAGGATAAATAAGGTTGCTAAGCGACAGGGAGATGTCTGTTTTTGGCCATTGAGATGTTCCAGATGAATAGGTCAGCTGCTGGGTGGCATCTCTAGCAGTCTGCAACCCCTGTAAACATTTGAGGTTTACATTTGGCTTATGCTGGGCAAAACATTCACAAACACGGGTTATGGAGCATTTAGCTGGAGGGATAGAGTGGCTAAACTAGTTTGTTAGAAGGGACTGTGGAAAATAGACTGGCAGAGAAATTTACAGTGTTTGAGATCCAGTGTCATTTATGCTCACAGAGTGCTCTGAGCGCTTACTGAGCACAGTGATCTATTGGGGGGGGGGGTTCATCCTGCATTTTAGCATAGTCAAATGTGTATATGTATTATCTTTCGTAAGTGTCCTCTCTCCTCCAGGCTGGCCTTTTTCATTTTTGTTCTTGTAACTCTCGTTTTTGCAACAACAACAACAACGCAAACCACTAAGAGTAGAAAGGGGAGAACAGAACCAGCGGGCGGGGGAGGGTATTGACAGAGAGAGATCACAAAGAGACGGACAGAGCAAGGATCAAGTAGTGCAGGAAAAAAGGAGTGGCTTTCTGGGTAAAGTCCAAAGGATGGCGATACATTTGACAAGCCATCCTTGTATAGTGTAATTTACACTTCCGAGTGTCGCGATAAGCCATTGTTAATTTGACACTTCGCAAAAGGGGACCGTGGGACAGCAGACTTCCCTTTTGAATGGAATATGGTGATGAGCCATTAAGGGTGGAAATACCACTGCTGTGAGGAAATATTTCTTCCTCAGTGTGTGAAACAATGGAAGTCTGTGAAAGACAACGAAGCCCACACTCAAACAGCAGCTGGATGTTGCAGTTTGTAACCATTTGTCAGCATCTTGCGGCCTAACAGTGAGGACACAGTGGATGCCACAACAAGCAGGTACTGTGTATACAGTTTATTTTCAGCAACAGTAAGCAGTGCAATGTATACTCCATATATTGCACGTGGGCTTCCACAAAATGGACAGGCGACAGAAAGCTGCTTTTGTTGGAGTATCCAAATTACTGTTTTTGTCCCTTCTGAAGTGGTTTACAAATTCAATTTAGGAATAAAATGCATCCAAGCCTATTTTACTTGCATCTGAGATATCAGTGTAAATTAAAGTGCCTGTCTGTCTTGATGGAGAGCTGAGCAGATGCATTAGTTTAATCTTCGCAGAGCTGCATTGACAGGGGTTGCCAGGTTTGTTGTTGCACTTTCGTGTGACTCACAGCATTCTAAGATATTAGACAGAGTAATTGGATTGAAGGGCTTGTCGAATTTAACTTCGTGCTCTCTGGCAAAATGAGGTCCGGCTCTCGGGTTGGATTATAAAGTCAGAAAACTGGCCAGGCTCGCAGAGCTATGTCAAGGGCCAGGAGTTAGTGTGTGTGTAGTGGGGTGGGAATGCAGTCAGGAACCACAGTGTGCTAGTCCTAGAATAAAGACCATAATCTCTTGTTGGGGGGGGGGGAGATTAGATGCAACAATACCTTTGAGTAGATAATATTGGGGAAACTAACATAAACCTTTTTTTTAATGTACCAGGCATGACTGTAAAAATTCTTGGTTTTTCCTTATCATTGAGGGCAGTGAGTCAAGGAAAAGGCATCTCACCAGACAGGGCTGAGGTCTGCCTCCCTGCAGGTGTCTTTTTTGGGGAGGGGGAGAATTAAGCCGCTCAGCTGGATGCAGATAGATTATACGGCCGAGTGTGGTTCATGAGGCAAAGATCTGCTCTGCTCCCAGGGAGGTTAGGTCAGTCTCTGCACTGTGTGTGGTGTGTCACTTCTAAGTGTCATAATACAGAGGATTTAAGAGGGTCGCATAGCTCCCTCTCTCTCTCCCTCTCCCTTGCACTCACCCTCTTTCCCTCTCTCCCACTTTTGTATTCCCTGTCACTTTCTCTGTGTCTCTCCTACTCTTTCAGTCTTTTTCTCTTTCTCTTACTCTCTCCTTCTCTCTTTTTTCTTATTTTCTTTGTTGCTTTTTCCTTCACTTTGTCTATCACTTGATCTCTCTCCCTACTGTCTTACACAAGGACTTCTATTTCTGCAACACAGAGACAAAAGTAAACAGAGCTGGAGCAGCTGTCAGTATGTGGGTAGAGATAATTGGCACGATACAGTGTGAGGCGCTGTAGGCCCAGATGTGAACGGATGCCCTGTGGTAGACTGCCTGTGAGAAACGCTGTTCAGTGCATGTTCGTTCCTCCTTCAGCTCTGTCCTTTACTGTACTAGTTTCCAATGCCAGCACACAGTGCAACAGGGGGACAGTAAACATTCACTGTTTAGCTTGTATAACCCAGTTTTAGAATGTGTGTTTTGCGTGGTCATCACTCTCCCAGTGCGGTATCTTCTTCCCTACATTAGAGGCCAGGACTGCTGAGGAATGGGGGTCTCTGCTTTCAGAGTGCTCGTAAGGCTGCGCGTTTCTTGGCGCGGTTGAACCCGTGCCCTCTCTGAATGAGAGCCCTGTGTCTCCCACCTCCGGTGCAGCAGGTGTGTGTGAGCGTTTTCGATGGCCGGGGCGCTAATCTTTCCCCGAGTCCAGAAAGAGCGGCTGGCCCAGTGCCTGGAAAGGCCTTGATCCGTCAACACACGGCAGCAACAAAGGCCATTTTACTTGATTTCGCTCACAGCATTACCCATTTGTTTGGGATTTACAAAGCAGGTCAGCTTTAATTGGGCTGTGTTTTAATGAACCCAGGATCACTTTTTTGGAAATAAGCTGTCAGGAAAATGCGATTTGGAATCGTTGGTGCTCTGCTGTGTGAGAGTTGTGTGCGTGTCAGAAATTAGGGAAAAAAAGGAATTCAGCTTATTCAGTTTACCAGTTGGACAGATTAAATAAAAGAGGTTGTTTTCATTCTGAGACAAGCTTGGAGAGGCAGTCTGATATGTTTGCCACCACCATCAACTCTGTATGCCATATGCATTATAAAGTCAGAGCCACAGACTATCTAAAGTTCTTCATTGGAAATGATGGAAGTCATGTAATGGAAATAACTTCTTTTATATAACCAGATAATTTCCATTTAACTCCATATCCAGTCGTTCTCAGATGTGAATGAACCATTTCAACAATATTGTTGAGTCCTCATCATCAGATGTATTCACTTAACTGACATGGGTGCTCCACCACCATCACAATACATTGTTGTTGTAATGTCCAGTATCAGTGGGTAAACAAGGTTTTCCAGGCACACAGATTATATCTGTGTATTTTTCATCACTGCCCATGCAGCTGTGGAACCACTTCAGAACCTCATGTCAAGGTGCACTTTCACTGAATGCATTTTACTGTCATTTTAATTTGTTTGTGTTTTACCTACATTTCATTTTCCTTGTGTGTTTAGCATTATTTGCATCTCTGAAACCATCAATTTATTATTTATTTAACTCATATCTGGTGCTCCATCAATATAAAGATAATTGGTCGTAGCTGAAAGTATAGTAACATCCCTGTGCCTTTCTGTTTCATGTTTTAAGTCAGTGGCGTATGCCAGTGAGTTGAGTGATAGGTAGTCCAGTGCATACTGTGGTGATTCCCCAGCGAAAGAGCTCCCTTTTCACTAGAGGCAAACAGAAGCTGCGGCCTTTCTAAGGTAATGTGATGCATTCTGTCTGGCTGCAAAACTCGGAGGCCCATGCTAAATATAGAGGAGCTTTTTTTCTTTTGCGGAGGAAGTTTTCATAAGGAGAGAAGATGGATGAAGTCCTGCTCTGGGGCCTGCATCTGTTCTAGCCAGCAAATTCCAGGTCACTGTGAAACATGATGCAGGGAGCATTTTTGGATCCTATTCACATGAAAAAACAAAAAATAATTTGGGGACAATTTTTCAAGCTCTCAAGTGACAGGAAAAGCTTGTTTTGTGTTTGAAAGTTAATACTCGGGGAAAGGACTGGATTTGGCTGTCACCTTCATTCATGCGGTATGTTTTGTTGGCTGTGACTGGAAGAGGTAGCCCTTCAAACACAAGTGTCCCTCATTTACTCACTTACTCTCTGACTGACTGTCTGTCACAATAATCAGTATGTGAGGCACACGAGGGTTGAGAAGAGGAAGCTGCCTATTAGGGCTATGCATGTGATCACACACGTAGAACCACAGTGGCCAAATTTCTATGGTCAGCCATATGTAAAGTATGAAAAATGTAAAATATGTCATGCAACTGATATGTGCCAGATATATTTTTGGTCTGTTTTGGTGGAATATTGTTGTAATGAGTGTTGAAAGGCCCATCAGGTATTTTACCTCTTTTGCACTGACAGGCCGATGGAAAACCCAGTGTTTCATAAAAATACCTCTATCATTCCGGTGGATGAACAGAAGTTATGATCACAACTTAACATGCTTTTATGATGCCAGTTTAATAGCACTATCTCAGTTTTGACAGCATAGAGATTGAGGTTTCAAGCTTTCCCATCAAGTAAAGAAATGTGTGTGAAGTTAGTTGTGCCCACCAAATGAAAACGGACAAGGAATTTCAAATATTTTAGATTATTTACTTTTAATGGCATCCCAGGGGTTGGACAGTGTCAATAATGAACTCAGTGGAGTAGAATTTAAATGATACAGAAAGATCAACACAAATGTAAATACCACAGGTGGAAATTCCTGAAGAAATGCAGGCTTATGTAACAGTATGGTCAGATATTGTGCAACACCTTTGCATTCTTTGTTTCAATGTCTAAGGTCCACTGTTCTAATCCCCCTAGAGATATGCTTCCTGCCCAAGTAGCAGGGTCGACAACATGGATGGAGTAGCACAGATGTCCAAGACTGTCATGTTTCTTTTCCCACGCAGAACTTATCATGGTGGTGCTCTTTTGCACGATGAAATCATCTGGAATCTCAGAGCTCTGAAATACTGTAGCATTAGCTAGGAAAGGAAAGAGAGGAAATTGTATCAGTTTAACTGAGGTAAATGACAGGAGACTCCTTTTTTCCTGGAATGCTGAGGTCTCTGGTCTGTCTGAGCAGAGTAGATTTGAGTATCAAGTCTCACGAGAATGGAGGTCTGTTTCTCCCAGATCACATGACCATGGATAGAGAACAACATCATCAGAAAACATCAGGCTAAAATTTATCTGAACTCTTGAATCCATCTCAGGTGGTCTGGTATTTTTCACAAACAAAACCCGATCATTAATTTGACATTTTGAAACAAATGAAATTTGTGAATAAATAAAAATAACCTCAAAGATATGAATTACACTAAAATTGCTTCGTCACTTTAGCCTACTAATTATAAAAAGGCCACACAGTTATAGATGTCTGCCAATGCATGGCTTGACTAATTGTTTTTAATATGACACTTTTTACATTTACATTTACATTTATTCATTTAGCAGATGCTTTTATCCAAAGTGACGTACAAAAGTGTGGGCTAAATGCCGTCCTGGCATGAGGAATGTTTCAGGCGCATACCGTAATAGGGTGTCTGTGATTGTAATGAATTATGTCACTGTATGTTGAGTTTCTGAGCATTTCAGTTTTAGCCAGTGACTTAAATTCAGACAAAAGGCTCCTGAGCTAGAAGGCTCCTGACCGGGTCCATGATGCTATCAGCATGCCCTTCAAACAGTGCAGATCTCCCCCAGTGGCCCCTTTCACTGAAGACTGTGGCTGATGGAAGAACAGTCAGTTCAAAGCATACTCCGCTGTCTGTCAAAACATGCTTTGAAAATGTGATCTGTAATTGATCATTCAGGCATATCCACAACATAATGTGTTGAGAATGAGGAAAAATTTGGGCCACAGCTGTACTGTGAGTCGGTATGATTGGAATCCTGTATGAAGTAATCAAAGAGATGTGAAATGTCATAGATAAGCACAAGCAGTATTTATGCCTAACATCATGCTTTCCACTGGATGCCTGTCCACATTACGGCTTATAGATTTTAAAGATGAAATTGTGAATAAATACACATTAATCTCAATGCCTTTAACCATAAAGCAGCAACATCAAAGCCGGTTTCAATTTAGCAGCCATGGCATGTCCCAGTTTCACAATCCGGTTTGGTCATACATTGGTCACAGGACACGGTCACTCCAGTCGTTCAGTGGCTTCCGCATCACAAGATGGGTGCTTTCTCTGAATTTGAGAAACCCGTGGGTTTCACACTGAAAATTGCCTTCTCAGTGCCCGTTATGTTAACATTACGTCTCTGAGAGCAAACATGTGGGCCTAATCTTTGCAATATCAGTGTTGCATATTGTTGGTTCTGGTTACTTTATTCAGCACGTGACATTGTTTTCATGTCTTTTTTTCCGTAGATCTTCTCAACTGTCATTATTGCCACTGGCTTCATTTTAAATGTACCTCACATGGCTTGTTTACTCTCATTACATCTGTCCCTCCTGGTGTTCAGCCACACTGCCAAGTCATGCCCTGTTCACCTGCCACTCACATTTATGCAATTAAACTCTCCAGCGTTTTGAAGGTAATGCCACTCATCCTCTGACTTCTGTTGCATTTAACTTCAGGCAGAGTGAGACGCAGATCTGTCTCCCTGCAGAAGGACAACTGAAAGCATTGCATTGACCTTTGTGGAAGGTTGCTGCAAGAGGCTGGTGGATTTGCTGGGGAGACATCCACTCACTCTGCACATCACCAGACTCCTGGCATTCGTAGTTTTTATAAGCACAAACATCAGCAGGCAGTCTCCTGGAGGGTTCTTTATATGCGGTAACCCATGTCACACCAGGCAGTTTTCTGGGCGCACAGGGAACTGAATGAAGCCTCTTGGAGTTTGTAGTTTATTTTGACATATATCACCTTGCAGCCTCCTGGAATTTGTAGTTTTTAGTGTCATTCACTTAACACACTGAGGTCTTGGGGTGTTTGTAGCTTTGTCTGAACTGTGAGTGCCCCCACGCTGTCTGGGAAGTAGGCCAGCTGTCACAGCCCAACACAGACCTGGAGAGTCCATACAACAGTCTCTGAACACAAAGAAGCAACGCTGTCAATGTGAAAGTGGTATCTTTCCCTGCATTGCTTCAGAACTTTGCCTGACATGTGACCACCTCTAACATCTGGCCATGTTCTGATTGGTCGGGGCATGGTGTGACATAATGGGATGCCTCTGAGTGCATCCTGATTGCCACATCAGAGACACTTGGAGGGAGTGCTGCAGCCAGTGTGTCTTCTGTCAGGGTGGAGAAATTTTAAGACAGAGGCACGGCTGTCCCTACGGAGGACAAAGTCTGAGGGCACCAGATTTAGTGGTCATGTGACACTCTCAAATCATCATGTAGCATCTTTTGGGCAACATAACTGTAACCCTTTGGTTTCTTTTATGTGTAGCACTTAAATTCTGTGCCATTCTATCCACAGGTCAAGTTCAGAGGCAAGAGGTCCTAGATGTCACTAGATGAGTGACAAACAGGAAAACCTAAGCTATCATCGGACCATTGCTTCACATTTTCAAAAGCCTCCCTCTCTTCCATATACCAAACTTCTGAGGATGGCCACAAAGGAGGTGCAATACATCATAAGTGCATAGATGGTTGATTTCAGTTTATACTGGACTCACATAGTTGTCTTGTGGAAGGCTGAGTATATTCATACATTTTCCTATTCACATGAGTCTTCTTCAGTATTGATACTCCCTGCAGGAAGGGAAGCATTCTTACATTTACAGGGAATGACTCCCCACATTAATCCAGCTCTTGAACCTTGTGACTGCAGCGCCTAGATATGCCATGAAATTCTTCTTGTCTATGCAAAATCTCACAGTCAACATGCAGGAACAAGCTGACCGTGGCATCAGGCTCACCGCTCTGATGCTCTGAGACTGAATGGATTCTTTAAGACCACTGAAATGTGGGAGGAAAGCATCTATCAAATAACATGGAAGCAGAAGATGGACATTAAAATGCGAGTATAATGATGCCCTCTGTCGTACTTGGTTACTTTAGTCTCTGTGGGGCATCTGCTTAGAGTTAATGGGATTTTTTTTTTCCTGAAATTTTCCGTGACAGCGTTGGTGGTGTTTTTCCGCTACACTGACAACCCCATCCTGCTGGCAATCATTGTGACAGTATTATAATAGGAGAAATAAACAAATTGATTTGTAATTCAGATGGGATTTGGAAATGAGGCGGGAATGAGGAGAAATCTCTGACAGTGCCGACAGTAAGTGCAGCAGACGGGAAAACAAAGATCCGCCCCCTGACCGCCCATGTCCAGCTGGTGGTGCCATCTCTGAGGCACAGATCCAGACTAACTTCCACCCACAACTGGGTGCAAATCCTGTATAGGACACCTCTAGTGAGAGGCCCGGTAAATACCCATCTGTTTAAATGGGTCACAGGATAGAGTAGGACATAGAAAAAAAAATTATTACTGAAAGCTGCCCTGAAATGGGGCACCTGCTATCCAAATAAATGATAACCTTGTCCTCCACTGACATTGTTGAGAGAGCAGCTGATGTAAAGTTTTCTGTGTCTCGGTCAGGGGTGAGCTCAGTGGGTACTCATGAACAAACACAAGTGAAGGAGGCCATTATTCTCTTAAGTGACTTAAACGTGGCCAAAATAGGTTAATTCAATACAGTTTGTGAGAGAGGCATGTCACTCAACATGTGACCTAGTTTCCTCTCCGCTGCCATCGGTCCTGGTTGCTGCTGCCCCAGATTAAGACCCTGGAGGCTCTCTGGAATACTTCTGAGTTTGTGTTACTTTTACAGTAAGGCTACCCTCAACAGGCAGAGCACCATCAGTTCTGTATTTGATGTAGCTCCTCAGGCTTGTTGTATTTCATATGCTGTATGATCAGCAAGGGGCAAGGTTTGAAACCTGCAGGGGAACAACCCCAGTGCTTGCCTTTAAATAGATTTGTTGCTAGAAAGTGTGTTTTATAATATTTATTTAGAGTCTACGTGTTGAAGTACTGCATTTCCTTTCTGTGTTAGTTGGAAAAGAGAAGGCTGAAATCTGCTATTTGACGTTCATTCCAGAGTTTTATTTTATGCACTGAGGTATTAGATCACATTCTGAATGGGTTGGGCTGTGTGGAGTAGTGGTTAACGGACTGGGCAAGCAAAGTGAAGGAATTGCTCAGGCTCAAATGGTATTACTATTGATCTGTGCATCATTATTGATCTGGGCATCACATTTCAATCTGGAATCTTACTGCAGAATCAATACCATCACCTGAATCTGAGTCAGCCAGCACAGTAAGCAGGCTACTCCCAGAGCGGAATAGAAACAGCCCATTCTCATGTATCAGTGCTTCTAGTATGAGTATCATGCTTGTAGTATGAGTAGAACTGAAGCAGTCTTGTGTCAGTGCTCCCAGCATAAGAAGAATGGAAGCAGTCTTGTGTCAGTGCTCCCAGCATAAATACAGTCAAATATGTGTCATGACTGGCGTGAATGAAAACATCCTCTTGTTTAGGGTGTCAGTCACCCACAAAGGGTCAAAGGTCACCTGTGTCTCCTGGTCTGACTCAGTTGTGTGTCACTCACAGTACTCTTGCTGTCTGTTTCCTTTCAGGGTGCTGTGAAGATGAGCCAGGGCGGAGCAGGTAAGTCTGTGTTTAAGGTGTGTTCATCTGTATGTGTCCCTCCCCTGGACAATGTGTGTCTAGACGGGGTCTTTCTTTCTTTCTTTAGTGGAAGTGGGGGGAGATTTGAGGGTGCTGTCATAAGTTTTGTAGGCCTGTGAATTGTGTGTGGGCAGGCTCTATGTGGGGGGTTTGCCCCCCCGGAACACCCTTCCACTCATTTCTATTTACGTGTCATTTTCACTGAGAGATAAAAATGGATTTCTGGGAAAGGCTATGCTCAGGTCCTTCCAGCATTTTAAACCCATTCAGAAGTGGTATGTTTGGTTTTGCTGTTCACTACACACCCCCACACACACACACACACACACACACACACACACATATACATAGACACACACATGAAGGTGCACACACACAAACACACACACCCTGAGTGTTTTGGATAGCACATCTTTACTGTGGTTTGACAACAATGCTGTGGAGAGAACATAAATGGTGGGAATTGTTGGGAAAGACTTACCACAGTTGACTCACAGTCACTATGGCCACTCCTCCCTCATTAACACATAATGTCCTCATAATGTTTCTTTAAAGTTGCAGCAGTGTTTCTATGCTGTTGAAATGTCAAGCACATTTTAAGAAAACATTACGCATTGGCCAGGCACGTGTCTCTGAGAGTTGCTGGGATGGTGGCCGGAGATGAAGACAGCTGTATGATGTGCTGTAGTTGGCTGATGGCTCGCAGAGAACTGGCAGAAGGAAGAAATGCCGTGCAGGCTGGGAGTACGCCTCAGCCTCTGAGCTTGAGAATGTCTGCTCAGCAGACGTGACACATTTTCAAACTAACCAGTGAAAAGCCATCCAATGAGAGAAGAACGTCTCCGTGGTTGAGGAACTGCGTGTGAGGCCTGCATGAGATCAGGCTGTGTGAGATTCTTTCTCATGTGGTTCAGGCCCCAGCAGGACAGTGACCTATTTGCTGTGGATCGTGGAGCATCAGCTCAGTTACACTGGAACCGTCTGTGGAGTGATGTGTGCGATGAAGACGGCAATGGCGATTTGAACATTCCTTTTTAGCGTTGTACTTTGTTCTGTGTTATTTCTGACGTTTCACCATTGTCGGTCGGAATCATAGTTAAGAATCAGTTGAATTTCTTTCGGAATGAAGAGGACGGTATAGACCTTCACCATCATTGCAGCGTTACCATACTGTATCATGCACAGTGTGGGCCTGTGGCATATGGACTTTGGAGGTCAAAGGGTGGGAGTCACAGAGGGATCTCCCAGTGCAGTGACACCCTCACTTTGGTTGTCAACTTATGTGCTGATAAAATATCATAACTCCTGCGTCCAGGGTGCTGTTGTTTGGTTTAAACCTTGTACAGATGGTATGTAGATGCTCTATGATGGGGTTTTTGCACACTGGGATGCAGCATGTCATTACCACCCCTGTATGCACGGCGCCATTGCACTGGTCTGAGTTTTACACGCACTGATTCACTGTTACTGCCCCTGTGTTCAAGGTGCCATTCCTCTGGTCTGGAGTTAACACACACAATGATTCACTGTCGCTGTTCCTGTGTGCTAATGTCCCTTTGAGAAATGTTGGCAGGTGTGTGACTGGATCACACTCCTGGGACTGCTGTGAATGTCTGGCTCCTATTTTGTTTTTATAAAGTCACATCCATTGTGATGGTGTCCTGGACTGCTGCAGTTATGTCTAGGAAGTGTGCAAGATCATTGTTACTGGTTTGAAATGTTTTGCTTGATTTAATGTGGCCCTGGGGGCTACTGAACGGTTGAGAGCTGTGCCACTTTGGGCTCAGGTTGCACTCTCACTTGAACTTTAGTGGACATAGTTTCATAGCAAGAAAATGTTTCTGGCATGGAGAAATGGATCCAGGCTCTCCCACATTCCTCTTTCCTTACCTCCCTGTAATCTGGTCTGGATACATGTGATGAATGTTGTGTGCTGTGATGGGATGCTTTAAAGTTGAACGGTGTTTCATGTCGTAGATCTTTTCGATGGCATTTCGATTGTTTTTCATCTGTAATTTGATGAAAGTTTGAAAGCACAGCTCAATGTGCTGTGTCCTTTTGTGGTGTCCGTCATAATGTACAATGTCGGTGAAGCATCTACACGCTCCACAGTCTGTCGGGCTGTCATTCCAGAGCAGAATACTGTCTCGACTGCATGGAGGCAGACTCCGCTCATACTCTGTCTTCTCGTGGATTTTGTGGAAATATTTGACTACCACAGAGGAACCATGTTATATCCGTGTTATAATAATTATATCACGGTAAAAAGGAGATGGAGGTGGCTGTGGGTTTTCCAGGGCTATGCCAGGAGTCAATAAACCCAGAGGGTAATTGTATCTGTGAACTGCAGGCATCTGTACAGTAATGTTGCCATTCATCTCATGAAACCGTGACTCTGAGAGGGGGGAGGAAACGCATTCCTCTGGACATCATCACACCAGTCTCTGCCCCCCCGGAGGCGGTTCACTGGCCCCAAAATATCAGGAGAGCCTCCAGGAGTCAGTGTCGTTTCTGACGCCGATAAGCCACACCATACACTGGGATCAAAGGGGTGGGTGAGGGGGGTGCGGAGCACTGTGTGTGGGTTAGGTCTGACTGCTTCTGATTAAGTTTGCCCACGGCGCAATCTATGCCTTTAAGAGCCCAGATTTCCTTGAAAGCATCCCTCGGTCTAGTTTATTCATTTTTCTGCCACATAGCAAGAGTTTCTGCCACATAGCAAGAGTCAACCTTCAGAATTCTCCTGAAATTCTCAGTTTTGTGCATTACTTAATCATGGGTTTATTTCTAGAAGTTCTATTCATAACAGGCTGAGCTCTGCCCATGTCTGTGTGCAGAGAGCCTGGTCTCACATCTGGATGCAGCTGCGTGTAGCCACTGTGTGCATGCAAGATAAAACAAGTGTTTACTTTGCTTACTTATTTTGAATGTTGACTGCATATGCTGTAATAGCTTGTACTATGCCTGCACTGTGGCTGACAGTGTTGTGAAAGGCACAAGAAAACGCGTCTGTAGGCTCGGTGGAGGACTGGTTCAAAACACCTCTGCAGTCAACTTCAAGTTGTATAGAGAAATTACAGCTATTCATGGCTCATGAACTAAACTGTGGAAACTTCAGAGCTCTAATGGGTCACAGAAATGCCTAGGGAGTTCATTTGCAGTTCATAACCATCTCCCCCCTGAAATATCAGACCAGATGACTGGATTAGGGTAATTGACAGTCTCGCTTGTGCCCCCTCATTGGTGTGATTAAAGCTGAAGTCATCACACCCAAATTTACGCCCATTCAGCGGGCAGTTGTGCCACGTCCACTCAAATTTCCTCTCTGAATGAGTTCAAGTCGAAATGTCTGTTCCTTACAGTAGGTCTTAAAGAGTCCAAAGAAACCAGATCCTGCTTGTCTTGAATATGTAGAATTTTAATATAGTAAGTAAGTAAGTAAAAATTTATTTGTATAGCGCTTTTCATAGACATAAGTCACAAAGTGCTTTACATGAGCATTGTACAACATAAAAGAGAGAAAACATAGAATATGAAATGATCACCCACCGCCACTGTATCTGGTTAAATATGACTGGAAGTCAGTTTGATCTCTCTGCTCCCATTGCTGTTGTCCTGTAAATGGTTTTTGTTGATACCTCTGTCATATAACTGTGCTCATGGCTAAAAGAACAGCAGAGACACTTCATGCCATCAGAGTGTCGTGATTAATTTCTGTTTTTGTTCTTATGAGCGTTTCCATGCCTTTGTTTGCCAACTAAATAGATCTTGGCATGCATTTTTTAATGTTGATTTGAAAGTCTTGATCCCATTTTTGACTTTAAATGTATTATTCCACAAAGAACCTGTTTCTGGGATGGGTTTTCTGAGAAATACATGTAATCCACCCAGGATCCTGGGCTCAGAGGCAGCCGCTCCACCATACTGTACCACTGCACATTCACAATAACATATAGCACTGAGCAAAGCCTCCCTCTCTTTCTCTCTCCTACTCTCTTTCTTTTCTTCACCCTCCCTCCATTCCCCTCCTTCTCTCTATAGCAGGGTCAACCAGTGAGCTTTCAGTCAGGTTAATTTTAATGCACATTGATTTTTGAAGCAAAATCATGTGTATCAATGGAACCAGTCCTCTCGGATGTGTGTATCTAATGAAACCAACCTGGATAGCCTGTAGTGAAGAATACATTCACTTCACTTGTGAAAAATAGCAGGCTACCTGCCAGAACAATGAAACACCCCAGTGAATTTGTGCCCAGTGCAGCACATTGTGCACTGGCTGCAGTTCTGTGCAGAGCATGTAAGTGTGTAGGCATGTGTTCACATATTGTGTGCAACTAGTAACTAATTCAAATGGAATTGCTCTCATGTCTTTGATTTCTGCGTCAAGGATACAAATGTGGAAGGCAACTTTGATTCGGAAGCCAGTTTTCTATTCAGTTTCTCGGCTTCTTGGCTGTGCTAATCTAATCATCTGTGCCCACCGTCTGAAAAAATAAGCAAGAAATTGGCTTCACAACACACAAAATAAAGATTTTTTTCTTAGACTATAAAACTACTATGGGAGAGGGTCACTGTGTTTTTCTGTCAAATACCAATTACTCGTAAGAACTCCATTATTCACCACTCTCACCTCATTTGAATCGAACGCCGTTTTCATTTTGTACTCATGAACAGCACATTTACATTTACGCATTTGGCAGGCACTCCTTTAGAGCAACTTACAAAGCAAAGATAATGAGCATGTGGGAAGAATCGATTTGGTCTTTTCAGAATCTGAGATTCAGGTTTTAATGTGTCAGCAGGACCTAGGCTTGCGTGGGCAGACAGTTTTGGGGGTTGGCGAGTCTGTGAGGGGGTTGTTTATGCAGGGTCTGCCAAAAAGACTCTCTTGGTACCCCACAGGGCTGGCATGAACACAACCCCTGCACTCACCTAGTCCCACCACCTGCAATAGGGAGCATACAGTGAGATGTTGAGTTGCGATGGAACAGATGTGCATACAAGCAGAGCCCTCTGTCACAAGCACTCAGCACTGGCAGCTTTGCTTTCTGTTTGAGTCCTTGTATTGGTGTTGGTTTGTCTGTGACTTTTGCATGCAGGTGCACATGAGTGACATTACATTACATTTTTTCAATGGGTGCTCTTATCCAACTAACAAGTAATTTTATGTGTTATCCATTCATACAGCTACATATTTACTGAGGCAATTGGGGTATAAGCACTAAACCCAAGGGTACAGCAGCACAGGCCACGCTGGAGATCAAACCAGCAACCTTTGGGTTACAAGCCCAGTCCATTACCACTACATCACATTGCTGCCCTGTGACAATGACATTTTAACGAGCTTCTAGTCTAACCTGTAATCTAGTTCATCACAAAATCTATTAGCAAATGATCTGGTTCAAATTTTACAGCTGATAAGGCTCAGCCTCCTTTTCCAAGGTAAAGCAGTGTGTGTTTGTGCATGTGCGCATGCATGGGTGCGTGCTTGTAGCGATGACACAAATCATCAAGGTCCCGAACAGGCCAAAACCCTGGCCAACCTCCCCCAACCAACAGAAATTAATTCTGCCAAAGACTCCTCGCAAAGCCAGCGATGGGATTTAATACATTTCCCAGGGAATTAATATGCAATAATGTTGTATTTTTGTAGATGCTTAAAGGCTTATCACTGGCCCTATTGATCCCAATTTCATTTTCATCTAAACCTCTTCCTAATCCTCTCAGCACAATGCCGCTCGGTTTCTCGCCCCTTGTGCAGCAGAATTATTGTGATTTTTTTTTTTCCTGTGCAGGCACCTCTCTGTGGCAAGTTAAAATTACCATTCACGTCTGGAAATTGAAGATCCCTCCTAGTTGCACACAAATTACCACTGTCTGTCATTCTACCTGAATGTTTATGTTTCTCCTCCTTTGCAATTGTACAGGAAATGGAAAATTGGAAAGTGTTCTTGTTTTTCCACAATAGCACCCACTAGCACATTTTGCATGTTCCGGAGACACTTTCACAGCTGTGCCTGTGTTGGTGTGATGCATTTCATTTTTGTGCTTGAGAGTTGACCTATTTCTCGGTCCAGTTTATATCTTGTTTTGTGTTTTATGGAGTGTGATCATGCATTATTAGTGCTAATTTAGTTTGCATATTGGACAAACTGAAATTTTGAAAGAGCTCAACCATTATTGTGCTGTTGGCCCTCTCTGCGGGACACCATGTGGACATCACTGCTGATTTCATTCAGATGCCGTGTGGCACAGTCATTCCAGTGAGCACAAGGGTGGCGAAGGGGTGGTTCAATGAGTGTGGTGATGCTTGACAGCATGCAGATGCCCAGACCAGGCAAAGAGCTTGGAGTGAGGGAAGGAATGACCTCCTTCAAAGGAAAGCTAGGAAGATTTTGGGGGGCATTGGGCTGGGGGTTGAATAAAACATGTAATGGATGGTACAGATTGCTCCCTGCTAGCCCACATGCACAGTCACATGTCCCAAGCTCACTTCCTCTGTAGCCATTTGCCGTATATATTTGTCCGGTTAGTGACCAAAACATCCTAACAAAAATTAAATGAATGCTGTGGCTTTGTGTGATGTGCTTGTAAATAATCACAGCGAGCTTGCTAGTAACATTCAAGGAACATTTTTGCTGTAAACTGCAAGATATAAAGAATATAAACACCAACAGCTACTTTAGCTCTCAGAAAAAAAAGGTAAGTTCATATCAATGAAAGACTTTACCAAGATAGCAAAGTGAGTCATATTGTTCTAGCTATCCAGCAAGTTGCTACTGTAAACCATTACAAAGCATTGTAAACAAAGAGGGCCCATCTTAATGAATGTCCAAATATAGTAAGTAACTGAAGAACATGCACACACACACACACACACACACACACACACACACACACACACACACACACACACACACACACACACAGATAATATACATATATGTGTGTGTATATGTAATATATGTATATATCCATATATCTATTACATAGCTTATATATCTTTATACCCATATGTTTCATGCATATAAATGCTATTCTAAAATGAACATTCTGAATTGTTCCAGTCATACACCACTGTGACCTCACAATATGTGACATTTTCACAGAACCTGTTAGTCATTTCATCCCTCCCCCACTCTTGGTGTCTTATATAATCCACCAGAATTCCCTCTCTGCAGAAATCATCTTACATCAAATTCAGCTGCAGATCATCCTACACATCTCTCAATGGATCAAATCGGAATCTTCACAAATATTTTAAGACATGAAAGCAGAGCGCCATCAAAGGATTGCGGGTGGAATGGATTCATTTGAGTGACTGGGGGGATTTCACTTCTATAAATAATCAACACGTCAATTTAATGTGTGTCATGTGTTCCTGTAGTAGAAGGGATAGAGCAGCATGCCCTTTGGTGGGTTGTGCATTCAGTGCCTGGTGAAATGGTTGAATGTACATTTGTGCTTTATTTCACCTACTCTGAGCCACTGAGGATGGGAGACATTGCT
Source organism: Megalops atlanticus (assembly GCA_019176425.1). Lineage (NCBI taxonomy): Eukaryota > Metazoa > Chordata > Actinopteri > Elopiformes > Megalopidae > Megalops > Megalops atlanticus. The sequence goes on from CM032877.1 coordinate 37,473,645, forward strand.
TTATGTGTAATGACTTCTACTGCTGGCTGTAACTGGAAATGCACGTCTCTCTTTGAGCACATCCATACATCTCCTTAGAAATAAACATGGAGTCTTGAGAACAATAACATTTTCAGTTATTATTGTTGTCATCAATATTATTGTTATTATCACTATTATTATTTTTTCATCAGTTCCATGTTGCGCTGTTTCAGTGATTGTATCGGGTATTTTTGAGGTCATCTTTAGGATGCTGATGCAAGCCCTCTCAGTGACAGTGCTGGTAGGCCTGGCTGCTGCATGTGCATGTGGTTCTCAGGCCGTGCACTGTGTGATGTCTTCACCACAGCGTCCTGATGGCATATGAGAAAGGCACATACCATGCCTTATATCTGAGATGAATACACCTCTGTGGGCCTGGCCTATGCGTGGGCTCCATTTGTAGTCAGGTGCTGTGCCTTGCAGTGCATTGGTCCAGCTCTTTGTGAGCTTTTAATGAAGTTTAGAGTTGATTAAAATGGATGAGTGATCAACGTTCACTGAAACAGGAAACTGTTTTTAAATAGAGGGATTGGAGAAGAGAGAGAGAGAGAGTGCATTTTCTCCCTCCTCCCTGGCGTTTGGCCAGCTGGTGCGTTTCATTTGTTTTTCAGTATTACTTTCCCAATTAATGCTCCACTTCGTTACAAGATGCCTGGTGCAGGCTGTGATTTTAATTAGGCTGGAAGTTTAGTGTTTGCGTGGGCGGCCTGCCTGGTTCTGCTGTATGTGACCACGGTTGGCCCCAACTAGAAATTTGGCACCTACCACCGGGCTTTCCTCAGAAGGGTACCACCTGTAACAGCCCACTCAAGAGGCGTCAATCCAAAATCTGCAGCTAAGCACTACTCCAACACTGAAACTGAAGCAAAGAAACAAACTAAACGTTTACTTCTTTGCAGTTGTTGCTTTTATTGCAGTGGGCTGTTAATCATTGCTGTTCAGTTTTTTGGTCTCTCTGCATTTACAAATGCAAAAAAAGGTGGTTTTATACTCATTTAAATATGCAATGTGAACACTTTGAACACATCGTTTTGGAAACATTTTGTCTTTTTTGTATGCGATAAAGAACATTGTGCTCATATACTGAAATGATGAACCAAAAGTCCTAGTAGTACTAGAAAGAATGGAAACAAAACATTGGGTAGCATTGGTTTGGAACAGTGCCTCTCTAGTGCATGTGAAGTAAAAAGGGCAAAGTTGTTAGTTATATACTGGCACCATATTGATGTTAATGATGCGGTAGCAGAGCTATTTTTGCAAGGTATAGGATTTGTACTTATGAATAACTTGGCGTTTTTATATACTAACATTGTTTTTACTAGTGATACAAATATTTTGCAAATGCGTGTACTGACCTAAGATTTGTGCATTTAAATAACTTGGCCTTTTTACACTAAAAGTGTTTATGTTATAGATGTCATGTAATAGAAATCCCTTTACATATCAATCTCATAATCATAATAATAACAATCCATTTCCATGCCATTATAATCAATCCCTTTTTAGAGAGACTCTGTCTAGAGAGAGACACTTCAGGACTCCTTTGGTTGGGGGAATTGCATTCCATTATTCGGCTGCTGACCTTCTTACTCTTGACTGATATGGGGTCAAAGTTCATCTTAAAGTAAACTTAAAGACTCATGGGGAAGGGTGGCTGGGCAATACAGCCCAGTCTCAAATCAGCTGACTTTACCTTAGCTGGCCACACTGTTCATTTGCTTTCTAACACAAACAAACATGCAAAATATGATGCTCTGCGTGAGATACAACCCCACTGCCCACCCCCAACATGGGTTTTACTTTAGTCTGGGAGGACATTTTTTCTATTTTTGCCACATGACCTTGAAACAAGGGCCATATGTGCAGCAGGGTAATGCACATCATTCAAGGCCAGATTTCTGGGATAAGTTTGGCTGCTTTAACTGTGAGGGCTCTCAGGGACTGTGCCATCAGTATTACTGTGGAAGAGAATAAGGGGAGCTAACTGTTCACTGTCGGGTAAAAAAAAAAAAGCCTATTGACTTGAAATTGATCCGTCCTCTTTAGGCATCACTTTCCCCCGTGTCTAATATACTGCCAGTGTTTACTCAGGAGAGATTCCATCTGCCATCGTAGCTCATCTCGTGAGTGCTTTATACAGCCTGGGTCTGTTGAGTTCTTTGTATACCTCACATGCTTTCATGCGGTTTGCAGTAAATTCGCCGCGGAGTGAGACTGGATGTATCTGACTGTCTCTGGTCTTACTTTGGCCTGACATTATCATTCCTCGAAAGAAACAATATTTTCACTGACAGGTTTGGAGTGGAAAGAAAAGCCACACCACATACAACCAGCCTTAATGTAAACAGCCAATAGAAAGTCAAAGGCTGTTTCGGTGTAACACGAGTAAAGATGATTCTCTGGGCGGGTCTAATAAGAATCACTGATGTGGTGGTCTGGTGTAAACAGAAACATCGACCACATGCTTGCCTGTTCTGGAAAAATGGGAAGGCAGCCTGGGGATGTATGGTCAGAAAATGCAGTGCATGTTCCAGACAGGCCATTTGGCAAGAGAGAGAACTCCCCCTAGCCTCGTTTCCATAAAGCTTGGCTGTAAGGGTGTCCCTCAGACATCTAGGGGCTCCTGTAATGTGGTGGGACATCCTGTCCAAACGCTGTTCAAAATCAGAAGAGCACAATCTGTTCCCCTGTGTCTGAAAGGTCCCTGCTACAGACTGTCTATCACACGTACCTCACCAGCAGACAGAGGCATTAAACACGCAAACAAAGACGCACACGCAGACACTCAAACTCATACAAAAACCATGGCACACACGTGTGGGCACATATACACAGGTATGGCAAAGAAAAAAAATGGCATCAGGGGACTGCTAATAACTAGTAGCATTACTCTGTAGATACTGTGTAGATGATGCAGTTATGTGGGTTCCTGCAAGTTCACTGGGGCAAAGTGAGAAATGGGGGAGATCTATGTCTCTACTTTTTTTCCCTAAGAGATAAAAGTTTGTTCAAGTTGCCAAAAGAAACAGTCCGCTGACTTGAAGGGGAGCGTTCAATGTTAAATGTTATTTCCTCTCTCTCCATTAGCTATTGTTTACCCTCTTTCTGTTCCTAAGGCCGACTCATAGTCTAGTCATAATAATCTTCAACCAAACAATAATAATCTGAGATATTATTAAATGGTTTAGAAAGCAATTAAAGTAATCACTGCCAAAATGGTAACGACACAGTGTTGTTGTTGAGAATTTACTTAGCAGATGCCGTTATCCAGGCTAGCTTACTTTTTTTTTCCTAGACTTGAAATTTGCCTCGATCAATCAGCTAAATTACTGCCTCCCCAATTAAGGTGAAGAACGTCTCTTAAGGGAACAGCAGCAGTGCCCCACTGAGGTTCAGGCCCACAGCTCAGAACCCACAGGTCCAGAATCCATTGCCCAAACCATCATGACGACATGATGACCTAATGAGAACATATTAAACAGACAAGTAGATTAATTCCTTTTATAGACCACAATGGTAATGCAACCTATGGTGTTGTAATTCGGCTCTGACCTCCAGTACTGATTCAGAATCAGTTTTAGCAATTTTCTATAATGGGTGAGGTTAGAATTAGGGTTTGGTGACAAGTACCCAGACCATAGAATGCCTACACAAAGGAGCATTCTTTAACAGTATTGGTCCAGTTGTGTTTAGTGTTGCTAAGGATAACAATGTAGTTTGTTGGGCCAGATATTCAGTGTGCTTATGTATTTTAAAATTGTCTTCCAGACAGGGCAGTACCATGACATTGACTCAGATTAGGCCTGACTTCATACTTGTTCTAATTTAGGGACAATTCTACAATAACTTGTTCAGGACTAAGGCGAATTATGGTTTGTCAGACATTGCCAAAAATCATGTTAGATATGTCTATTTTAAAGACAGTGGAGGGCTTCTGCATTAATAGCCTGCAAGTTAAAAGGTTAAATGCCAACACTTGTTATTCATTTACGTGGTTGACTAAATGTAGGATAGCTTTCAACACCAGGAATTGCGTTATTGTTGGCACAGCTTTCCCATTTTGTGTGGTCCAAAAAGCCCCCAGTTATTTGAAACAGAATCTAACCCCAACCTTCCAGTGTGTGGAGTGAAATGACTAAAATGAGAAAAATAAAACCTTTGCCATATTCAGATGTGCAATGTACCTCCCAAGTCACAATGACACCCCCCTTTATACCCAGTCCATTGATTGTGTAAATGTTACAGTATCTCCATCCCCTCTCACAACACCCATTTTGAACTGGTATTCTTGGTCAGGATTCAGACACTGATGTTTTGATTGGCTGTTCCTTATCCTGGACACAGTGCCTAAGCTGTATTGTGTTTGTGGGCGGATGGGACACAGAGACTTTGAAAACAATATAGACATTTCAGCTGAACAACATCCTCAAAGGCTCTCAGCTTATGGCATCCATATTCATGAAACCACAGAAGAAAAAAAAAAAGACTCAGTCACTCTCCCTCCCACACCACGATGCAAATAGCAGTGTATTTATCAGAGGATATCCATGGTAACCAAGAACAGATAGACAAACATTGTGTGGTTTCTAATGTACAAGTGCTTATGATGAATTTTATAAACTGAGGAATGTGCACGAGGCTCTAGTCTTTTCACTTCAACGTGTTACTCATATAAAAATGGATTCTGCCAAAAGGTTATTATCAGCTGAATCCCTTTGTCTCTGTTCTGTGTGGAAGTAGTCGTGCACTTGGGTGGGGGCACTATGTGTTCCTCATACGGTCAGAGAGTGGTTGTGCTTGCCTGACCACACATTTTTCTTGCCTCGAGGGCTGCCTAACCAGTGCCTGACCTGAGCCCAGGCGTCTCTCTCAAATTCCCAAGCAAGGGGAAATTTTTAACCTTGACCTCTGGCCCCTGACATGTAAACACAGGAGTGAGTGTCCCTGGGAGACATCCCAACACCCTCCCCCAACCAGCCCCCAGCTTCAGCTTTCAGCATTCTGTGGCACCAAGTGCATTGCTCTGTGGTCTTCCTCAATAAGACAGACCAAACTCCTCCTACTCCTGCCAGACCCACATATCTGCCTTTGTGCAGATCCAGTGACACTCGGCCACACCACATGTGACAACGTACTTATTTACTGTTTGTTCCACCTTCATTATATTGGACAGGGACAAGAACCATCCATTTTTCTCTATGCATTTCATTTAGAAATCCATATTGTGGCCTTTCTTATCATCAGGCACTAATGTACTGATTACTTAGCTGTAATGCACAGCTTAAAACATTCATGAATATACTTCCCAGTTTTAATCAATATTTGTTTTTCAGCATTTGTTTTTGATAGGTATATTCAGGATGATGTTACAAAACAATATCCTGACAAATAACAATTTGAAAAGCATCACATGTATGTCAAATGTTTTATCATGCATACACAGTCATTGTACTTATGTTTGCAAAATGTGTAGTTTTTGTTAATTAAAACACATTATTTTTATTAAATAACCCATGAATAGTTAATTAAAAAACAGAAGGTTGTTACCTTCACATGTTAATTAACTTGGATGAAAATGATTCATTTTGTGTGAGCAATATTCTGTATCATGGATTGGATTCAAATAACATGTGCAATTGTACTAATTTTTGTAATATCTGTAAATGACATACCTCTTGGTCCATGACATACCATGTATTTATTCATTTTACCTTTGCAGGTCTTGCAGAGTCTTGTGGGCATCCTCTGTTCATCAACATGTCTATAAGGACTTTGTTGGCTGACCTAGTACTATGCCTACAGAGAATTTTGACCTGTTTTTGGACCATGTCAAAACAAACACAAATGGAGCGCCAAGTTTTAAGCTTTAATTTTTAAATGGTCACTCTAGCTGTATTAGTTTTTATCGATGGGAATTTTTAGTGAGAGTTTTGTGAAATCATCATTTATCAAGCTGAACAAAAAAAAATCACATTCTGACAAGCCTATCCATAAGTACTTTGTCAAAATTGTTTTCTGTTACATAAAATTCACTTTATTAAACTTCACAGTTCTCTGCATTTAAATACAGCTCAAAAAATGAAAACCAGAGAGCACTTGAACCTTAAGCAGCGCCGGTGGCTCCCTAACCCTAATTTCCATAGATAGAGTTGCAGCAGACGTTTATTTCAGGGGCTCAGTTGTGTAAAAGATACGTGCTGTTCGTGAGTCATGTAAGAGTTACTCTGCAGTGAGGGTTGATGTTGCCTCATGGTGCCCCAGGGTGAGTGTTCCGCTGAGGTACAGGGGTTGCACAAACTCCGCTGTTAACATTTTTACCTCGATGCTGAAACTAACCGCACAATGACTGCTGCTCTGTCCCGCTTCACCTCCACCCCCTGCCCCTGCTACCCTAGTATCTCGCTGCAGCCACACAGCACTGTAATCACAGTGGGTAGCAGTGAGTGGTGTGTCAGCACGGTCGCCCTGGAGATGCCGGGGGGGGCGGGGCCATGCAGAACCATTGTCCAAGTGCGCAGTCACTCCTCCCTCACTGATTCCTCAGACTTGATTTGATTAAAGCTTTGCATACCTGCAGTAAGAATCTTGACTGACATCAATGGTTTATGCTGCAGATGTTGAGAGGAAAGCAAATGTCCATAGCTTAGTATCATTTATGTGTCTTGCACTATAAGGTGCAAGTAGTCCAATAATGGGAACAAAAGGTCATTGGAAAGGAATGATGCAGGACAAATTGAAACTTTGCTGGTGAAATGCTTCGGGTCAACTTTCAACTTGGTCTTATCAGAACACCAAACCTCTTCCAGTTGCAATTTCTGTGTTTTTTGGCTTTATCTAGATTAGGAGTACATCATGGAAAAAGAAACTTAGGGAATAAATGGTTAAGAAACTAATAGGAGACAAAAATGCACAGAAGAACATCTTTAAAGGCTGAAAGATAATGTGTGCGGGATGACTGATCCAATCACCAGTTTGTTTGCTGTATATTTGTATCAAATTGTGCATAAATGTTTGTCTATCTACAGTACATCTGCAACTATGATAATATTTTGGACTGTGGGCATCATTTTTCAGGGTTTTGGAGATTAGCACCATTAAATGGAGATTAAAGGCATCAGGATGTTTAAGTGTGAAATATGCTTACATGAAAATGAGAGAAGATTCCAGGTGATTTTGTATTGATAGTACATAAATTTGATGATTGTTTCAAATAAAACACGCATTATATGGAGCAAGCATGAAAGAAGATTCTACAGCATTGAGGAGACAACATTGTGATTGTCTGGCTCTTTCAGGGGTTAAGGGTCATCGTGTTTTGATCTAAGGCCAGACAGCTGCAGAGTTGTCTCTGGCTATTTTGGTTCACACAGAAAAGTTCAACTGTGCATGAATCTAATGCAAATAAACAGAGGAGAGTTTGTTCAACTGTTTGTCATAGCATGACATGAAGAAAGTCCTCAGATGTTAGGGAGCATAAGTTTGTTATCACAGATTAAAAAAATATACTGTATACCACTCAGCAACAATAATTGAAAAAAGTAAAAATGCTAAAAAGATCCTTGTGATTTTTCTTTGAAAGTATCTTCTCAAATATCTGGGTTTAGTGTGTAACCAGACAGCTACTGTAAACGTGAACTGGAAAGATATATATATATATTTAAAGGACCATAACATAGACATAAATTTATACATGTATTTCAATCTTGTCACCATGGAAAGCGCAAGAGAGAGAAGGAGAGAGAGACAGTGAGCGCTCATGTCCCACAGACAGAGAGGGAGAGAGAGAAAGAGAAGAGAGAGAGAGAGAGAGAGAGAGAGAGAGAGAGAGAGAGAGAGAGAGAGAGAGAGAGAGAGCCCTATGTGCTGCATAAGCAAGAGACTGAAGTGGAAACTTCAAACAACTACACATCTGGTCCGAGCTGAGAACGGTACAGTGGGGTCCGCCTGAATTAGACACAGAACGTACCGGATTTGTGGAAGGAAATAGTAACTACAAGATCGAAAGAAACATTTACAGGGAGATGTATTTGTTTTTAGGTAATAGAAATTTCCGTTCGTGTTCGCTGCAAGGTGACGCAGCGCCGTGAACTAGGTGCAGTGACGATTATTGCGGCAACGCTGAAGGTCCTACATCGGGAAAATAACGGATCAGAGCGGAAGCGAAGCTGCGCTATTATGTGTCACGGCGTACAATGACAACGAGGCGAAAGTCAGCGAAACTACAGCTCCGGCGCTCTATTAGCGAGCAGCTGAGGGACTCAACATCGAAGGCTTGGGATTTACTGTGGAGGAATGTCAGAGAGCGACGGCTTGCAGGTCAGTATCACTTCACTGCAGAGTAATTGCTCTTCAGTCCAGAGCTGGAATCAACTTCTGCGCTCCTTTTTGGCAAATGGATTATCCTCCCCTTGTACGTCCATCGTTTCGATCAGTCAATTCATAGCCAGAAATAAATGCAGACCAGCAGGTTGTACGTGCAGCGGGATTTTAATGACATGATCACCTAAATGATTGACGCGCGTAGTTCCATTTACATTTTTTGTCGTTGTGAGCCTCATTCTTTTAATTAAATGTCTGACGTTTAATTAAAATGGATACCATATAATGTAAACCTTTACAACTTTTGGAAGAAGATATTTGTTACATTTAAGTTTTGTAGGGTTATTTGAAAGTAGACACATTTTTTTACTTGTAATACTATTTATGTAATTTCCCTTATTTTGATGGCTTTGTTGATTAGCAGTTTGCAGAGAATAAGAAGCACATTTTCTTTTAATCATAACCTACCTTTCGTTTTCGCGTCTGAGTGTAGATTTCAGTGCGGCTACAACCTGCCGGTAAGAGTGTAATCAGCGCTTTCCAATCAGATTGTCCGGTTGACAGATAACGGGACCCCTGATACGGTCACAACCCAGATCATATCACTATGTTGTAACGCTGTGGTATTTACAGCTCCGAAGCTGATCGCTGCTCGCGTCTGCTTTAAAACATAGTTTTAATTCGCAATGACACATTACACATTTATGTGGCTACTGAAACCAGACCCGGCAATCGCAGCTCACTAGACAGTAACTCTGAGAGTAGCTTTGTATGGGATGTGGTAGGCATATTCATTCTGCAATTGTGTTATTATTCATGTTATTTTTGTTTCGGGACAGTAGGTTAGCGGTTACACTGGTTTACTGGGTATGTTCCTGATTGGAGCTGTTTCTTGCTACCACATATAAATATATCACCTCCAGCCTGATTTGCTATTGCAATGCCACATGCTATCTTCCACTCATTTCCCAGAATTCATATGGTTAAAAATAGTTCTAAAAAAAACCCATCATTTTGTAGGGCTAGTACATTACAAGCATACAGAAACAAAAGTAAATGTCAAAGATATATTCTTTTTTCATTTTCAAGCCATTTATAAATGAAGATTTTAGTCCTTGTGTGGAATAATGTTTTTATATCAGTGACATTCTGTTTGGCAAAATATACATAAGTTAAAAAGGAACTCCACTTGAATTCTAAATAGTCTGCTCTCGTCTAGAGGCCGATAGATAGCAATATTTCACAGACATATATTGAATTAGCATGTTAGTAAAGATGAATGTGTTTAGTCTTGAGCACAGAAATGTCATCTTTTGAGTTTCTCGCATGGAATAAAATGATGAGTGCGGTATTTGTGGTGCCACGGCCTTGCCTCGTTACTCAGAGATTAGTCTGGATAGAACGGAGTTGTCCTTAAGCGCCAGGGAGGGGGGCACCGTGGATGAGGGGACCCCCATTGTGGCTAGAGTCCTGTCGGATTAGTTGAGAAGTCTTGTGTGCTTCCTGGATTAAACCGTTAATCGTCGCTCCATCCTCATTCACTTGACTTTGCCCCAAGGAGTGGGCTCTGACTGGTGGCAGTGTTAAGTCAGTTCTTCATACATGTGAATACATTTATAGTAAGGGTTTCAAACAGGAAAGGCTGGACTGACTCTCAGGAGTACCTGTAGCCATACATCTGTGTGATGTAAAAACCAGAATATGGTAATTACATATACCCCCAACACCTCTTGATGCAGAAGCATTTGGCTGGCCTGCAGTGTAACCCCCTTTTTTGCATTCTGGCCTCCTCTTTATCCATTCTGTTGTAAATGGTTTTTGGTCCTGGTCATTACATTACATTATTGTTATTTAGCAGATGCTCTTATCCAGAGCAGCTTACATAGGTTAGTTTTTTACATGTTGTCCATTTATACAGCTGGATATTTACTGAGGCAATTCTGGGATAAGTACCTTGCCCAAGGGTATAGCAGCAGTGCCAAGAATTGAACCGGCAAACTTTCAGCAATGAACCCTTCTCCTTACCACTGTGCACCCCACTGCAACAGGGTCAGTTGTCATTACATTAGCAGCAAAGCCATTGTGGTTTTGTTTTGCCTTTTTATTAGATCTTAATGAAAAAGTCCTAGTGAATCTTTATGAATTTCCATTCATGCCTACAGGTGATGAGATATTTCCTCACACCTGGACTTGGAAGAGTACGGTTACTGCAGGTCTTATTTAATCACCCAATTCAAACAGTCTTCATCTTCAGGGAGCCAGCTGTACATCTATTCCCAATTCTGAGAATGATACTGAACTCAAGAGAGCTGTAAAAGTCTGCTTGGCTCCCAAAAGTCTCCCATGGGCCAGTGTGAAAAGCCCAAGATCCAGACATCCTTACTCCTTTCTACAGGAGTGAGGCTCCTCTCAATAGTTATGTCTGCTGTTCTGCCACTAGGTGTCAGCGAATTCAAAATGCAGTGCTCTCACCTTATTAGACAGAGATGAGCTCATACACGCACACACTCATACACACGTATGCACAGATGCTTGGTCACCTAGCACTGTTGCGAATTCTTTAAGCGCCATGCCGGACAGTCTTTGGTTTTTCTGGTGTGCTTTAAGTTTACGGCATGCCACGTGGCCACTGCTACAGCTGCTGCAGAGGAACCCATTACTGCACCAGGCACATGGTGTATTATTAGCACTGTTGACACATAAATCCCACATTGTGTTCTGGATGTGCGCCTCAGTGTTTTGTCAGGGGTCTGGAAGAGTCCCCGTGGACCTGTGCTAATATACTTTGTGTTAAACAGCAGAGGACCTTATATGGTCTAGGCAAATACAGCTGGACCAAGTATTTTCCAGGAGAGACGTACCCCAGACCTGGTCCAGGGGCCTGCAGTGTATAAAGGGCCGACGTGTTTTTAAACCGCCTGTCTGTGTGTGACCACCTTTGTTCCTAAAGGCGTGGAGTCACCTTTACAGCTCGCTGCACCTACATTTTGCTGCAGCTTCCCTGTGTCAGACCTGCTCGGAAGTCATCACTGCTGAGGATTTTTTGAGCTGCTGGCCCTCCGTGGGGAGCTTTTTACCCTCGACCAGCAGGAGGAAGGAGACGAAGGAGAGGATGGTGGGAGTGAAAGTAGGTCACCGGCTCTCTCGGTGAACTGCTTTCAGAGGAAAGCATCGGAGCACGGCAGGAGGTGCATTCTGCAGTTCTGTGACTCTGGTTTCTCTCAAGTGAGGCTCTCAAGGCTAATGCACATTTAAGAAGAGAGCCGCTGTCACACTGACGTCTCAGTCGCTCAGCTGATCTCAGAAGTGGAGCTGCGACATCGTTTAACTGGCGAGGAAATGAGGAGCGCATCAAAGGGTCTTTGTGATGTATTTCACTGTGGCAGTTAGGTGTGGGCCTAGTCAACAAATCAGCAAACGGAGCCTAACTTTCATTAAACCCTTCTTGCCTTTTAAAGTCTGGAAAAGTACGGCATCCTGAAACATGCAGTGGTTGTGTTTTTTGCCCCCAAATTTTGTTGGCTGAAAGGTAATGATTCGACTGACAACATTTTTGCTGAGGAGTGCACTGCTCAAAATAAGCAGAGGCTGTTGACCAAGGAAAGTGATCAGTGTTTGGTCAAGCAGTCCCCCACTGTAAATTGCAAGCACCTGCTGGGTTTACACAGAGAGGGTAGCAGCATGTGCCTTGAGGTTCTTCCCATACATGTGCATACGCATTATCCCTGTGAGCAGCCGTTTCGACTCTCTTGCCGGTATGTGGTGCCTGGGAGCCACCAGGTTTAGGAGGCCTTTTTGGCCCGTGCAAGCTTGTGTTTTGGGCCTGTAAGGACTCACTTTTGAGGGCCATTCATTACATTACATTACATTACATGCATTTAGCAGATGCTCCTATCCAGAGCAACTTCCAGCACAATAGAACATAAGTGTATCCGTTCAAGTAAATAGAGCCAGTCAGTGTCAGTGTCAATTCTTCAGTTTCAGCCCACAGAGCACAAGAGAGAACAGGTTCTGGGAGTGCTGGAGGCAGATAGTCTCCACCTGAAAATGAGCAGTCCACACCAGGCTTTGTCTAAACATTTACTCAGCTGCTCTTTGCCTGGCCCCCATGTAAAAGTCTCAACCCATGGCAAAGGAGCGCAGTCATATTTATGATGCTTTCTGGAATCTATATCTTATTTTTGGCAGTGCTTTAACACAGTGCAATATATGCTCACAAAGAGTGCCAAGACTTCACTTCTCCTGAAAGTGCGTTGTGAGCAAATGCCAAGCCCCAGCCATAATCCTGTTTAATATCCATTTGGTAAATAGCAGCTAGAAACGGCGGGTGATTTATTGTCTTGGTTTAATTTGTTCTCATATCCCCCTGGTACGGCCTTCCAGCCTAAGCCTTGCAAAATCTGTGGCTTAAATTTCATTTGTCCAAGCAAGTCGCCCTCAGCCTCTAAATGGATGTGGTGAGACAGTTTCCACGGGTCTGAGAACAGTGGGTACGCACATGCGTACAAGCCCAAACATACACTCGTGCACAAATGCACACCCCAACGTACACACACCTACAGAGCACTCATGAATGGCAGGGGGGTGGCAGAGCAATATGGCAGCTAGGGAGCCAGACTTGTGACCAGCAGGTTGCAGTTTCAGATTGTAGTGATTAGACCACTGTTGTACTTTTGAGCAAGATACATTGCTTCCATTGCTTCAGTAAATGTCCAGCTTTATGAATGGGTAGTCAGTAAAATGTAAGCTACCATATGTAGGTCTCCTTGGGTAGGTGCATCTGCTATGCAACTACATTAGATTAGTGAAGGACACCTACAGCTCTACCCTGCAGAGAGTAGTACTAGTTTAACTTTCACCATTGCTACAGTTATCATTTACCACCTATATGTCATAGGAGGCTAAGAAGCGATAAGTTTTCTTAAAAGACTATTTGGAAATCAATCCGCGGGAGATTGTTTAGTTGTGTTTTAGGCTCATGTGTTTTAAGCACAGACCAAATAAGCCACCCTTTCCTGACAGATCGATGAATGTGCGCTACATTCATCCTAACCCTTAGCCTTGGCTTTGTGTTTTCAGAGCGGCGCACCTGCATTGAATGGCTGTGCAGGGCTGCTCTTTAAATACAGGCCACGTTTCTGTAGGTGGAGGCCGATAAGGCAGGCGAGTGACTCCTAGAACAGTCAGCACTGTTTCAAAGGGCTCACTTCTGAAGAGAGTGCAGGGCACGTCCCAGGGGAAGGTTCTGCAGCTACCTTGAGCTAGCGTGTTGGGGGTTCACTCTACTTTCACATCAGTACATTTTTAGGAATGAGCGCTCTACCGTAAGACCTGGCTTTTGATATGAATAAGTGATGGAGCGAGGAGTTTATGTTTTCATAGAGCAGTTTGAAATTTCAGCTCTTGTTCTCTACTGTATAAGACTTTGATACTATAATGGCACATGGTCATCTTAGTAAGACAGACTGGTTGGCTTTACTAACAGAGTACAAGTTGTATTTTTTAATCGATTCATATAATCTTTAGGCCTGCAGCTTATTGAATTTTAAGCCATGGGAAAAGAGTGGTTGCTGTAATGGCAAAGCGGTTATTAATGCATACTTTCCAGCTGTGGTGATACGTCACATTTAATCTCTAACTTATGTTTTGTTGACTTTGATAGGGAGGGGAAAGGATAAGGAGGTATTCACGAGCACTTAGCACATAGATGCCATTATCCCTCAGCATCACCCTCAGGATCGGTGTCAATGGTGTGTGTGTGTGTGTGTGTGTGTGTGTGTATTAGTCACTGGTTAACATGTACCATCACATGCTACACTGCTCAGTGTAATTTAAGGGAATTCATCTCGTGAAAAATAACTGGATGGCATGTAGAGCCAGTGGTTACATTAGAATATCCACCATTACATACAGGGCTTGACAGCCTATTAGTATGTAGGCTGTATGGATTTATAGTATTCAATCTATTTGAAATAAAAAAATTACATAGTATGTAACCAAGATTTTAACATTTTCAGTGTTTATATATGTATATATATATATATATATATACACACACACACACACACACACACACACACACTGGTTAGTAAACCTTGATGCCAAACCACTCAACCCAACAGTCTATGGATGGAGAGACACATTTATGATGCTGCAGAAATGACTGAAAGCAGCCCATGAGTGAAATTGTTTCAATGTACAGCACATTCGAGCTAACACTCCTCCAAACAGCCGTAAACAGGGCTGGTGGGGCTGTTGGGGCCAGAGAAGGGAGGCAGATGCGGAAAGAAAGGGCGTTCTCTCTGGAAGTGCGGACACTGAAAGGCACTCTTTGTGGGCCCTTGCCCCCAGTCGCCGCGTGCCGCTCGCTCAGAAAGGAGGCTGCTGTGCTCGGCGGGTGCGGTCACGCGTGTGCCAGTGAGTTCCGCCTTCGCAACGGGGCCTTGTGCTACACGTGAGCGGTAGCAGTCAGGGCATGGCCTCTATTTAAAAGTTGTGGGATATGGAGACTTTGCCTCTTCTACAACTGTGCTGCAAATAAAACTTTCGAGGTGACAGGTTGAATTGAAATGTGTTCGCTCTCATAGTCTTGTATAGACTTGACTGTTTCGGTACGTAAACACTTCCGTTGTGAACAAATAATAGCAGTGTGTTTTTAACCATTTCATGGATGCCAAGACTTGGGCCACTACTGCAATGAAAATTCCAGTCCAAAGGACTTGTGTTGATACTAAACTGGCTCAGGATTAGAGGAATGAATTGATACATATAAGCAGCAACACGAACAGCATATATTGGACGGATATGTTAATGCTAATGCACTTGGGGATTATTTTTAGTTGTGTTAGGTCTTGCCAGTAATGGAAAAGCACAGCTCCACCGTGATGTGAATTAATAAACAAGAACTGCCTGGGGATTGGTATAGTGAATTCAGCTGTGTCTGCTGTCTGCTGACCTTGCTCACATCTTGCTAGAGCACGTTGTTCTAGTTTCATCCTGAGGAGGTGCTTCATGGGGCACTCTGGTCCCCTCCCCTCTCTCTTCTCTGTCTCATTCATTCTCTCTTTCTTTATTTCTTTTCCTTTATCCCTCCCTCTCTGTCACTCATTTTCTCTTTCTTTCTTTCTTTCTTTCTTTCTTTTTCTTTCTTTCTTTCTTTCTCTCTTCTGGTTTTTTCTCTCTCTCCCTGTTATGACTGCTCCCCCCACCCTTACTCTCTGCTTACTCAGTCCACAGCTATTCCATTGGTATTTATATTTCCCTCCAGCCCTGAGAAACCAACAAAAGCTTCCATAGTCCTTGGCTTTGGCTCAGGCAGGTGGGCAGAGCTCCCCTGCGCTCTTGTGCCGTTGGCTGACGGGGTGGTCATATGATCAAGGAGGGCGAAGTGCCACACCTCCTGGGATCAGTTTACAACACTCGCCTGCCTGTGTTTGTGTGATGGGGGGGGGCCTCTGCGGGCAGAACAGAGTGAGAGAGGTGCGAGAGGTGTGTGTTTGGTCGCGCTTACATGCGGGAGGAGAATTTCTGTGGGACAAACGGCTCAAGAGAGATGATGTTCGAGGAGGTCCCAGGGGAGACCCCGGACAGTGAGGGCCTGGACGCTATGACCCAAGAGACACAGGACCTCTACCTGAGCTTGCACCCCCGCAGAAGGCTCTCGGGGTACCGTCTGGGCAGGCTCATTGCCAGGCAACAGCTGCTGAGGAAGATCGCTGGAGGTACGGGCCTCTCGTTTTCCCTCTCTGTGGGGTTTTCCCCTCACCTCCACTAGATTAGGCTCAGCTTGTGCATATGGTTGCCAAATCTGCTGCCTCACGGGGGCAATTTGATATTTCTATTGATATGCCAGCTATGGAGAGCCAACAGTTTATTTGTCTTGGTATAAATACACATTAGATACTGTGTATTCAGCGGTTTGTTTACATTTCTGTTTATGTCACACAGACATTTCTGACTCAGGTATATGTATTTATGTCTAAACGGCATGGACTCTGGTTCATTACACATGTGATCTTTCCTCCAGTCATTCAGAAGTGATGATAGAATCATCATGGAAAGGAGGGTGTGGGAAATATAAATTTGGATCAAGAATACAAATGGTCCCCGCTTTTAAAACACAATGCCTTCTGGAAACCCTGTCTTGAATTGGATTGGCTTGAATTTAATTTTGTGATCCCATAGATTCACCACTCCTGAACACAAATTAGAAATCAAAGTTTTCACAAGTGGAGAGACAAACAGTGAAAACAGATAAATAGTCAAATAAAAAACAGATATTCAAAAGATACTAATATTATACATATATTTCATATTGTTAAGTATAGCAATAAAGTAACTTATAAATATTCACCATTTTAACACACTGTATGATAGTGAG
The DNA here is from genome assembly GCA_019176425.1 of Megalops atlanticus. Lineage (NCBI taxonomy): Eukaryota > Metazoa > Chordata > Actinopteri > Elopiformes > Megalopidae > Megalops > Megalops atlanticus. The sequence goes on from CM032877.1 coordinate 37,490,365, forward strand.
GGAATGACAGAAAATAAAGAACACCAAGAAACATGGTAATTGGGCTGGTATTTATTTACAGGGAGAGTGAGACACTGTACACACAAAGGATAAAACAAGTATATCTTCAGATGTCCCTCATGGCTTCCCTGAATGAGGGCAACAAACTAAAAGAATAGAGACAGCACAACAAACGAAACCAAGGACTCCCGATGGGAAGAAAAAAAAACTTAACTGCCTCTTTAGACTTTAGACTAAACTTACTTACCTTTTCTGGCTCTTTTCCTTGTTCTCTTTCACACTCCCCAGCCTCTTGCCTTAAATGAGGACTTGTGTACAATACAAGTCTTGTGTGCAATAAGTAATTAGGCCATTTTATAAATGTCATAAGAATGGATCACCATAAAGTGGGGACTGCTTACATTCATTTAAATTTAGATGTATGATTAAATTTTAACTTTGATTCGTCCCCCTCCACATGAAGGAGATAGCTTCTGCTCTCTTAAAAATTCAGAATTGAATGTTTATTCAGTATTTAAAGTTTTAAATTATTATCACACAATGGTTAGAACATTTCAGATATAGTGAAATTGGGAGAGGAGAGAGGAGTGTCGCTCAGGTGACACTGCTGTGCCCCCAGGTGCTGTCATCATAATAGATCAGGGAGCCCACCTTGGGTAAACAGCACCTGTCAGTAGTAAGGCCTGTTACATGTATCAACAGAAGGCAATGTGTAGCTTATAGGTTCCCTACACATATACGCCCACACACATACAAACACACACACAACAGACACTATAGAATCATAACCCACTTGCTTTCTGGTGGTTGAGACACAAAGTATTGTTTGATGTGTATTTTCTTTTCAGGTCTCCCTGCTGTTGCATACACTTTCATAAAAACGTTGCTTGTGAAGTCTTGTGACAGCAGTGCATGCTGAATCTTGTATTTGCTTGTAAGCGCAGCAGGGATCTGTGGTCAAAGACACGTTGTGTCAGCAGAGTATGTAAACACAGAAACCTTGCCAATATCATTCATAGCTGTAAAAATAACTCTTCCTCTCTGATACTAAAACCTGCTGCATCGTGTTCTTTGTACGGAATACGAATATTCTGCGGTTCTACGTGCTGGCAGTACTGTGGCTCATAAGCTGCAGCATTGCAAAGGAAGTGAATGTGTTTCCTCTGTAATGAGCCTGTAAGAATTACAGCATGGAAAATACAGGTGCTTGTCCATTCTGTTCATGCTGAAACAATCAGTTGACCCATAGCCAATTTCATTATGCACGGGTTACAGCACGTGGAAAATATGCAGCATAACTCCCCATGAATGTATTCATCTTTTGTGTAATTTGCATTTATCTGAAGGTTGCTTGTGGGATCTCAGAGCATGAGCCTGTTTTATAAATGTCCTTTGCGCTCCAGCACAGTCTAGACAATAACAGCTGCACAGCAGTGTGGGTCCCAGAATACCCTGTTCCTCCATGAATGGTGGCCAGCTTAGTGATGATGGCAGTACTGCATTTTTGAACAGATCAGGTGGACCCCATCCTCAATATAGCTGCTGCCAGAGACAAAGCTCAGAGTATGGAACTTTGAGGCAGTAGACTTGCACCATGGTTTCCTTAGGAAAAGGAATGAATGCCTGAGGCTGTGCAAAACTTGATTTAGTTGATTATGAGGCAGATGTGATAGGCAGGTGTAGCCACTGTATTGTAGGATCATCAAATGAATGACAGAAGATCAACTGTCGTATGTCCCTTGTACAAGGTGATAACTACAACTCTGTGTAACATCATTAGATGGGTACGACATTGGGTACGACATTGCCCCCCGCCAGGGTGTGTTGCAACCTTACATTCTACATTAAACTGAAGGTTTTCCTGTACTTCTCTGTGAACTATGTCCCAGAAGCCCTTGGGTGTCACACTGTGTAGCAATGAAATAAGAGGAGTTTTCCCACCACTAAGCTGTGGGAAACATGAAGGGTGACAGGAGTGACAGGTCAATAGTGTCAGTTAGGTATTCAAAAATTCTGAAAATTCTCCCTCCCTCTCTCTCATCTTGCTCAGTCTCTCCCTTCGTCTGTCTCTTCTACTTTCATCCCTTGGTAGCTGTTGTAGATGCTTTGAGATGTTGTGTCATTCTGGAAAATGATGATGTGTTACATTTTCCAAGTTCATTGGAGTTGGAAGCTGTAGTTTTATTTTCTCTAGATAGTGTGACACAAGCACCCCTGACCATGACACTCCCCCCATGGTCAGTTTGGCTGACTCAATGCCGCAGTTGGACATTCGGTGCCGGACTCGGAGTCATTGGATTTCTCACGTATTGCCCCATAGTGAATTCCAGCTAAACTTATGGAAGTCTGTGTTGGGACTCCATTTTAACATCACTGAAGCGCTGGGGAAAATCAGAAAAGCGCAATTCCTGTTTCCTGGGAAGTTCAGCTGAGGCGGTGGAGGCAATGGGTCATAGCAAATGGAGATGAGCAACAGCGCTGCCAAAATGGTTCTTTCGAAATCAAGCTGAAACAAATGTTGTTTTTGAGGTGGGCTTAAGCTCAGACTGCTTCCTGTGACTTTGTATTATGAAGCTCATCTACTCCGGTTGTGCTGTATACTGTGTTATGGGGTTATCCTCATCTCTCCTGTGTAGACTCTGAAGGCTTGACCGGTCCAGTAGCACTTCTTTGGAAGCAGGTGGAGGCTCTCTCTGGTTTTCCAGCAGCTGTGCTCTGATTTACAGCATCTCATTCCTGGGCTCTTTATTACCCTGTGATCACCCATCTGGAGGCCAGACTCTCGGGTTCGAGGATGATGCCTCTGCATCTGCCACCTCTGTTCATGCAGCTGACTTTAATGGACAAAGAATGCCAACCGCGAGGAACCGTGGTCCTGAAGAAAAGAGGAGGTGGTCCAACTCCATCTCACGCATGCATACACATGGACGTGAACACACAGGTGGATACGCTTTATTATTTACACTCACAGACATGCACTCTACCTTACAGAGATGTGCACATACACTGCCACTATGAATCTAGCACGCCACACACACACACACACACACACACACACACACACACACACACACACACACACACACACACACTCTGCATCCTCTGTGCACAATCTATGGCTGCATAGAGTTGGAAGTTCTGTTGGATTCTTGGCCTAGCTTCAGAAACTCCTGTTGTTTTTTGTCCGGAATCACAGTTTTAGGGCTATTTTCAGCTCTCTGTTCTGGGAGATTTAAATAGCTATGGATGAAATGTCCTGATGTTTTTATTTTGCCATGGCGATAAGAGCAATGTCAGCAATTTATTTGCCATGTATGTTATCGTCAGACAAAACCTTTTTTCTAAAGTTCTAATTTTCTTTTTTTTCGTATATTCATTGTGAACACCTCTATACTGCTGGCAGAATGTCCACAATGTATTAAAAACGGATATGTTACGGATAAATGTTTTATTTCCCACCTAAGGCTTGCTGTCATGTTATGTGGCAAAGGGCAATATACTGTACCACTTGAGGCCAGAGAGAATTCACACCACTGATCCCTCAGTGGCTACCCTGTACATGTCTGCTCATGACCTTGGCCTGGTAAATGACCCCTAGCCTCTCTGTGAAGGCAGTGTGGCCCCACTCAATAGTGCCCCTCTCCCTGCAGAGCTATTGTTTGGCATCTGTGTGTGACGTGCCATGGCCACAGCATGCCAGACTCTCAAGGGCAGAAGTGGCATGTTTGTCATACGCATGCCCACAGAGTCACTCCTGTCAGTGACTGTTTTTCGTGATCGATGGTGGAATGTGCCTCCCTTTCAGTGACTTTCTCCCAGAAACACCCCCCCCTCACACAAGTTTGCCTACCTCTGAGCTGCCTGCCTCTGGAATACAGTATCTCCTGTAGTAGTTTTCCATTGAGATGTTCAGTTTTGTGTTACTTTCCACATTTTACTTAGCCTCTTCAGGCCTAATATCCCATCTCTCTCAGTGGGCTTCAGGACACACTGTGCCCCTGCCTTTGTTGTAATGTGGTATGTGGCCTTCTGCACTTGTTAAGGCTAACAGGTGGCCAGAATTGGCTTCCCTCTCTGACGGAAAACACAGAGTAGATGAGGTGCAGTAACACTACTACATACTGGAGCTTTGAATGCCAGACTGGGGGAGAGGGGCCCTGAGCCATTGAGTCATTCCCTGGATAAACTAGCCACACTAATCCTGACCACTCCACCTCCACTAATGTGTGGTGAGGTCTCTGGTGCCCGTGCGCTACTCGGACATCAACCTGCTGTCACTGGTAGCTAATGCTATACACCATCATCGTCATCATAGTCATCATCAACATATTTGCCACCATCATTGCTCCAGATCAAAACCTTTCTGTCTTCCTCCCAGGGCCAGCATTCCCTGAACTGGTCTATGATGTAGCTCTGAAGAGCAGGGGTCCAATCTGTGTCATAGAAATACTAGATATGTCACAATGCCCTGCTCTGCACCACAGCCTCTGTATCACTCCCTTAAGAGAGTAATAACATGCCTTTTATGGCAAATTGAAACGACACATTGCCATTGTTGCAATGGATCCTGAGAAAAAAGCCTCTCTCTGGCCAGATGACAGTATTTGATACTCAAGGCTTTACCATACAATGCTGAGTGGAGAATTCCCAGTGTGTGACCGCACCTATTCATTGCTATTGTAATGTTTGCCTAAGTGCTACTGTGATTACTTCACAGCTGAACCTACTGCAGGCTGGAGGCTGTTCAGTGCTTATGGCTATGAACTGCTCCATGCTTCTCCTGTCTCTCATTTACTGCTGTTTTCTTTCACTCCTACCTGCTGGGTACAGTTAAGAATTGGTCTTAGTTTTTTCCCCTGTCTCCTTCCCATTTGTCATGGGTGAGATTTGAACTGTGTTTCTCCTGTGACTGCTCTTCCTGAATTTCTGTTGGCTCCCTATCCTCGGTCATGGTGCAGAGCGAGTCCGTGTTTGTGCAGCATCTCTAAATCATTTGTGTTTGGGTTGACTCATGTGTAGTGGTCACGGTTGAAACGTGGTCTGCATTTGTCTCTCAGTATCCCAGTTCTGCTGTACGTTTGTGTGTCATCTGGCCTAAGCCAGTAGACACAAGCTCTGCCCAGCAACTCCCAACGGTAAAGCAGTGAACTCCCTGTTTGCCTGTGGATTTCAGGTGATATTTCAGCATGGTAAAGGTTCAGACAGTAACGGTATGGAATGTGCCTGCTCACCAGGGCTGGTTGCTGAAGGTTCTGATGTTGAAACTGGCAGCAGAAACAGCTTCCTGTAAATTCCAAAGCATTTATGGCAGGCCATAGCATGTGTGTTGTTGCGCAAAGATCATAGATAATAAGAATTGCGGACGTTAGTGCGAAGGTTGGACAGAGATAAGGGCTGGGACTTGCAGCGGAAAACGTAATACACCCACTAGTGCAGTATTGCAAATCTGAGTCATGTATCTCTGTGTTTTCTGGTCAAAAGCCAAGCGGTCCCACCTCAGAATCAAGCCATGTGTGACTAGCACAGTTTTGATTGCTTGGGGTGATGTTGAACTAGATTTATTGCTGTTTGCAGTGGCTACTTCACGATACATTTTGCAGGGACTGCTGCAGGTAAACTGAAAAACTCTGAAAAAGCTAACAATACCATGAGCTGCCTGACATTTACTACAATTACAGACTACACTCTATTTCACTTCAGAAAAACAGATTCTTGTTTCTAATGGAGCAAAACTATTTTCCATTCACTATTCCTAGCATGTGCAAGTGTTAAGATCACATTGAGTGGTGGTTCAGAGATAAGGGATTTGGAAGCTGATGGCTGCTCCATGTGGGTAATGATTGCCTGGATTGAGAAGCATGTATTTTTTAGGTTACAGCAGTAAGGTCATACTTTATCCCAATACTATAGGAAGACTTTCTATGCCAGAGGAAAGGAATGTGAAAGAATAGGATCATACTGCATGAAATCAGCTGGAGTGCATTCTGACTGCAGCATGACCTTCTCAGATTTTCTTGGAATTTTGCACAGACATCTGTCCTGTGGGGGTTACTACTGGGGATAAAAAGGTTTCCAAGTTAGACACAAGACACAGATAATTCAAAGTACAATAGTTAAAAGCCTCTACAAGTCTTGGTAGGCATGTAGATGCAAATGGAAAACCACTTAAATGAGCTATCTCAAAAATGATGTTAATACAAGCTCTCTGAGACTTGAATTGTAGTGGTCCTTGCTCTGTGAAGATGTGTTTTCCCCAGTGGTGGGCTACTCTGAACCAAATAATGTGGAACAGAACAGATCTCAGTGGGGTTTATTAGAACTTGACTTATAAATGGCTGTAAATGGTTCTGTTCATTGGGAAAACGTTTCAGATATCACTGTTCTCTGGAGGCAAGAGAACTCAGTGTATTTCAGAACTGAATGTTTAAGGAATGTGGTTGATTGTACTATGTTAGCTGGGGCTACTGTGAATCCTTCTTTCCATATGTTCCCTGTGTTACTCTTTCACCTCAGACAGAGGAGATAGAAAAGCCAAACAGAGCACTACAGTGTCCTTTGAAGGCGCAGGAGTGCAGACAAAGATAGATGAAATCTAGAGATTCTCAACCCTGCTCAAATAATCACTGTCTTTATCAAGAACTGTCAGTACCACAGCTCTCTGCTCCTTGCTGCTGTATGGCTCAGAGTGGCTCTGGGTCTCCCTCTTCTGGAAGGATCATAAAAGGCAAAACAGCCAGACGGACAGGCTGCAGATGTCCAGGTGCTGACTTCTCAGTTCACAGCTCTTTCAGAGGAGCCCCAGTGTCTGCATCATAGGCCTTAAGATGAGATTCTCTGCAAGGCAGCATTACTTTCTCATTACTTATTCCTAGAATAAACAGGAATTTGAAATGTGTAATGCTGCTTTGATTTTAATTAGGTTTTTAACCTGTAACCCGTGCATTACAAGTCAAAAGGCAGCAAGAAAAAAGGGAGAAATTCTCTCCCTGTTCAGATGCATTTTCAGAACAAGGCAGCCCAGCACCATCACTCAAAGAAGAATGCTGTATCACCAGGTTGGACAAGATGTAGAAACAAACCCCTCCCCCCACGTCTGCCCTCAGCTGCCTGGTGTCTTCAAGGAGCTGTCACCCAGGGCATACACATTACACAGGCACAGACACAGATGCACTCACACACACACACTTATACACACCTGTAAACTCTGTTACATGTGGTATGCTTTCTTGTGGTGGGCAGTGTTATTCATCTCGGATTAAAGATATTTGATGGCAATAACATCTGTCTTTTCTTTTTTCATTTTTGGACTTGCACTTCCCTCTTTGTGCACCTTTTTTGATCGTAACGAGCTCTTTGCATTAAAAGTGAATATTTGCATAGTCCTTTTTGATTAGTTTTAGTGTGTATTATTCTACTTTCGGTGTGCTAGTCCTCCCTGGGGAGAGACTGCATCCTGTCCTGTCATACATTCAGTCTTAGCTGCATGACAGCACAGTGCAGTTCAGATGGAATGTGGGCTGCTGAGGGTGTGTCACTGTGAGGAAACCCTGGGACAGGGGACAGGGGCGTGGGATGGGGCAGGGGGACCATTAATTGGCCTCACTGTATCCCCCGGGGAGACGGTTCATCCCCAGCAAAGGCGTTCTCACGCCGGGAACGTGTGTCTTGCGTCTCCGCCCCGATCTGGATTCCGCCTTGGCCTGACCTCTCTGTGCCTCCCACCCCACCCCAGGGAACCCTCTCACTGAGTGAGCTCGGACTAGGGCGGAGGAGGACGCTGGCTCTTTCATCTCAAACACAGATGTATCTGTGGCTGTGTCATGCTGTCTGTAGCTGTGTCATGCTGTCTGTCATGCTGTCTGTCTGTCTGTACAGTGGGCTGTCCCTCACACAGATACCTTTGTTGCTGTAGCGCACACATCTCTCACAGATGTGTCTGTCCTTGCATTGTGCTGTCTGTCTGTCACAGATTTGTCTGTCTCTGCAGTGTGCTGTGTGTCTCTCACAGATGTGTCTGTCCGTGCAATGTGCTGTCTCTCTGTCACAGATGTGTCTGTCTCTGGAATGTGCTGTCCCTCACTCACTCACAGATGTGTCTGTCTCTACAGTGCCTGTCTCTCTGTCACAGATGTGTCTGTCCCCGCAATGTTCTGTCTCTCTGTCACAGATGTGTCTGTCCCTGCAATGTGCTGTCTCTCTGTCACAGATGTGTCTGTCTCTGGAATGTGCTGTCCCTCACTCACTCACAGATGTGTCTGTCTCTACAGTGCCTGTCTCTCTGTCACAGATGTGTCTGTCCCTGCAATGTTCTGTCTCTCTGTCACAGATGTGTCTGTCCCTGCAATGTGCTGTCTCTCTGTCAAAGATGTGCCTGTCTCTGCAATATGCTGTCTCTCACTCACAGATGTGTCTGTCCCTGCAATGTGCTGTCTCTCTGTCAAAGATGTGCCTGTCTCTGCAATATGCTGTCTCTCACTCACATATGTGTCTGTCCCTGCAGTGTGCTGTCTCTCACTTGCAGGCCTGTCTGCTGCTGCAGTGGGTTGTCTGTGGACCTATGTGGTTCCCAATCTTCACTGCGATGGTGACAACTGTGAGCGCGCTGTTGTCATCAGTGATTATATACAGATATGCTATGGCTGAGCATTCAGGCTTGAGCATTCAAGATGAAGTTCCTAGGTTCTGTTATTTTAAGACTTAAGAAATGTGAAGTATATGAATTATTCATTTTGGAGTGGCTCCCATTCAGCTAATTTAAAGTTCCCCTTCTGCAAACACCTCTCAGTTGGTTTAGTTTTAAAATTTCCTCTGCAGTGGCCAGAATATTTGCTCCCTGCTGTGTACCGTCATGTGGGTCGCAATGATTCTCTGTCAGACCTGAGCTTCAGGCTGTGTCCAGTTCTGCCAGTTGTTCTCCAGATGTGCTCTGCTAGTGCCTGTAATACACAATTACTGGATGGGGGCTCATATGCTCTCTCATATATATTATGACTGGGCCTCTAGCCGCACAGTAAAGGACACAACATGCACTTTCTCCCACATATATGATATGGGGGGGGGGGTACACAATCCAGATGTGCCTTAGTCTCCACAAAAGGAGAGGAGGGGGAGGGGTCTGAGTCATCTGAAAAGACCCAGGGAGAATTTGAGAGGGAGGGAGGGAAGGAGAGAGGGTGAGAGTCAGAGAGCAGAGAACAGCAGTTTCAGGGGGGAAGAGTTCAGGCGCACGTGAGGCATTTACAGGAACCCACTCAGACACACCGGACACACTGTGGGACGGATGCTTCAAGGTACAGGATCTTTCATCATCTCTAACAGCCAACACGTCTCTCTGTGATGCTGTTGTCATGATACACTGCTAATGTGAGCCAGGATAAAAATGCTTTTGTTGGTTTTGTCCAGTAATATATGACTGGTGGAAGCAAACCCTGAGCGAATATCAATGTCTTTTAACAGTTATTGGTGTTTAACTGGCTTCTGTAGTTGTCACATGTTGTCATTTGCCTTCGATGTCTTTTTATTAAAGTGTGCTGTACTGCAAACAGATGAGCTTCGGTTTGGGTAAAAAAAAAAAGATATGCTGGTGTAGACAGGATAAATAATGAAAATGTAAAAATATTCCCTAAAAGAAATCTTGATGTTTTTCAACCCTTGCACATTCCACTTTCTGTACTCTGTGAGCCCCCAAAGAGGGTTGACAGAACAGTTGAGCGTGTGTGGGAAAATGGCAGGGGTCCAGCACATATGTTTTCAGGACTTACTGCCTCATGGATTTCACAGACCTCTCCACTGATCCATTTCAGTCTGGATTGGGGTTTCTGTTGGCGGGACAGGGCTGGGGCAAAGGGGCTGGGGCTTTGGGGATAGCCAGCGTGTTCCTTGGCCCTTTGGGCCCTTTGGGCCCTTTAGGGCCTGTATTCCTGGCAGCCCTGTGGCAGTGGGGGCAAGTTGGGGCCGGGACGGGACGGGGGGGCTAATTGTGGAAGGGGAGCTCTGGTCAAAACTACCAATTTGATATGCTTAATGATATGTATGGGTATGTATAAACACATAGCTGAAAAGTCAGATTGGATCATTGTGCCCTTTTGCATTCCTTGAAATGGTAAGGAGAGGGAGAGAAACTTTTCATCTCTCTGTGCAAAGGTCTCCAATCCAGCGATAGCAGGCAATCGGTCAATCAGGAATCCACCTGCACTTTAAATAGAGGTGTAAGCTTGCCCTCGCATCCCCCAATTTAGAGCCAGCTCCACTGCCACATGTTCTCAGCAAGAAAGTGAAAAAGGAGGGAAAAGAAGGAATGATTGTGTATGGCGGCAGTGTATCATAGTGGTAAGGAGCAGAACTTGTAACTGTAAGGTTGCTCGTTCAGTTCCCTGCTGGGTCACTGTTGTTGTACCCTTGGGCAAGGTACTGAAGCCCAGAATTGCCTCACTACAGCTAAATATCCAATTCTAACCTGCGTAAGTTGCTCTGGATAAGAGCGTCTGCTAAATGCCAATAACGTCATGGATTTTCTTGGTGTATGTATGCATGAAAGCCCACCCAGAGAGTTTTGTTGTTTGAGCTGTTCAGCGCTGAAGCAGTTTTGACCTCCACTGGGCCTCATCCTCTACCAAAGTGTACATGTACAGGAGCAGCCATGATGCACCTAGTGCCTGACTTAAAGAGCGTAGATCTTCTAATGTCAAATGTTTTGAGCTCAAGGTGTTCTCTTCCATTTGAACCAAGTGCGTATGCTTCAGACCAGTTCTCAGGTCAAGTCGGTATGCGACATGGCATCCGTGCTCCTGCAGTTTCACTAACAAGGAGAGATTTGTAAAAACAGAGCACTCTGTGTTGAGCGTAGTCATCCATCAAATGTGTGTTTTCTTGAGTCACGCTGCTTATGATTTAGAACCCAAGTGCTGTCCGCTGTTTGAAAAACAAGTGAAGTGGTTTTCCACTGGCAGAGTTCTCTAAATATTTACACCGTCGGGATGTTTTTTCATTGCTTCCAGGATGGGAACGCTGAGCGGAACCAGTCTGGGCTTCACTTTATCTGTGCATCGCGTACAGTGCCGAGTTCTGACAGCGTGTTGAAACGTGTTATACGTGAAAGTGTGTTAAAACTGCTGAGCAAGAGATCTGAGTGAAGACAACGATTTTGCACTCTTGCTAAAAAACTGCATTTCAACTCTGTGCGTGTGTGTGTGTGTGTAAGAGAGAGAGAGAGAGAGAGAGAGAGAGAGAGAGAGAGAGAGAGAGAGAGAGAGAACCTCTAGCCATACAAAAATGAGGGTCCAGACCATAGGCGTTGTCACCCCAGTTCATAAGGCACTTGATAGATGAGTGTTGAATATGAGTGTGACCTCACCTCAGCTGTGCCAGGCCTGCTTATTTTGCTGTTGGCTTATTTTGCTGTTGGCTTATTTTGCTGTTGGGATCCTGTGGCCCGGCAGACCTGTTTCCCAACAGCCCACAGCAGGTGCCCATACCTTATGTGTGTTTGGTATTTACACTCAGAGTCAGTAAGGCCTGCTTGCTTTGAGTAAGTCCCACTCTTTTTTGAAGTCAAAGGGTATTATGTTAGGAGGTCAGAGGAGCAGGAAGTGTTCAGAATAATTGGACCTACTCTAGGGTTCCTGTTCTGTTTGACTACAGAAAAAGCCTTCTCAACACTTCAAAAAAAGTTCACATTTTCACAGCACCAACAGACTTTCCTGACTTTTGTATATTTAGTTGGTAGGGATTTAATGTTGCTTTCTGTTTTCAGCTAAAGCCTCGGGTATTAAATGAAATGGGAAGTTAACCCTGGTCTTCCTGGTGTGGAATCTGCTGGAGGTTAAGGTCTCAAGCATCTCTGAGCTTGCTCTGGGATTGGCTTTGCTCTATCCCAGCCTTGCCAATGCTTGGCTGTGGATGTGCGTGGAACATATAAACATAAGTTGAAACAAGTGAGAGGAACTGCAAATGACAAGACTGTAAGCCTTTATTCGTTGTGTGACATGTCTGCTTTTGGGATTTCCATTGAGGCAACTATGAACTGGGCTATTCTTGGTCTAAACTGGAAGAAAGAAAGAGTTGTGGCTGAAATATAGACAGAATGGATTAAAATCACAAGGGGAAAAGGACATAGAGCGAGAAGCAAAAGGTAAACCCTACTGTGCTGTGAGAGTCACACTGCCAGGCTGAGTCTAGACTCACTGACCCTACATCATCATTCGCCCGTGCTCCTCCATTCACTCCTGACTTTCTTCTATACACCACACCCCTGCCCACCCTCAACCACCCCACCTTCGCTGCGTTCCGCCCTGCCCCATAGAGTGACTGGAGTTCGGTGCCTCACGGCCTGATGACAGGCTGCAGGATGCCAGAGGAGACAGACCACAGGGCAGAACACCATTCTGAATTCCTCAGTTTTTCCATTTATTTTGGGAAACTTTCCCGTTTCCCCTGGCAACCTGTCTGAGGTTGGCTTAATCCTGCCCTGGAAACAGACTCTGGTTTTATGACAGGTTTTTTGGGTTCATCTCAGGCTCTGAGCCGCTCTTTTCCTACCCCAGCTGTTTAATCACAGAGCATCTAATCGCGTCCAATCTGCCCAATCAGAAACCCCTCCTCAAGAGAAGTTTGAGAAAAGTGGCTTTGCATATGCCGAAAGGCTGTACAGTATTCAGCATATTTACAGAGCTTGTAATGTTTGTCCTTTATAATGAACAACTTCTGTTCTCCATCATGGCGCCCTGCCTGTTGTCATGTTTCTGCTGGTAAGAATGCTGTGAATATGAAGACTTTGTGAGATTACTGAGTGGCACCTCTTTCTTAGGTTGATTGCCATGCATTGTATTTAGGCCGACGCCCACCAGGGGGCGGAGAGATGCCGGGGCTTGTATTAATTAAACTCCCCTCTGAAAACAGGAGACCTTTATTCCCACGACACTGGGAGAATGACTTGGGGGCACTTCAATATTAACTCAGGCTTGGCTTTGCCAGCTGCCTCGCTGCATTTCAAATACTCCAAAACAGCCTTAATGTACTGCAGAATCCTATTGATTGCCACTGCGGTCAGGCAACCCACCAAATATGTTTACTCTTATGGAGTGCATAAAAAGCTGTCTTTTTCTCCTCTCTCACTCTTTCTTTTTCCTGTTTACCACACAGTACTGAGATATTTTAGATTGGACAGGGGCTTGGGGGAGTGAGAAAAACTGGTTTTAGGATTGTGATATAAGACATTGTGTTTTTTAAACCTGTGAGAAGCACAGACTCAGTCATTGCTGGCAACAGGTCTAGCCACTTGGCACACTGGCTTTTTTAAGGCATGTCTGCTCCTACAAGTGGGATATTGTCTGCTCTGTACAGAAAATTGTACAGAAAATGCGGCATTATAAAGAAAACGCTGGAATAAAGAGGGGTGCTGTCTTGAGCCCCGTCATCCAAGGTGTCTCTCATGAGGTCTGTGGAGCTGTCAGTTTGTGTGTTGTTGATCTTCCCACAGGCTTATGGTTAAATTATGGTTCAGTGTGTCTGATAAAGCACCACAGTCATGAATCACTGACTAGGTTGTTGGATTTGGGACAGGGGGTGAGGGCTGGGGGTTCACAGAGTCCATTTTCCGCAGCCTAAATAGCGCGTGTCACCCGTTCGCCCATAAAACCTGATGTCCTCAAGTCTCTGGCGATGAAGTCTCCTGTTGTGGTTTTCTCAGTTGTGAAGTGGATCACGAAGCCCAACCAGTCTCAGCAGAAGACTTTAGGGATCTTGTGTAAGGGACGAAAGATAATTCGTGAAATCTACCCAAAATATGGAGCGCCGCCTCGAACAAAGGTCTGGATTTCACGTCCCCATTCCTGTTACGTAACAGCTGTTCCCAGAATAAAGCAGGATGCCAGCAGAAATGAAAATTACTGCCGTCGAGGCAGCCTGCGGTACGCTCGGAAGCAGTTCTCCAGATGTACTGACTTGCGCTTTTTCCCTGGGAGTAAGGAATAAATAGAGGAACTGGAGAAGTGAGATTTCATCTGGATTGAACTGGAACATTTTTAACAGCCCCCCCCATGCCTACCCTTGGGTCCTGAGGTCTCACCCCATTTAGTCTAAGCCTCCCCTCTTATGTTTTGGAAATCTTAATTAGGACTGCATATTTTATTATAATAGCTGCCATATGTTACAGAGGTAGTTCACAACTTTAAGCTGTTATGGAGAGCCCTGTAATTCTATTCTAACCTCAAAGTGTGCTGTGTATGTCCAATAAACATTTGTATTACATGGTTCTCTGTAAGTGCAGAAACAAACAGGTTTTCTTATGCTGTTAGGAATTACCAGGAAAGAAAGTCATTAAATATGAGTTAGATACATAAATACTAAGGAAGTCCCCATCTCAGAAGTTTGTAAGAATGACATACAAGACCCTCACCGGTTGGTTGTGTAGATGGTGTCAAATATGTTTAAATATTTGTAAAATACATCAGAGGAGGACAGAAATGAACTTTTAGTAGGGACTTTTAGGGAGAGTGTTCACGCAAACAGCACAGCACAAAAGTACGTCTTGCAGACATTGTGTATCAGCGCTCATGTTAACAAGGACAAGCTGTGGAAGTCGAGTCCCACTGCATGAGTCAGTGAATTGTGGTTTCCGATAGTTTATATTGCATTTTCCCACTTCGGCTGTCTACGTTTTTCCATTCCATAGCTCGCTGGGGCAACATTTGGACTTCCCCGTTACTCCCCCCTCTAGAGATACGGCATCTCCCAGCACTCTGTCATTATGCTGTTCAACACTGGTGTGAAAGTCCTGTGCTCTCACTACTGCGTGCACGATTAACCCAGTACCGTGAAGACAGGGAATGGTGGAGACAGTCAGTAGGGAACACTGTGAGTTTGGAAGCCCAGTCTTGTGGAGGATTTGACTGCATCTCATGAAAGCAAAAATGGTAAATGAAAATTTCATGCTGAAGACGTCATACCCCAACCCCAACCCCCCCTTCCCCCACACCAGTACCAGCACATGTTACCAAAAATGTGCTGAAAAGGGGACAGGGAGCTGTAGGGATGAGAGAGAGAGAGAATAAACAGAGGGGAAAAAAGCAAGAGACAGGCTGTAGTAAGGCTCTGTAGAGAGGGCTACTGAGAGGGGGCAGGGGACGGAGAGAGGGGAGGATGTAGCGGAGCTGGGAGTTTGTGCGTTGTCCCCACAGTCGTCAGGAATTCGCCGCAGTGTGGGAATGGGGATGCTCAGATTTGTGGAGGCTTTGGGAATTCCCTTGAGAGAGCTACGCTTGTCAGAGCGTGACCGAAGGATGAAAATCCCAAGTGAGTTTTTTTTTTCCGCTCATAGAACACTACACATATACATTTATGTTTGTGTCATTGCACAGACACGTTTTAATGAAGAGGGAGATTATTTATTTGAAGTAGAAGTGCTTTTCATAGCTTGTGCGTTATTTTGAACAGAAAAGAAAATATGCAGAGAATGTAGGTTACTTAGTGTAATGGTTGGATCACAGTTATGTCATAATCTTTTGTTAATTTTCCTCTCTTTTGTTAGAGTGCACTCCACTGTAAGAAGTACCCTTTTGTTAAGGTGCTTATTGTGTATACTTATTTTGTTTCTGTTTTTCACACATTCTGTTCTGCATACATATACTGCGTGTGTGTGCATGTCTATGTGTGTGTTTATGTATCTATATTGATAGATATAAATATAAAGATAGATGCAGACCTGATCTGAATAGCTGTGAAGGGTAATCCCCATCTCTGTATCCATGGAAACTTGATCTGTCCTCTTATTATTTGGAGAGGGTTCAATGTAGAGAGCTGCTCTTCCCATATAGCTTGCTTTGTTTATGGTAAACTACTTTGCCCAGTTAAGCTGTTCAGTAGTTGACCTCCTCTGCCTACACAATGCTTTTCACATCATTAATGCTGTAGAACTCCTATGAGTGTCTGTGGGTACGCAGTAAATGTACCCCACATACTGTATTTCCCCATATATATTTCACCGCTTAAAGGGGACAGGGAATGGATGAGCTTGGCTGTGTTGCCAGCATTTTTCCAGCAAAAATGGAGAAGGTGAATGCCACAGATTGTGAGGCGGGCACCAAAAGCTGATATGGTACAAATCCGCATGGAGACTGTCCTGGAAGCGTACCAGAACTCTCCTCCCGAGGATGCCGTCGCCACGGCACCTTTGGCTGGAGTTGCGTAATGGAATGTTCCTGCGCGCGGTTACATAAGCCCTGCGAAGGAGGGGAAGGTGCGCGGTCTTCCTGCCTCACGCGCAATAGGCGCTCCCCGAGCTGCTGTGGGCATTCCGGCCCTTTATCCGCTCCCTGTACTGGGTTTCTCCGCCTTTGTGGTGCCTGAATCGCACACTGTACACAGTTTCAAAAAGCTTTAGTCCCCTGTGATAAATGCTACTTCCCTCCGTGGCATGGTGCCAGCCAGCCCGGTCTTTTATGCCAGAGATTCCCTGAGGAAAAGGGACCTTGTGCCGAAAGTCTGGCCGTGTAGTGTTACTGGATGCCGAACGCGGTGGAATTCCCGGCTCGTTGCCCTTGTTCCCCACAAAGCGCCGCCTCAGGGGAGGTGGGACGGTAGCCCGCCTCAGGGGACCCAGGTGCAGTCCCAGAATGCATCCTGGGAGGGCCAAGCCCATGGAGAAGGAAGTCTTGCACCTACCTCCCATTGGTTCAGGCTGAATCTCAAGGGTCCGCCTCAGCCTGTACTTAGAGAAACAGGTTAAGGGGATGTAGCTTCACAAAGGGGGAAGCATTTATCAAAGGATGAATGCGTCAGAGCTGGAATTCGGAGCGTCTCCATAGGTAGCCATAAGATGAGGGCTTTCATCATGCATTGTGCCTGTTTGTAGAGCAGTTCCAGCCCTTGTCAAATTTCCACTCATTTGTAAATGTAGTACCTCTTGCTGAATACCCATTAATGCTGTTACATCAAAGCTTAATGAAACATCAGTAGCTGTCACTTTCCTGCTGTCGGAGGCTAGAATGCGGTTCATTCCGAGCAAGAGCTCCACTTGCTCTGCGCTGCACTACCCGTGGGCGTCTAGCAATCAAAGGAGCCACGCAAGATCGGCCAGGGAGACGGACGTGTTGTTGGGCACCTTCGCTGTCAAACCCGGCAAGCAACCCCCTGCGGCACTCAGACTCTGTCCTGTCAGGGTGCACAGGTTGTGTGCCATGCGGGTGCGCGTGTTCAGCTGTGTTAAGGCAGTCAGATCATACAGGACGAAGAGGGAGGAAAAGCACTGTGGAGGTGTGTATGCTGTACGCTCAACACTTATGGCTTATTAAGCACAGCTCTTGCAGTGTCCTGCTTTGTGCAGTCACCTCGCTGAATGGGATTTCAGAAACATTGTTATTAATATATAAAGTACTGTTTAGGGATTTTGTAAGTTTGTGGTGGTGTTGTTAGTGGGTCTATTCAAAGTGTTCTGACTCATAACATATACAGAATTGTGGAATAATGTGCAAGTCCACAGTAGTGGTAAAGGTTCTGTTCAAGTGTTTCATAGTTTCGAGATGATATCCAGCATCAGATACCTGTTAGTTCATAAAATAATGCATATTTTTGTGATACTTGACTTTCATTAGTTCAAGTGAAAATGACAAAAAAGACGAAATATGCTGAAAAGTACATTTGTGGTGAGTGTGGTGTATGTAACAGTCAGCTGGTGACAGCTATTTGTATCAGTTTGTTATTTACAATTAAATCTCAGCACATTTTTTCCATTGGCCACACACATATGGAAACATAGACCTATTTGCAGCATGTTTATTGGTGAAAGTGAAACTTGGCCTTTCCTTGTACCTGTTGCACTCCTGACCTATTTGTATTGTCATGAGGATATTGTACATTGTATATTGCACATTGTAGATGTTGTAGATACAGTGTTGTGTTGCGGTCTTAGAGCCGGAGATAATGCCAGGATTCCAGAATGACTGAGAGGATTTAGGAGCCAGGGCGCTCTGACTGAAGTGTGGCTGTCTGCTTTTCTCATCATTACCATACTGAAGGGAAGCGAGTGCAGCATGTACCAGTGAAAATCTGAGACAGGCCAGGAACAAGTGGAGCAGACCTTTCTTACATAAGCCTCTCTGCTTCTCCATGTTTGTGCACAGCAAAGAACACAGGTGTCAGATTTTGAAAAGTTGGAGCTATCTGTTATCCACAAAGTCTGACAGAGGTCAAGCTGCCTTTGTGCGTGTATTCTCTCAGATGTACTTCTGAATATATCACATCAATTCCATGATTCTCTCACTGTACTTAATAACTCTCAGGGAAAAAGTGAAGGTCCCAAGAAAGAATGTAGAAACACTCTATTGTAAGTCTTTGCTGTAAGTTAGTGATAACAGTAAATACAGTTTTTGTAATGACGGCCATGACTGATCTTGTAACATTGGAACCACTGATTTGTCTGTATCTGTATGTATTTTTGTGTTTCTGGGTGTGTGTGTGTGTGTCTGCACGCGCATGCGTACATGCATGCATTTGTTCTCATCTATGAGCGTCTGTATTGGCGCATATGTGCGTATGAATGTGTATGTGAGTGTGTGTGCCTATGTGTGTGCGTGTGTATTCCTGTGTGTGCATATGTGCAGGTTTGTGGATGTGTGTGTGTGTGTGTGTATGTGTGCATATATGCGTGTGGATCTACACCACATGGCAGATGAGGCTAATCCTTCCCTCACTGTATTTCAGAAATCGAGGCGAAGGAGGCATGTGACTGGCTACGGGCAGCAGGCTTTCCACAGTATGCTCACCTCTATGAAGGTAAGAGTCTCACATTTGCAATCACTATCAACACAAGCCATTAGTGCTGGTAGCGAACAGCCATTAACACCCTCAGCACACAGCCATTCACACACCACACCGCAGCAGCAGCAAAAGATCAAAAGAGCCCTCATGCCTTTGATTATTGTGTTTGGCAGTGTGATTTAAGACAACTCTGGAAAATCAGCTGTACTAATGACTGAACAATCACTTTCAGGAAGGGAAGCAAAACCATAAATTTGTTGTAGCCCCAATTCCCCTATTGGTGACGATGACTGGGACTTCCAGCTGTAATTTTTAGTTTTAAATGTGCAGTGATGACATGAGAGGTATTTGGCTCCCCCTCTGTACCCACTACAATGGAATGACCCACCCTGCAGTAGTGAAAGCTCCATTTACACAGCTGTCTGCAGGCTGCCTGATGGCCAGGCTCCTCTTCAACTGGTGCCGGCCCACAGAGAGCTATTTCCAGGCTGGAGCTGCTCTCCAAAGAGAGAGGTCATGGGAAAAGGCCTCAGTTATCACTGGCTGAAAAACACAAAGTCTTCCCTCAGACCTCCGCCGCTTACTGGGCCAGGCCACAGGAGGGTGAAGGGGTGAAGAGTCTCAGCGTGCAAGGGGGAAATTTCTGCCCTCATATGTGTGTGTGTGTGTGTGTGTGTATGTATGTGTGTCAGCGAGTGTGTGTTAAAGGGCGGACTGAAGCACTCATAGCATGACCAAATCAGAATGGAGGTCGACGTTACCCTGGCAAGCAGAAAAACGATCATTCTTGAGGTATCTTGAGATATCAGTATCTTGAGGGGGTTATTTGGCAAACAAGCCAAAGTCGCCATTTGTTTTACTACTGTTCCTTTTTATTTTATTCATGTTTGTCTAGCATGCATAAATCTTGACAGCATTGCAAAGTCTCTCTCAAATTAGTGACACTTACTGGTCACAGTCCACAAATGTGTGTGAAATACACTTTTTGTTACTGTAGGTCCAAAGTTAAAATGATCCAGCACATTTCGTACATGTCAGTAACATTTGAAAGCATCCTCTATGATTTATCTCACTTTTGGTACATGTATCATGCATTGGCTCTATGCGTGCACAGTTTTTCAGAAATGTTAACAGCTTTCACAGCATTCACTCTGTTTGCAGTCACTGGTCATAGTCCACAACCGACTTTCACTCTTTCTCTCTTGGGATCTCATATTTGGTGTATTTAATCAGACATGGACTGAAGAGATATGCAAACTGCTTGTCATAGCTCTTTGTCCCTGGCAACACCCATCCACAACCAGTATGGTTGCAAAACATACAGATAGAGAATGTTTGAATAACCTTTAATAGCATTGCCTGACATAATCTGGCACAGTTTCTTCTCATATTGTCTAGATGTGCATGAAATACTTCTCACTGCCCTTGGTCATAAGCCCTGTCCTACATGGCTGCCAAACATTTTTCACACATGTATATAAGTTCTTAGACTACTGACTTACTCATCTTGATTGAGTAGTTTCTCTTGAGGAGAAACTGCTTTGCTTAGCTCTTGGCCGCTGCCAAGGCATAATATAGCCATAGTCAAGCACAGCTTTGTTTCATACAAATATGTAAGCATCAACACATTAATGTCATTTCTGAAACGTCTTCACCAGCGTGAAACTCACACATTTGCCTGCTCGCTCTAGCTTTTGACTTGAATTTCAAGCTGCACAACACATACACAAAAATAGTCCCTGTAATCTAGCGATTGTGTGGTTTATCCTTTTAAGATAGCACAGGCGCATCCCCGCCATTCCCTCTCTGGAAAAGAACAGGCCATCCTGTGGATCTGTGGTCCCACATGCATGAGTGCTGTGAGTCCCCACAGCTGAACCAGAGTTAATTACACCATATAAAGGCAATGGAATGCAAGCTGCACTGGGTCTGGATTCGGACTAGCCGGTTACGTAAGAGCGGGACCATACCTGACCCAAGACGTAATGCCTAAACGAGTGGAAGCACCACTTTCAGGCAAACCCTGTCGCCCCTCATTAAAATATAGGATGATCCTTCTACTCTCACACCTGCTGCTGGAGGAAAACATGTTGCTTTCTGTTCTGAATTATGCTCAGCAGGCTTTGGTGGTGTGACTGTTTTGTTTTTCCTCTTACCTTGGGATATTTTGTCTGCTGTTTCAGTTTGAGCCGGGATGAAAATCTGATTTGTAGTGCAGTTAACAAGGAGCGTGCTGACAGTTGAAACAAAATGTTTTAGCTTTCCCCAGTTCTGATCTGTGCTTTGTATGTGTAGAATTAAACGCTGCCATTTGTTGTTGAACTGGTACCTTTGTGGGAAATAGTTGCCGGTTCTGTTCATTGTGATAGAACAATGGAATGATGAATCAAATTGTGGATGGAATGCATCTTTTTTCCATTCTTCTTTCATTGAGAAAAGTTTTCACAGATTTTTTTTTGATCAACATGCATATAGATATAAACTTGAAAAACACATTGGTAAAGGGCATACACAACAATGTGTGTTTGATGGATTGTAATAAAATGTGAGTCCTACAATGTGCAGCGAGAACAAACAGAATAAGAGCAGCCAGCTGATCTCTCCTCTGCCTTCCCTCCACAGATTCTCAGTTTCCCATCGACATATCTGCTGTGAAAAAGGATCATGACTTTCTTGACAAAGACCTTGTGGAGCCTCTTTGCCGGTAAGGGAACGAACCACACGTAACAGGATTACAAGTCAGCATACAGTATCTTATGTTTCCAATCAGGCCATTTGCCATAGTAAATTCCGTATGATAAAAGGCGTTCATATTGCCATTACCTCAAACTGGGCCATTAGGTTTAGTGTGTCAAAACCAGCCTGGAGTCAGATTATATATACTGTATACTGATGCCATGAAAGACCTAGCCCTTAACACCTACAGGACCTGAAATGTATCCACTCTCAGAATGACAAGCATGTTAATCACTCTGGTCTGCCAAATGCGTTAAGCTTCGTTCAGTGCCATCCTGAATATCAGAGCTGATTTAATCATCAAAGAGACTGACATGCTACCTTCTGAAATGATTAGATTTGCAGAGAGACAGAAATAAGCCGCTGAAAGTAGAGCTTAGATAGCGCACTCCTGCGTGCAGCATAAAATGAGATTTGCTTCATAACTTTGTTTTTGGTCATGGTTTATCTGTGGTACCAGAGCAGGAAGTCATACATCTCTACATCAAAAAAAAAATAATAATGATGTAAATTCCGTTATGGAGACTAAATGTGAGTGAACCATTTTTGCTTATCTTGCTTACATTTATCTGTTGAGCAAATCCAAAATAAAAAAAATTGGAAGTGTACGCACTGTGAACTTTTTTGGAGCTGAGTTTCCCTCCCTTTGTTTTGGTAAGGCTTTGAATCCACATTCACAAACTCAATTTGAAACAGCAATAAGTTACTGAGGTCACTGTGGAAACTGCTGGGGAAGCTGATGGAATAATGGAGAGGGTCAGTGGGGGTGCTTACAGGAGTATGTCACTTTCCTTAAGGGTGAATTCACGTTATGCACATGGAACTCAAATGAAATGAGTCTTATTCTCTCATCTGCAAATTTTCTGGCACATGTGAACACCCAACATCCAACCACAGTCCAGTGCAGAAGTGCTGACAGTGACATTTCAGAAGGTGGTTTTCCATTCAGATTCTGGGTTCTACTTACTGGAAATACTCTTGCTTAATTGTCAGGTCAGTAGCCCTGTGAATAGATTTCTTGAGCCAGTCGCCCTGCTTCTCCAAAGATAAAGTGTGGACACTGTGCGGATCCACCAGTCTTTGTCATATGGGTCCTGATCTATGCATCTCTGTCAATTATCAGAAAATATTAGAAAGGAATTGGTGTCACATCACAAAAATACAGATCTGGTTGGATCACTGTGTGAGTTGTGTCACCTATCAAATTAATTATATTCAAATGGAGCAGCAGTTGAGTTTTGCGCTCATGAATGGTGTGAGCTGAGAATTCCACCCTGATGTTAATTTCACAATTCATACAGGACTGTTAGAAGATGAGGTACTGTGACCCCAGACAACTGACAGACATCTCACCTTAATTCCTGACTTAGACAAGAGACAGGAGCAGGAGCAAGCAGAGTCCCCATGAGTGGGGGTTCCACTCTGCCCTCTGTCTTGTACCTCTCCTGCCTAGAAGGGGAAGTCTGCCCCCCTTTCTCTTCACAGTGCAGCGGGCTGCCCGTTTGACCAGACGGTTGACCTGAGTGGCTACTGTCACCACCTCTACCTCTTTGATCCCTCACCCCTTCCTCTGCACCACCGCACTCTGACCTGGTATTCAGGGGCCTCTATGCCTTGGGGGGGGATTGGCTTACTCAGCAGATGTCTGCAGGTTACGCGTATGTGTTTTTTTTTTTTTTGGGGGGGGGTTACGGTGAGAGCTGCTCTGAAACTGAGAGATGTGAAGACTCTGAGCAGGTTCTCTCGAGAGGAGGGTTGGGTTAATTACAGTATTAGAGAGATCTGATGGCTTTACTGCCAAAGAATACACTTTATCCCCTGAGAACAATACAGGAGTCATAAAATGCAGCAATTATGTCACCACATGTGGTCTTTTGTCAGGGCTCAGGTGAATGGAATTCTTTTGCCTCATTAGTGTGGAATGGCTTTTAATTTTTGAGGCTTTACTTGGGGAAAAAAAGTAAACCGATGGTTTTATTCCAGTTGCTTTCGGGGCACGATGTGAAACAAACACCTAAATTGAGTTCATCAAAAAGGAATGCCAGGGAAAAGTATTTAAGACAAAGATTTTAAGTCAACGAGAACACCAGGGATAGCCATCTCTCTCGTAGTGTGCATGCATTTTTTTGTGTTTGAACGAACTGAACCCTCCCTAAGAGGCAGGGCCGGGCTGGGTGGGGTGGGAAGTGCAGACCAGGCTGTGCCGAATGTTAAGCGCTGAATGCTGACATCAAAGGGCGGGGGGATCACCGGCTCTGCTGTTGTCTTCGGGCCCTTGGTAAAACATGCTGTTACTTCATGAACCTCCAGGAAGGAGCAGCTACTGCCGTACCAACCCCCCCTCAGCTGCTCACATTCAGTCAGGCAGAGGGGAGGGAGACAGAGAGCGTGGAGCACCCAGCAGTTAGGCTTAGCGAGGCTTTAGATGCAGGGGGGGGGTCTACTGCATGTTCGGGTTTCTGCCGTGGGGGTGTGAGGAGGCGGTGGAGATTTAGGTTGGTTGGAGGAGAGGAGCGTGAAGGGAGCTGGCTGATTTGGGGACTATCTCTATTTCAGGCGGCTCAACACTCTGAACAAGTGCGCCTCTATGAAACTAGATGTGAACCTTCCCAAAAAGAAAGTGAGTATAAGTATAAGATTTCCATCTCAGTCGTTACTGTTATTCACATTGCTCATGTTACCTGTCCTCAGGATTGTGATATTACTATTGCAATCTAAATAAGCATTGGAGATGTATGGTTTTGTTTCAAATGTTATGCTGATATATAATGTTTCATTTCTGCATTTTCCACCATTCCTTCTCAACATTCTTTTGTTGTTGTGGATGATGTTATGTTCATGATGCTATGTCATCATGTCTGAAGGATTCCCACTGAGATGTATTACAAGTCTAATTTAAGGGCAAAGAGGGCTTCCTGGAACACTTTTCTGTCAGTCATATTTACTCACATCCAAAACCCTCTCACTTTGGCTATCTGTGAATCTACAGACAGTACAGTACTTTTATCCCAAAATGTTTTTTCTCACAAAAGTTTATGTAAGTGTCACATTACCACACAGTCGTTACTGATGGCCTGAAGTGGTATATCGGCTCTGCATTACCAGTGATATTCTAGAACACTAATGTACTGTTGGGACTTTGTAGTTCAAAAGACAGTGTTCAATCTGCATTTTCTCAGTGCTTTGAGGAAGAATCAAATCCTCCTTGTCCCCCTAACCTAGTTGGAAGGATATCTGAGAGTATTGTTCCATTGTTATGTCTGAGTCTGTTCAGTAAATAATGTTCCTGGGTTTATGTTCTTAAAGTTGTTCTTTCACCCCTTTGGAATTTGGCAGATTAGCATTAATGCGTGTGGATGTCAGTGCCTCTTTTTAATGTGACTGATTTATGGGTGCATTACTGCGTACATGATATTTTCCTCTTATGTGGACATTTTTGCAGCAATAGAGCACCTCATTTAAAAGACCATTGAGCATTATTAGACATTTCAGAGTGAGCATGTGCATCCACTGTTAATTTCCTCATGTACAGTACCACAGTACCAGTCAAAAGTTTGGACACAGCTACTTTATCTTTATTATTTTACACATTTTTGAATAATAGTAAAGACATCAAAACTATGAAATAACACACATGGAATAATGCAGTGACCAAAAAAGTGTTGTAAGCAAATCAAAACTATCTTATATTTTAGATTCTTCAAAGTAGCCAGAAAATTTTTTTTTTAAATCAAAAGTTTTTTTGGAAAAAATTTCATACATTGGTATCAACTTCACTATTTATTTGTCTAAGAAACAAAGTCTTTAGATCAAAATGTCTTTGAATGCATGATTCTGTTATCTTAATCAGATGTGTCCAAACTTTTGATTGGTACTGTATAAAAAAAAGTTGAATTCTATGTGTGTCTCCTGGCAAAGATCATCTGGGATGAATCACATTTTTTTTTTCTTTAGAGCGAAGACTCAGATGAGGAAGACCTGTTTGCAATCAGTAACAGATGGACCTTTGAGTGGAGCAGCCGGCGGTGGTCCCGACTGCAGGACATCGACTGTTTCCTGGGGGGCGTGGAGAGGCAGCACGCAGGTGGCGTCGGGGAGGGGCTGAGGGCGGCGGCCAGCAGCGAGAGCGTGCTGACGGACCTGAGCGAGCCCGAGGTCTCCTCCCTGCACAGCGAGAGCAGCGGGGCCAGCGGGCACCGGGAAAGCCCGGACTCCGCCCCCGGCATGCCCGACTCCACCTCCCTCACCCTGCCGCAGGCGCCCAGGGACCTCCCGCACTACGGCTCGCTGCCCGCCAAGGGCGGCCGGCACGGGCGGACGCGCGCCAAGGACTTCCTGCGGCGCATGGAGGTGCTGCGCTCGCGGGGCAAGCCCGGCCACAAGGCGCTGGTCATCAGCGCGCCCGTCCTGCGGCAGGAGTCCGAGGCGCTCCGCACGCTGCGCTGCGTGGAGATCATCAACGGCGGCGACGGCGGCGGAGGAGGCGCCCCGCCCTCCCAGTCCAGCGGCGAGGGCAGCGGCCCCTCGGAGACCAGCGGCAGCGCGGTCAGCACGCCCCGCCTGCAGGAGCGCCGGCCTCACCGGGGCGTCCACAAGCGCAGCGGCATGTACCTGGAGGACGTGGACGTCCTGACGGGCGGCCAGGCGAGGCGGGCCGGCGAGCAGGGCCGGCGGAGCAGCTTCCGCTCCTACGAGGACCTGGTGGTGCACGTGCCCAAGGACCACAAGCCCGGCACCTTCCCCCGGGCGCTGTCCATCGAGAGCCTGTCGCCCGCTGCCGGCGGGCCTGTCGGCTGGCGGGCGGGCGTCCTGGGTGCCGAGCCCCGCTTCCCCCTCATCTCCAAGGAGCCGCGGCCCGTCACCCAGTGCTGCCCGCGGGGCAGCCGGATCAGCGTGTACGACAACGTGCCCGGCTCCCACCTGTACGCCAGCACGGGCGACCTCATGGACCTGGAGAAGGAGGACCTGTTCCCCCACCTGGACGACGTCCTGCAGCACGTCAGCGGCCTGCAGCAGATCGTGGACCACTGGTCCCAGAACGTGCTGCCGGAGGGCGGCGTGGGGGCCTCCGGGCTGCAGTCCTCCAGCCAGATCACGCTGGACTTCGAGGGGAACTCGGTGCTGGAGGGGCAGACCACGCCCAGCGACGGGGACAAGGACGGGGTGTCCCTCAACGACACGGACTCGACCGAAATGAGGGAGAGGCGGGACTCGGGGGTGGGGGCGTCGCTCACCAGGCCCACTCGGTGAGTGAGCGCGAGTTCGCGTGTCTTCATCCCCTGTGCGGTGAGCATGAGATGTTCTGTGTCTCTTACAGGATTTATGTCCCCTCAGGAGCTCCATTTGTGTTAATACAGATTAGTACAGATTAAGCATGTCAATATCCCCTCTGCTGGCTGGACAATATTGTGGATATCCAGCGGGCTGTGACGTAAAAAGGATACACTTAACATAAACATATAAACAACAAAATCATTATATAAATATATCATTTTGGATGTGAATCTGGCTAGTTTATTGAACAAAGGCATATTTGTAGGCTATGTCTGTGTCTGCAGTAACTGCTTCAGTCAACACTTCATCTTTGAAAACACAGTTTAAACATATTTATGAAAACCTTGCTGTCCCCCGTGTTTCCCAGACTGCGCTGGCCCAGCTTCAGGATCTCCAATCACCTCAGCCAATCAGGGGCTTCACTGCAGATCACCAGCCAATCAGCTGCCCAGCTCAGCTTGCTGCAGAAGTTCTCTCTGCTGCGCCTCACTGCCATCATGGAAAAGTATTCAATGTCCAACAAGCATGGCTGGACCTGGTAAGAGAAGTGGGGGTGGGGGTGATGGGGTGGTTGTGCCTAGGAAGGGGTGCACTGAATTTGGGTTATTGTTTTCACACCTCCACAAAGGCCTCATTGACTATTACATGAAGGCTTCGCTGTTACACCACTGTGCTATCATTACATGAGAGTAATAAATAAATGGTACCCAGTGGTGTGGGGTGTTCCCTCGCCAGCTTCACCCTAAGTGCTTATTTTTAAAACTGAATATGTATGTGCTGTATCTACACACACTGTCCACATACATATGTAAGCAGTGCAGTTTTCCAAGCCTATTTTAATCAGATGGTGATGTGAGCCAACCATGGACAGTCTCCAGCTGGAATGATTGTGTATGGGTTGCAAACACATATGTGTATACGTTGGGGGCCTGACAGGTCAGACTGATGGTTTCACTCTTATATCATGGCTAAATGCACTCGTTTCCTACTCGTTTCCCAGAAGCCCTGAGGTCTGACAGACAAGCAGACAACATGTGTCGTCTGCGTCTGTTATCTGTGTGTCCACCCACTCCTGCTGCTGTGTGTGTGTGTTTTTATCTGAGAGAGAGTGCTAGTGTCTCTTGTGACTTTAATGACTACATTGATTATCTGGCTTTGCGTCCATTCTGGTACGTGTTAAAAAGTATGTGATTGTATGCGTGTATGTTACATGAACTTATGTATCTAAACTGCAACCCTTACATGAAAGTGGTGTACCTTACACCAGGAGCTCCCACGAGTGGGTACTGCTCCATGCCGTGTGTCCGCCTGCTGTTGGTCTCCTTTCACTTCCTGTCTCACACCATTCCCTCCCCTCCGTCTGGATTGCCTCAGTGGAAACCAGTCTGTCTCAGCATCCGGCCAGTTATGTGGGAACCAGCAGAGCATGAAATGAGAAGTGCACTGATGCGGTGGGGGGGAGAGGGGAGATCCTATGAGCTGTCAATCAGGCATTACCATGTCCCCCTGTTCGACAGCGAATGCACAATCACACACACGCACGCACGCAAACACACAAAAGTGTTTAGTCCGTTTCTCTCTACTGCTGAAAGCCAGCTAGTCACCCTGGTTTCTCCATCAGGGAAGGAGGAGATGCAGGGTTTTATGTTAGATGCTGAACTCATAATGACCACTTTGCTGTGCATGGTCTCCCTCAGGTCGGTCCCTAAGTTCATGAAGAGGGTGAAGGTGCCGGACTACAAGGACAAAAACGTTTTTGGTGTCCCCCTGATTGTCCACGTCCAGCGATCTGGTCAGCCACTGCCCCTCAGTCTGCAGCAGGCCCTACGCTACCTGAGGAGCCAATGTCTGGACCAGGTGAGGGGAAACCATTTGTCTTACCACTGATACAGTGGAATATTATTTGTTCATTGATACAGGAAATAGGAAAGTGGGAAAGTCATCATTTCAATAACACTTAATTAAAGTGGGATGTTCAACACAGAAACAAGCCTGCACTTCACTTGGAGTAAACGCTTGTTTGCAATTCCATTTCCTACATCTTACTTTACAATGGATGATGACAGCTTGAAGTCAAATCAGTAAAAAAAAAGTTGCAGAAAAAGTTCTAACGCGCATTGCTTCTGGTTTACAGGTGGGTCTTTTCCGAAAGTCAGGAGTGAAGTCACGCATCCAGGCGCTGAGACAGATGAACGAGAACTCGCCTGACAATGTGAACTATGAGGACCAGTCAGCCTACGATGTGGCGGACATGGTGAAGCAGTTCTTCAGAGACCTGCCAGAGCCACTGCTCACGAGCAAGCTGGGAGAGACCTTCCTGCACATCTACCAATGTGAGAATATAGACACGAGCACACACACACACACACACACAAACATGCACAGATGCAGTCAAATATACAAAGATAAATGCACAACACCCCATAATCATTCTCTTGCAGTGGGTCATTCAACACTCATGGAGTCTTTCATTTCAGTACTAATTCCTCAGGCTATTTTGTCACATATTTAGTGTCTGAGTCTGCAAATGCATTTAATTAGTGACAAAAGCATACAGTGTGCATTGTGTTTAATGATGTGGCTGAACTTACACACTCATGATAAATTAATGCCGGATAAAGCTGCTTTAATCAGTATGTTCCTTTTATTGTGTCCTCACAGGTCACCATAATGAAAACCTCCTGTTTCTGTCTCTCTCTTTTCCCAAGCTACTGTATGTCTCCTTCTCCCTCTTTTGATTGTGCCTCTCCCTTCCTCTCTTCCCTTCACTCTCCCTCCACTCACTCCTCTTTTCTCCCTTTTTCCTTCTTTCCTTCCCTTCTCCCCCTCTTTTTCTTTCTCCCTCTCTTTCTATCTCTCTTCATCCGCTTCCCCTCATTTCCTCCTTTACTTTCTCTCCCTTTGCTTTCAGTTCATCTCAACTCAATGTGCTTTATTGGCGTGACTATTTACAGCGTAGTTTTGCCAAACCAACAAGGATTCTACAAACATGAACATACATATAAAACACACAAATCAACCATTCATAGCACGACCTATATATGGTAGCACAGACGGTAGCAATCAAGCGATGAATGCTTCCTCCTTGTCAGATGTGCCGAAGGACCAGCGCCTGCAGGCAGTGCAGGCTGCCATCATGCTGATGTCTGATGAGAACAGGGAGGTCCTGCAGACACTGCTGTGCTTCCTGAGTGACGTCACCTCCTCCGTGGAGGAGAACCAGATGACGCCTATGAACATCGCCGTCTGCCTGGCGCCCTCACTCTTCCACCTCAACATTCTGAAGAAGGACAACCTGTCACCCAGGTAACACTCCCACACGCACACAGAAACCCTTTATTCTTTCATCTGTCAGGGCAA
Source organism: Megalops atlanticus (assembly GCA_019176425.1). Lineage (NCBI taxonomy): Eukaryota > Metazoa > Chordata > Actinopteri > Elopiformes > Megalopidae > Megalops > Megalops atlanticus. The sequence goes on from CM032877.1 coordinate 37,520,488, forward strand.
TAGATTACACTCTGCAATCAGCCATCATCTCAGAGTCAACTGTTGGGCTTACAGGTCACTACCATTAACTTTTTACACTGTTCCTAGTATTCATTTATCTGTCTGTACATAGACCACTAGTGTTATGCTCCACCGACCTTCCTTTTCTTTCCTTTCACCTTCATGATCCACTATCATAAGGTTTGCATGTCCAAAGAACAGTCCCCACTTTACATGACTTCCACAGCTGTACTGTGCCAGGGCAACAGTTGCAGTGTTAGAGATAAGTATTCTATACGATGGACAGCACGGAGGGTTTATTTGCAAGCTTGCTTTCTTTCTCATTGATGCGCTGCATTACACATCCCATTAAAGATGGAATCTGAAATTCTTGTTGGTTTTGCTGTTTGGAGTCTTTACTGCTAAACACAACATCAGAATGACTGCAGTCTTGGAAAGCATGATGGATATTGTATTCCATTCTAGTCTACATTATTGACATTATTTGCTTAGCAAACACTGTTTTCAAGAGCACTTTACTGAATTATATTAAGGAACCAGCAAGCTTTGGGTTACGAGACCTTCTTAGCACTGTGTCATGCTGCTTTCTACTGTGAAACCACAAGACATTGTTCAAGAATATTCACATACAAGTTACTGTGCATCAGCAAACTGGACCATACAAATAAACTTTTTTTTTTAACCAATCCTACTACTACATGTTTTGTTGCCGCATGTGTCTATAAAGCAAAATGGGGACCTCACAGCTGCATTTGAGAATTGTGGGAACGCAGTCCCTTGTCCTCAGTTTTCCTGAGGGTTGTGTCAGATGACACTTTGTGAAAATAAAGTCCTTGGTTCTCCCCTAGTTAATACTCCCTCACTGTCATTAAGACTCCATAGAAAGGGCCTTCAAAGTAACCACTCCATTTTCCCTGGCTTGAGGGGAGTAGTGAGAAAACTACTTGAAAGCCTCATGAACACAGACGCCTGCACTGCAGCGCATTGTAGCTAATGGTTCTGGCATTTTGCTGCAAGGTGCTCTTTAAAGGCCCAAAGTTTAATGAGATCCTGCTGTGTACAAACAAACTCTCCCTTATAATTAAACTACTAATTAAATCGCTGTCACGTTTTCTTTGGTGGAAGCTATAGAAGACGGAAAGAGGCACACATGGTCTCCTCGGAGAGGATGTGAAGGGGGTCACGTGTCAGGTCGGGCACACACAGCCCAGGGGCGGGGCCAGGCGTGGGGTCTCGTTCTCAGTCGGTCTGTCCCTCTCCCTTTCCATGCAGGGCCATGCAGAAGAAGTATGCCACAGGACGACCTGATCAGAAGGACCTGAATGAAAACCTGGCTGCGACCCAAGGGCTGGCTCACATGATCACTGAGTGCAACCAGCTCTTTGAGGTCAGGGACGCTGATATGTTATTCACACCAATGCTGTGGTGGTAGGGTGACAAACTGTTCCTGCAATTTGCATATTCTGAATGTCCTGGAAAATCCACGTGAGAAGAAATGTTTTGTCATCGACCGTCTCGGAAAATGGCCTGTTCAATCCTGGAAAAAAAAGTCATTTTAGTCATGGCCGGTATCTGAAAGTTCCATGCTCTCTTGCCCACAATTCAAGAATGTACCATATGTGTTTCCTGTTAGAAGGGAACACATTGCTTGACTTGTGATTGGCTGTATAAGTCAAGGAATTTCCTCTGAATTCACGTGAGACCAGTCCATAAGCCTATGCATTTAGAGCTGACCACAGTCCCATTGCCGAGGCTCATTACAGTGAACCTTCTCTAATCCTGGGAGACACATTCTAGAGAACTAGAGAATGGGGAAATCACATAATACTGAACTGTACCAATAATAAAAGCTCAAGGGGGATTTTTTCCTACTCGTGAAGTATAAAAATAATCTAATAATGCAACAAACAAATTAATAATATATGTATCTTGATATAAATGCTATATAACAAGTAATCTGTAAAATAAATGTAAGTAAATGCAGGTTAGCCCATGAGTGGCATGGAAACAGAAAGTAAAGCTGAGAATAATAAGTGGCCTGGTGATTATCTTCAAATATGCATATCTCTTAACAAATGTTGAGGATCACCTGTACAGTCAAGTTACTTTCTAGTGAATCAGTTTGTCAAACCTTTGTCTTTTAAGGTGTTTCTTTCCAACACAAAATTATACTGTTTTGAGTAACCCCCAGTACTGTCTACCCACATCTCCCATTCTTTGAGGAAAATATTCCCCTTTCATCTAGCCCCTTGATAAATGAGAAATTATGTGCTGAAACTGAACTGTGAAGAAATAAACTGTATTCAAAACAGACGGGAAGATAAGTAGAATGAGGCGAAGAAGACATTTTACTTAAAACACAGTTTTTCTATATTTCCGGACATTGCTATGCTTGTGTTTTTACAACTTGAATTCAGAAGACTGAAAATAGTTATAGAGCTAGGAGGCTGTTAGATAATTTTGAAAGTAATAAGAATATAGGCTTTTGTGTCTTTATTGACTCCTTATATGGCTTTTTGCTTGTGTTGTACTCGGCCTCACTTGTGAATGTAATGTAAGTGTATTTGGCATTGGCTGCTCCCCCTGTCTATGAATGCTCATCGCTGTCTGTTCTGCGTCCCGCAGATCCCGCATGAGATGGTGACGCAGTCGCGGAACTCGTACGTTGAGGCAGACCTCTCCGCGCCCTCGCTGGAGGAGCTATGCAAGCAGCTGGAAGAGGAGGACGGCTCCTACCACACCCACGTGGACGGGCTGTTCCAGAACCTGCTGAGAGAGGCCCGGGATAAGTCCAAAGCCTGGGTGTCCTGCCCCAGCGCAGACAACACAGAGGTGTACTACAAGAAGGTGAGCCTCACGCACTCACAGAAACACGCGCGCTTGCAAGCACACATGCATACATATGTATGCATACATGCGTAAGCCCGCATTCATGCACACACAGAGTGCATGCAGACACATTTCACACACATGCAAGTGCACACACATGCACATAGGTATGCATGTACACACACATACAGTGGCTTCGGAAAGTATTCAGACCCTTTCACTTTTTGGAAATAAGATATTTAAGTTTTTGTTTTTAATAACTTCAAAAAAATGTCTAAAAAATGTTTTTGCTTTGTCATTATGAATTATTGTGTGTAGATTGATGGCCAAAACAATAAATTTAATCCATTTTAGATTACATCTGTAACACAAGAAAGTGTGAAAAAAGTGAAGGGGTCTTTCCAAAGCCACTGTATACACACACTCACATGCGCACGCATGCACACACACACACACGTGTCTTTAGGCCACCCTAATCACCAAAAATCAGAGACTGGAAAAGACTGAGATATGCTGCCCTAGCCTCCGTTCCCTAACACCTCAACTCTTCGCCCCTATCCCCCCCGTCCCTCCTCAGGTGGGGGATGGTAACCCCCTGCGGCGGTGGCGGGTGATGGTGGAGGTGGAGGCCCCGCCCTCGGTGGTGCTGAACCGAGTGCTGCGAGAGCGCCACCTGTGGGACGTGGACCTGCTGCAGTGGAAGGTGATCGAGACGCTTGACAAGCAGACGGAGGTGTACCAGTACGTGCTCAGCCGCATGCCCCCGCACCCCAGCCGCGACTTCGTGGTGCTGAGGTGAGCGACCCGCCACGCAGACGGCCAATCAAACGACCCCTGTGAGCGCTGGGCCGGGAGTTCGTGTCTGCACCTGGAACCTTCGCCATTTTACACGGATTGCTGCAAAACAAACAATGGCATAAATGGGTTTCAGGAGACATCTTGGCCGAGATTATCTTGAATTACTCCAGTAATATCCAATAATCCGTTCGAATAACAACATTTGCTCTCCCACATCTGCATCGAATTAGCAGTGAAATATGATTTCTCAGTTGATCTTGGTTCAAAATAGAAATGTGCTGCTGTAACCCTGATTTAATTGGATCCATTATTCACTTCATTATTAGCAGGCTCTCTCAGCACTGTGGGACTGAAAGCTTGACTACCTCTGTCTGCCTGGAATAGGTCGTGGAGGACAGACATGCCGAAGGGCACCTGCGCCCTGGTGTCGGTATCGGTGGACCACGAGGACTCCCCGGCCATTGGTGGGGTGCGGGGGATGGTTCTGGAGTCACAGTACCTGCTGGAACCGTGTGGCTCAGGGAAATCCCGGCTCACTCACATATGCAGGATTGACCTAAAGTGAGTGGGCGTGGTCTTTACTGAATACTCAAATTCATTTCAGTGCTGAGTTGCCTTATTGATGATCAACAAAGGACACATACTTGCTTGGGCAGTTTACTGCTTAGTCTTATGTTACAGTTCAGATGAATGCGTCTTCATTTTCAAGCTTAGGTGTGTTGTAACTGGAGCAATTATATGTTGTGTGGACCCATAAGGTGATGATGTCACAGAACCGATGTAACCTGGTAGCTATCGTCATGGTGCATGTGCTGTGCTGTGTTTCAGAGGAAGGGCTCCCGAATGGTACAACAAGGCCTTCGGGCACCTCTGCGCCGCCAAGGCTGCCCGCATCCGCGACTCCTTCCAACCGCTGGACAGCGACGGGCCGGAGACCAAGATCTGAGCCGAGACTAGGACTAAGACCAGGGGTGTGTGCGGGCAGGCACCGGGTCCAAAGTGTGGACATGTGGCCCGTGGACCAGTGGGTTGCGGGCGGAATAGCCCATCGAAGCGCCCTTCCATTGTTCAGACACTCGAGCACTGGAGCATTACTCCTCAGCCTGCATTGCCCCCCCCCATTATTGTGTTTGTGTCATCCTTAATTAATATTATTATTGTTGTTATCTATATTCTACAATGTCTAGGACATTTAGCATTTCAGAGCTTCTGGGAAGCATGTCTGTTTTATTCATTTTAAATATAAAGCTATACGTATATAAATATATAAATAGTGTATGTGTGGTTGTTTCTACTTCTGTGTGTAGATATGTGCATACATAAATGTAGACTGTACATAATGTAAATATGGAAGGCTTAAATGGCAGGATTATCTGCTTTGATGCTTATTATATTGACCTTCTTGCCACATAAATATTGTATGTACAAAATGATACCAAACTGTAAGCTGGCTTTACTATGCTACTTCAGTACTGTTTGTGTCTGAATGGTGTATGTTCATTTGACTTGAGCCCACTGGTTTGTTGGAGTTAAATATCATGGCTCTAAATGTACTGGATAATGCTAAAGAGCGGAGAACAGGGTGTCTGAAGACAAGTTTTTTAATGAAAATATTAAAAGTCCTCAGAGTATAAAAATTATGATTGTGACTTTTTATTGTTATTTGACATTTGGACTTGTAATTGAAAGAATATAGACTCCAGCTTTTGAGCAGCTCACTTGTGTTCTAATGGAAGCCTTAACCTTTGATCTCAAAAACCTCCCACTGAGAAAAGGGAGTGTAAATCGCAAAGGTATGATTTAGAACCACAAACACAACAGAATTATGGGTATGTTGTTTGTGTGTGGATTTTGGTAAAATATTTATATTTCTTCACAGTATGAAAACAAACATTACCATACACTCAGTCAAATATACATTGGCATGTATATTGGCATACATTTACATGACAAGAGAACTTGTGTTAAATATAGATTGTGTACCACTGTGATCCTATCATTTTGCTGCATAACGGTAAAAATCCATAACAATCAGTAGAACCAATGATTGAGTTGCACTCTAAAAAGAAGAGAAATACTCATTAGATCCCAAATTGATTTATTCCAGCAAACACAGGAGCAGTAGACCAAAAAAGGTTTTGGCTGTTTCACTTTTCACACTGACTGGCTTTACAGTAGAAACATTTGTTTTTTGTTCTACTGCTCTCATATTTGTTGGAATAAATCAATTTATGAACTAAGGAATTTTTTCCTTCTTTTTTTGAGTGTGACACAATCATTAGTTCAAGAAACCTGTGTTGCCATTGCACTTACAGTGAGGGTAACAGATTAAAACATAACACAATGAGTACTTTGAGGTGTAGCTGAAGCCGGAACAGTGTAAACTTGCCATAAGACAGGCCATGGACATGAGACACTACTGGGGCTATGAAAGGGGACACAAACAAATAGTTATGACCAGTGAAACCATTATTATTTAACCACCTTTTCTTTTGCTTTTCTCCATCATAACAAGAACATTGTTTTTGTAGAGAAGATGAGTGCTTACTGGGGTAATCCAGCTGTCCTGGGAGCAGACCTCCTATGGGTGAGTAAAATGAGGGTTAGAGTGGGTGCAGAGACCAGCTGGGGCACTGCTTTGCATTAGTCTCCTTCCTGTCTCATACAAGAACTTGTGTCATAGAAACACAACAGAGATGATTTTTCAGACATCCGCCACAAGGGTCTTGAGTTGTTTCCTTTCCTACTAGCTGCACTGTTTAGTGAAAGGACAATCATCCTTCAGCAAAAATCAATACACTACTTTCAACTTGATGGCGAGAGCAATAAAGTCTTGAAAACTGCCTCTCAGTGATGGATCCATACCAGTTATGACCAAGACCAATGGCATGGTCTGTACCAATGCTGTAATTGAAACCAAAACTGAGAGTAAAAAAAATAAAACGTATTTCATGCACATACAGATAAAATATGGTACATGGAAACAGTCCAAGAAAATACTTCATAGTGAATATATCATGAATATAAATAAACCTATATTCTCATATGCCTGTACAGGGATGTTACGTTTACACATTTTATGGGTATTCAAAGTCATAAAGTGAAATACTGCATGAAACGAAAATGTACTACTCTAAATCGTAATAAGAATGCTTGCGCTGTACAGTACTTGTAAATTACACAGTTTTATAACAGAGCCCCTTCCAATGAGGGTGTCAGCGGCGTCTCCACGGACCGATTTCTATTGCGCAGCTGCGCTTGCTTTGGCGCGAAACGGAGCAGTAAGTACTCGGCGTTTCGCCTCTGAAAAACTAACCTCCTACTTAGCCAGAAGTGATTTATGACACCGCAGAGCGAACTGGAGAATGCAGTTCTGTTAGTCCCGCCATGGGCTCTCATTACCAAAGAAAGTGTACTAGATCGCGTCTGTCTCTAGACAGTAGGCCTACATTTTCCTATACAAGTTAGTCCGTGTATGCAATGTGTTTGCTCTCTACATGGGCGTAAATTACGGGGGGGATGGCGGGGTTGTAACCCCCCCAATAATCAAAACCGGCCAATACAACCCCCCCAAATAATCATATTCATGGAGACCTCAACCCCCCCAATGTTCAACCCTAAGTTACGCCCTTGGCTCTCTATCTCGAAAGCACACTTTAGGAACGTGTACGCCCATCTCAGTTCCTTAATTATTAGCGACGGGCATGATAAAGCAACCATGTCTCTCACGCGTCATTTCAGATTGTCTTGGTTGTTCAAGTAAAACTATTACATGGATCAAGAACAATATTAGCTATCTGACCAAAGTTAAGTACGAAACCTCAATGGAAAGTCCCTCATTCGCAAAAAAAATGTCATACGGGTCAAGTTAAATCCTAAGAAATTGAATTCAAGTGCTACGGTGGTTTATTTTAAACAGCAGCCCGGGAAAAGAAACGTCCCGACGGGATTCAGCACTATGCATTCCCAGCACAGATGGAAAGATAATTTATAATTGAGCGGTGTTTACCTCGTTCTGCAGTGAGGCTGAAAGTTAGGAAAACGTTCCCAAACGCTGTACTCTGTGTAGCCTCCATCTAAATCAGTGAGATTGCGAGTATGGGAGTCTGTATTACCATACGCGGCATTTCAGAGTTAAATTAAATGTCGCTCATTTTCACTGTTACTGTGAATCGACTAGGAGTTGTCCTTTCTACACATTCTAAATAAAATGCTAGGACGCTGTGGCTCAAGACTGATATATGGTTCCCAGTGAAACAGACTGAAGTTATTCGTGCTTACGTAAAAGCGCACTGTGGATAGTATATTTAAATAATAGGTTGCTTTACGTAAATCTAATATAACCTCTCACGACATTTAAGTGCAAAAGACACAGCTCTCGCTCCTGCAGAAGCACATTGAAACGGATGAAGTGAGTTATCTGTCCATTGACTCATGCGTTCATGCGGTGTAAGAACGGAACACGTTGTCACAATTCTCATTTAAGGCAAATGCATCATTATACTCCTTAGGAAATGCAATGAAGACTACCCAATTGCGTTCTCTTTTGTGTTTGGAGACTTTTGGCTACTACTTTTCGCTATATTTCCCTGTGTTAATCAAACTGAACAGAAAAAACCAAATCATTTTTAACTGCGTAACAGATGTATTTTGCACCTGGCATACGGAAACAATCCCAAAAATTTCTCCGCGGAATGCGTGCGGCCTGAGACGACTGTATCCACTAGATGGCACTGGTAAACCAAAAAAGTAGCAGCAGACGGCCGCTCATGTTAATGTAGAGCTCTGAGGATGTAATAATAAATTGAATATAAATAAATAACTGAGAAGGCGCTCAAAATCAGTGAGCATGAAAAGGTCACAAACTGTTTTCCCCTAACAATGATCATGTTTTATATTGATCCTCTCAAGTTTTTTTGTGTGCATATGGCATTCTAAACATCCATCTCTGGTGTTCAAACAAAGCAGATTATGAATATTAATTCAAATAGTTATTGCATAATCACTTGTATTATTTTGAACAATAACAACAATAGCAGTGCATCTTCATTTAGGAAAAGAATTGGAATCTTTGTCAAGTGTGACTAACCCGGGAGGAGATAGTTGTAAATGCCAGAGAGTGAATCACAGAATTACATTAATTGATTGTCTTTTTGATGAACTTTGAATTTATGTTTATTTTTTTAGTTCTGAATGCCTCTTTCTGTCCATCAAAATGTGGTCACTAGCCCTCAAAGACTAAATGGATGAGCAGCAGGATAGGTAAGCTGTGCAAGGATTTCAAAGATAGGCAAAAAGGAGGCAAGCTGAGTTAGAGTGACCTCTGCTGGAGAGTAGGAGGGCTGTTCTCACCTGTCATTCAATGGTAACTCGTTGATTGGGCAGCAACATGAATACAGGTGAGGCAGAAGAAAGCTGTCCAAGTGGGAGAGAAACTTAATGAACCTCACAGTGAGTTGTATGAACCAATCAGAAAGGTTTGCTTTTCGGTGCAAAACACAATGATTTATTCTCATCAGTGAGCCACTGATAATGTAAGACCATCTCGGAATTCATAATGCCTCACTCCCCCATCACTGGGTTGGGCCTTATTCTGCATAAACCATAGCATATATTCTACATACTTTCTGAAAGTGATGTTGCTTCAGAGATGAGAAATGACAGGGTTTGCATAGAAGAAAATGACCTCAGTCAAATTGTATTCCTTATCATTTGGGTTGAGTGTGACAGAACAACTTTAGTCTTGGTTGCCTCAGCCTTCTACCTGAGCGCTTGACTGGGACAACACAGAAAAAGACAGATAAGTTTATAAGATATTGTTTTAAAGAAAATATGTGGTTTAACACACAGGCACTTTTATCATGCCTGATTGTGGGTGCAGAATCTGAGATCGAAGTGCCACTGCACCCGTCTCCAGTGATTGGCTGGTAAAACCATACCGTTGCAATAAACCACAACACTGCAATAAGGTCATTGATGAATAAATGATCAAATGAATGAATTAATGATGAGCCACGGTGTGTATGGGCCAGATTATTGCACTCTCTGCCCTTTATGACAAAGCCCCCTTCGCCTCAGCCTCAGCAGTGGAAAGGAGCCTCTCTCTGAAGGTCAGTATACAACATCAGCATGCAAGCAAAGGAGTGTTTCTTTTAAATAAACTCTCAGTCAGCATGGCATGAACACTTTCACTGAATAATGTAAGGTGAAGCAGTGTTTTTGTTTTGCAAAGGTTTTAATACAGTGTGAAACGTGTTTAATTTTCCATTTACTGCTTGGTAGTCAGATGGTAATTGCAGTCACAGAGGAAAATGAGGCTGGCTGTCCTTATAACTTATCTGGGACACTAGCTTATGCCTGCTTCTCTGTGAGGGAGGGCACTTTTGGGATATTTTAGGTTTGCCTGAGTGTCTCTGCCCTGGCCATTTCTATACTGACCCAAATCCACTTATAGAACAAAATGTGTTGTATATTGTTAGTTTGCCTCAAATCCTAGAATTAGAAGTGGCTGTTTGGCCTTATTGACTACTTAATAATTCATCACCAATATGGGCAATGCAGATGTGACATCACAAGAGGAGAGGACCAGGATCCTCCATCTATGGTGGCTTAATGGTGGGGGAGCACAGGCTCAAATCCCAGCAAAGGTCAGTACATCTTGTTGATTGGTCTTGCAGAGGGAACATAGACAGAATAATACAATTGATACAGACCCTAGTAAATGATACAGACCTACTCCACTAATACAGTGAGAAATAGCATGTACATGATCACTTCTTCAGCCATCTCTCACCACTAACAACCCCCACCCCCTACAATATTCATTCAAACAGACTATATATGTGTGGGCATATACAAAAATAGACCTAAAGTAAATGCAGTATACTGTAGAGTTTCTCCCCTGCCCCATCTTTGCCTCTGATATCCCCTCTGCTCACTGTATCAGAGCGTGATATGTGTAGGTGAGTGGGGATCTCTCTGGACCATTTCTATTATTCTGTTTCCCTGACAGCAGAAAGCTCTTAAAGATGACGTCCAGGCACATCTAAAACTGGCATCTTCTTCAGTCCTTGAATGTCACTTTGTAGGCAAGGGGCTCTCTCTGGTTAAATGTATAGAGGTCTCACACAGAGGCACAGAAAAGAAAATGGAGTGGGGGGGAGGGTGATTTGAATGTATGTTGGACTGTGTTGCAGTTGCCTTGGCTACCTCTCTCTCTCTAGGCTCAATGCAGCTTGCCTGCTCCATACTCCAGCAGCGACTGCAGGGGCTTTGGGAATAGTAGCTGCTCCTCTCTGGCTATAGGAGATTGTGCCACAGTCCTGAATGCTGTGTGGTTGCATGTGTGTACACTTGAGTGTGTGCATATGCATGTGTGTGTGTGTGTGTGTGTGTGTGTGTGTGTGTGTGTGTGTGTGTGTGTGTGTGTGTGTGAGAGCACGCCTGTGGGCATGTGACTGCATTGCTGAAATTAATTCCAAGTTTGAAAGATGTGACATTTCAGCAGCTCTCTCCTCATCACAAATCAGGAATCAGGAAGAAGAAAACAGGGATTTTGATTAGAATATGAATACCCATGCTTTATATCGTGGTGAACGTGTAAAAGAAAATGGGTCAAGAAATGCCTATGAATATACATGCCTGGAGGAGTCCAGGTCTCTGTTCCCTCAGGCAGGCCAAAGACAGGTTTTGGGCTTTTGTGGTACAGACTGATAAATACACATATCAGCAAACCATTGTTTATGTATAGGGTTACGTACTTGCTACCTCCCTGGCCCGTTTTGTCAATATGGCGTTGTGAGAAGTACGAGCGTAACCTGGCGTGTGTGCAAATGTAGAGTAAAAGAAAACAAACAAAATAAAATGGCACCAGACGGACCCTCGATGGGGCCTACCTGCTGCCTGTGTCTTCTTGATTCTTGTTGGGCCAGCTCATCCTTGCCTGCCTCGGCGGCCAGCTCTGCGGTCTCGGGGAGCGTCCCGTATTTTGGTTGTTCAGTTTTTTTTTGTATTTTTCTTAAAATATCCCGCGTGTGGCACCCGTGTAAATCCCTCTTCCTGTGAGCTTGTGGGTGGCGTTGGTGACCAACCTTTTTTGGTTAGCATGGTAAATGGTTCTGCTGAATTTATTCTAAACATATATGCACATAACTGAACTTCATTTCACCATTAGTTTTTTCGCTTGCTGCAGCCAGAACCCACGAGGTGATCACTCTCGCACCATCCTTTCTCTTTGGAGGCAACCAAACGCTCAACTCCAGGTGGCTGTTGCTGTCGCCATTACCCACCAGTTTGCCACCACCTCCATTGATCACCTGGAGCTCTTTATAGCAATCAAATGACAGGCAGCCCCGCCTTCTGAGGAAACATCAGGTGCGTGATGACGTCAGCAGCAGGTGCCAAAAGAAAATAAATAAATAAACCCAAAACACCGTGTGTGTGTGTGTATCTGGGAATGGCGTTCTACCCACTCGTAACAATAGTAATAAAAAGAGACAGAGATTTGTTCAAACCTCAGTCAAATTGTTTCACTGTTCAAACCTTTTTTCAAGCCACTTAAGAAAAGGCTTGTAAAATAACATTAAGACCACAATATTCATTTTCAGTGTAGTCAACATAGAAATATTAACTATACATGCAAGATTGTTTCCTTATGGTGGATATATAAGACTATGATGTGTTTCTTGCTTTGTTGCAACTATATATGTGAGTCAAAATTACAGATGACAATTAATTGATCAATTTCTTCTGTTAGAAAAAAGGCTATCATCATGAAGTGGTGATTCACTGTGTAAGTGCTTTCTAAAACATTTCTTGCGCACTGTGTCTCATTTCTTTATCTCTCCCTCCCTTACACTTCATCTCATATATTCTCAATCTGTCTCTTTCAACCTTTCTTTCTCTATTATTATTTCATGTCTATTTCAATCAGGTTGTCCCCTGAGTGAGTGACTTGCTCCTGCTGTGGCTTCAGGAGCAACACCTCTGCCATACAGCATTGATTGACAGAGTTGGAAATGCACACTTTTCAGCGCAGTTCTCATTATCCTACTCCCCTGTCTATCAAATGTCTACCCTTCCAACATGGATTCTGTTCTCCAAGATTCAAGAGATATCTCTTGAGCAGGGCTGCTGTATGACCACAAAGGAGTGTGTATATGTGTTTGAGTGTGTGTGTGTGTGTGTGTGTGTGTTAGTGTGTGTGTCTGCACCAGATTTCCTTTTGTTTCTTTTTTTTTGTCATCCTGCTGTGGTCTGCAGTGATGTAAGAAAGCTCTGTTGGATCCAGCTTTAGCTATGAATCTTTTGTCCAACTTTATGTATCTGGAATCATTTACATCCTTTTCAGGAAGTTAGCAATTATCCAAGTGTATGCAACAGATGGATATGCATTTTAGACAATTCCTTAACTTATGTCAGGTTGCAGGTGCAGAATCATTAAAAAGGTTTTGCACCTCTCTTTTAATGGTACTCAGAGTGATCAACAAAGAGGCCATCTGCTTCTGACCCTCCACTCATTTGCAACACAGGAAAAGGAAAGACAAAAAGAATGTCTTCAGCATCCAGCTAATTGAGCTGCTGTGACCTCCAATCCCCTTAGAGTCTTTCAAGAGACAGATGACAATACAATTTGCCACTGGTCTTTGTTATCCATGAAGTCAAGACAAAACCATGTTCAGCTTATTGCAGCTCCGACTCTGTAGGTTTATTCCTCTTCCATCATGTTCTGGATGATGGTTTTTCAGAGAGAGAGCGGAGGAGAGATGAGGGGTTCATTCCACTGCTGAAAGGTTTGTGAGAGCTTTGTCCCTGGCTAGAGTGATACTGCCATATACCTCATAATCCCAGGGACTGCCTCAACTCTTGTCAAGGCTGTACATCTCAAAAGTTGTGACAGAGGAAAAGACTGATGTGACAGGTTTTGTTTTTTTTTTTTTCTCAGAGAGATCATATCTCTGTAAATCACATTTTCTTGTTCTTGAATTTACGGGCCTTGTTCAATTACAGTTAAGGTTAAGACAAATGACAAGCTGGCATAAAAATCAACTCACCAAATACATTATTATATGTGGCCTCTCCTGCCTGAAACATCACAAAACCTTTTATTCAGTTGCCTTTGTTGCATTTTGGGCTGTCTTTTTCTCCCATGCACCGTGGAAACTAAACTTCTCAGAGCTGACAGTTTACTTGAGTCAAAGCCTTTCTTATTCTGTTCCTCCAAGAGGACATTTAACAGACGTGTCAAACAATTCCATCTTTTGGAGATCACACAAAGCAAGGTACCAGATGTAAGATAAGGAAATGTTTACAATGCCATACGCAAAGGAAAGAGTCTAACCTGTGGTGACCTCTGAACAGCTGTCCACCACTCTAGATAGATAGATTCCTTTATTGTCATTGCACAGAGTACAATGAAATTGAGTAGCAATCCTGATGGTGCATTCACACATAACAAACAGCAATTACAAATAGAAAAATGTATATATTTGCTGTAACCTATGAAACAATAAGATATAAAACAATACAATATGATAACTGAAAGGAGAGCATCGAGCCGCTGCGTGTGTGCCTGTGTTTTGAGTGTTTTTTTGATTGATGGCAGAAACTGTTTCTAAATACAGAAGTCAGTCCCTGGAACTTCCTACCAGGAGGTGAAACCTGGAGAGGGCTTAATATTGAGCACAAGGCAAGGCACGATCTGTATCCCCCGGCAACCAGGGGGCTCAGCATGGAGCCAGGAGAACCAATCCCACAGGAGTATTTGACTTTCACACTCAAACAAGCAGACAATCATGTTTTCGGAATGGCCGTTTGTGTGGGACTGAAGAGGTATGGCCTGAGCCTGTCAACCGTTACTCAAAGCCATCAGGCCCCTCCTCGGACGGCTAGTTTCACAAGCTCTGAGGGAATTTTCATAAGAATAACCAATCCATGGGATTTATACACAAACAGATCAGCTCTAAGGAAGTAAAGCCCCCCTCCCTCTTTACATTGCGCTCTCTCTCTCTCTCTCTCTCTCTCTCTCTCTCTCTCTCTCTCTCTCTCACACACACACACGCAAACATGTAAGTAAATCTCAGTCTTTTTCCCTTTCTCTCTGCAGCTGTTGCTCTCTTTTTCTCTCCTTTGCTATCTCTCTCTCACACACACACACATACACATAGACAAACATGTAAGTAAACCCCCTGCTATCTCCCTCCCTCCCTCCTGCCTCTTGCCATTGTACCCCCAAACACAGACACTTCTTATTTTAAGAGATATCAGGCAGTTGTTGCACACCCTCAGTGAAACTCAGTTTAAAAATGAGGAGCATTTCAGCAGCCATGAAATGTTTGAAAAGCAATAAATTAGAATGACTCACTTCACTGCGGGTTTTGAGATATAATTATATCACTGTCAGATGCAGTATTTCATTTCATCCAAAATATTGCATAGGACAGGCATGTGTATGTGTGCAGGAGCATCAGGGTTGGCAATGAAAAAGAAAAAACATGCTTCCATTCAAGAGGACTTCCCCAGTATGAGCCCGCTAAAGCCAGAAGTAATATACAGGAAAGCACTTCAATCTGTATGTGACTCACGTGATTACCATAGGCACTCAGTGAGATCCAATTGTTCCTCTACCATTTTTTCCAATGGCATGTTCCATTCT
Source organism: Megalops atlanticus (assembly GCA_019176425.1). Lineage (NCBI taxonomy): Eukaryota > Metazoa > Chordata > Actinopteri > Elopiformes > Megalopidae > Megalops > Megalops atlanticus. Next base: position 37,535,768 of record CM032877.1, read on the forward strand.
ATAATTGCTTTCTTTTCCACATTGCTTTTGGCCACATGGCGCAGCTAGACTCACACAGGACTCAATACAGAGGCATTTTCAGTGCTAATTTTCAGTTCATTCTTTGATTTAAGCATGTGCTCCTTTCATTGTTGTTAGTTGTACAACACATTTTATGACAATTCCTGTGTAATTGACAAAAAGAACATTTGTGTAATTATGTTTGTCAAAGTGAGGGACAAATTGTGCGGGGGTGGGGATAGTTAACAGCCTCCACAGTTGTGATTCAGGCGATGTATAGACCTCATTTGGAGACATACTGGCGCAAAAGAACAAGGGCTGCAGAATGTGGCAGCCTTGTGTTCCGCTAGAACCTAAAGATTCAGAGAGATTGGAGGGGAGAGCATGATTATGGAGTTCATTTTTAAACTGTATGATTGGAGTCATTAGGGCCGTGTGAACTGTGGAAAACAGGGGAGACAACAGTGTGCTAATGCAAGTGTCAGGCTTTCAGGTAGCAGGACCCAGGCGCAGACCGGGATGACAAACCAGGCGTTTATTGAAGGATATCCAAAATCATAGTAACAGAACAGTCTGAGTCAAAACCAGAGAATCCACAAGCAGAAAATCCAAAACACTAGGCAAGGGTCAAAATCCAACGAAACAGGCAGAGAGTCCAAAAAAAAAAAAAAAAAAACCCCAGAGCAAGCAAACAACAAACAGGCGGGAACGAAACAGACTGAAACACTGTGACAAACCGGCTAAGAAACAGAGCAGATAGAGGGGTATAAATACACAGGCTGATGATGAGACAACAGGGACCAGGTGTGCTGGATGGGCTTCAGATGGTGGGTGTGGCAGCAGGGCAGATAGGCGGGACAGGAGGTGGGGCGATGGCTGAAAACAAAAACGAAAGCACATGCACCAAGAAAAACAAAACAAATGACACACCCACTCTGAGAGACCGGAAGACAAAAAAATGACACAAGCAGGACATCACATGGAAGGACTGACAGTAAGACAGAGGTCAGACTGAAGAGGCAGAGTGGAGATATGACCAATTGCAGTTTCTCATGTGTTTCATTTGGGGGATTGGGGTGTCCTTTATGAGTCTAATTGTGTCATGTGCTAAATGAAATGTATGTATCACATGATATGTGATCCTTGATAGAATTTTAACTTTGCACGATTGGTAATGCTGTTTTAAATAATGGTTAAATGTATGCATTAATGCATTATCACTGGTTCTGCTGGTTCATGTTCTCTGTATGTGCATTACTTAAAGCTTCCATACTGGACTTGAATGGATGTTGGTATAAAATACAATACTATGTTCAATCTAGATTTTCTATATCTGGTGGGTTGCATGTTTCAGGCCTTGCTGTGCATACCCAAACCTACTATGCCCCCATTCATTTAAACATGAAGAGTTAAGTTTACTAAATAATTCCCTCACCTGAGGTTGTCATTGAAAAAAAGGAATCGGTTATAAATTGATCCCTCCTGCTAAAAAGATTCACCAATCAAAAACAATATAGTGGTGGCCAGGTTAATACATGCCAACATATCGTGGAACATGTTGAAGTTACTGTAAGATTACTCTTCTTCTCCCAGACTTTGCTGGGTATTGTGACACAGAAGATACTGTTTGCATTGTATCAGGTACATTCGTTTGCAGTTGTGTCTACAAGCCTCTGTGAAATATAAACAATGCCTTTAATGTAACCAGACCTGAATCTGCACTGCCATCTTTTCCACAAAAGGTGTCAGCTTCTTTAAAACCCTGGGAGGAGTGCAGCACCTTCAACAAACGCACAAAGCACAACTCAGCCTTTTGGCTGTCATTCAGGGCTGGACAAGGCCATCACAAAAGTGTATCTCAGCAAATCCCAGTCTTCCCTGGCTGCCCTAAGGCTTTTCTGCATCAGGATGTGGTGTAATGATTTGCACTACAGACTCACTGCCTGAACACCCTAAAACCACTTCAATCCCTTGACATTACAGAGAAGGACATAATGTCCTGATGTTCCCATTGTTTATGGGAAACTGCCCCCATAATCACCATGCCTACAGCTCTGACTATGCTGTAAAAGTCATTACTTTCATGTGGTGGATTAAATATGTCTTAGTCACTACAAAATGTGCTGTGCATCTGAAGATAGCAAGGCCCCTGCCTAATGGATATTCATGTGCTCCTAGAGCCACCCTCATGAATTTAAACGTGAACGTGTTGCAGTATGTCACTAAATGTGTCACGTTTAGGAAGGAATTTGTCACAGACCCTGTCTGTGTCCCACTCATTTGCCCTAACATAAAAAATATAACACAGTGAATAGTATAAACAAGGCAACTCAAAGATCCTTTTTCTCTCCCTTCCAACAGTAGACACTACTGATTATCAGTTCACCAACAGCGCCAACTGACAAAGTGAGCTTGGGGCTGCATGGCCAGTCTTGGCTGTCACACTGTTGATGTCTGTTCGACACCCTGGTTGTTTTGAGTCATTTGGCTGGCAGTTGATGGTATGAGATAGCTTCATCTCATATGTCATTCCAAGGTTATGAGGGCCTGTATCCTCCTTCATGTGCGAAAGTTGTCTGCACTGTGCTAGCCATGGCTGCTCTACCCGTGACTATTCTCATTGATGACACTCAGAGCACCTTTAGCCCCAACGCTGGCAGAGACAGAATTTTCAATATGCAGCTCACCAAGCTGAATATCTGTTAAGGAAATGGAATAACTCAGCTAGAAACTTCTGACAAGGATTTCACCAGGATGTTGAGCATGGCATATCTATCTTCGTATTCAAAGTAAGTGATCTGACAGTCTGAACTAGCCATCAGTAACATATCAATAATCTGAACATTGGACCAGCTGCTGGTCTGAGGGGGATACACATCAGGCTCAGGGGGTTTGTTTCCCCACTGTTGCCTTTGGCTGCCTGCTGGAGGATGCATTCCCAAAGGGTTTCAAGTCCTACTGTCTTCATGGTGCTTTATATCAGGTAACTTGGGGATAACAAAATCATTAACTAATGATAAAAAAAAACAAATATACATACATGCAGCCACCAAGCCACTTTTAACAAGTTTGGCTTTTAACAAATATTACATTAACCAATCCACAGCGTGGCCTGGCCATTCAAAATGACACTAGCAGTTTTCTGACAGCATGGGAGAGGAGCTTCGCATCGCAGAGAGTGGCTTCTAATCTTTTCAGGGAGAGAAGAGGGAAAAGGTCAATGAAGCAATCATTGAAGTAACAGGCTTTTAATACCCACCAATTAATGGGCTTATTTTTAGCATGTGTTGACAGACGCCGAAGCTCAGAAATCGAGTCTCTTTCAGAAAATGCTGATGGAAGCAAGAGTATCACACTTTATTTTTTTAAAACTATGAATGAGGTCACCCTCTGCTTCACACACAAGAGGTAAAAGGGATTGCACAAGTAATGAACTGGAGATGATTATGAGATCAGATCGAAGGAGGCTGAGTTAGGATTTGGCAAGGGCACTGGATTTAATATACCTACTCCGGTAATGACCAGAGTGAGCCACGAGTTCTTTTAACATTTTAATGTTCTTTTAACGTCTCATCCCACAGACACCAGGGAAGTGCATTCCAAATTGAGATTCCCACTCTGTACTCAAAGGAGAGTTAACTGTCTCCACACAACAAAGTAGTGGACCACTGGCAGTTTATGTCATACTGTACAGTATCTTGAATTTGTTTGTAACTCCAGGCTATCCATGATATTTCCACACCTTTTACCATTCTGTATGTGCGTGTTGCCCATTTATACAGCTAGATTTTTACTGAATCATCTGTGGTTAGAGAGGTAGTGGGTTTAAATAGGCCACCACATTTTGGGATTTAACAAATACTGCATATGCCAATCTGCATCATAGTCTTGGCCAGGGCTACTTAACGCAAGTCATGGATGGTCGTAATCCACCAAGAATTCCCGCTGTCTGCAGGCTACTAACACTCTAAGCAAAGGGCAGCCTCGGTTCACTCAAAACATTGATTAGTTGATTCGCTGGACAAGGGAGCCTGCAATGCAAAACCACCAGAGCAGATCATTTTCTGTAGGCATTCGCCTTTAGGAGAAAACCATCCATTCTCAAAAAAACACGGCACATCCGCTGGGATGTGGGGTCTCACCGCTCTGGTCCTGATTACAGTGCTGTAAACACTGGACCGCATTGCCTATTCCATCACCCTGTGGTTAGCACATCATCAGGTTCAGTCTGGTCTGAGAAGACGTGCACAAACACAGAGAGCGGATTATCCTGAGCATTATTTACAGCACAGTCACAGTAATTGACCCACATCACCAGGAGGCTGTGCCAAATAGGATTGGTTTGATTGGGGTGGGTCAGAGGTCCCCACACGCTGCACTTTACATCTTATCCTAGTAATGTGTCCCCCCCCCCAAAAAAAAACAAAACATTTTATCACACAGTAAAAAAAAATTACTTAATGATGCTGCATTCAGAACACAATTTGTTAGGATAAACATGCTGAATCTTCATTGAAAATAATGTAGTAACTCCAAAGAAAAGTGCAGGCATCTAAGACACAGAGTGCATCACATCGGGCAGAGAACCAGCTCATTGTGTCCACAAGTGAAAATACCTGGATAAAAGGTGAATGTAATAACCGCTATCAAAATCACCACTGTTTATAAATAAATCAATGAATATTTAAAAAGGGTGTTCCAGCCTTGCATACCATAATGTCACATTCTTGGGAGAGTTTTCTGTTTTGACCAAGGACATGTGTTATCCACTTATCATGTTGTAACACCCACAACAAAATGACAATGTGTCATTTGAAATAGCAGGGAAAATATGGGATTTCATTACTTAAAGTTATTGTGTTCTTTTGATTATGTAGTTTTCCGATTGCTGGTTTGTCTTGTTGGGAGGGAAGGAGGTGTTTTACACTTGCAGTAAAATATACTAACGACCACAGATGCACCTTCCTCAAAAAGAAGACTGAACAGGTGAAACACTTTATTACTGTTTTTATTCCCTTTGTTTATAGTTTATATATTTATGACGTGCCAGCTACAGCAATATGTACAACGACGTTATTTACGCCAGTACTGCATTTAAATCACTTTAAAGAGAGGGATGAGTGAGACAGGGATTAGTGAGAGATGGTAAGAAAGTGGAAGGATGGAGTGGAAGAAGGCGTAGACCAGGAGAGAGGAGAAAAGTATGCTAAAAGCTCTCTCCCCTTCAGACAAGACCTGTCACTGCTATTGAATATATACTGAATACATGCCTGGTGGTAGCAGTGCATTAATACCCGCTTTTACGACTGGCTGAGAAGCGTTGTTTGTAAAAGCAAAGCCCCATCAAAGTCACTTTTACCCTCCGGAGTCATAATGCTTCTTCTTTGACTTTCAATCAGGAGATTGCAGCTCTGAAAAGATTAAAGGGGTGGGGGTATGATTTAGTCCCTTAATATTGATTGCTCTGTCCTTGTTCTGGCTTTAAAAAGAATACCAAATATTATTCGAATAATACAGTTGTTCCGCTGTACAGTGACAATGTAGTTAAAGTTTTGTACAGACTGCCTATTGTTTTTTTTTTTTTTTTTTTTGCTGGCACTGTATATGTGACTTTTAGTCTCAGTTTTAATGATGCAATTATTATTGCGCACGATCGTACAATAAAATGTCCAATTCCAAATCGGAGTAGCTCACCTGGCCCTTTCTAAACACAGGACAGACTCATTCCCCACCTCCTCGCTCAACACGCAGGCGTGGTGAACAGCGCTGCAGGCAGGGGGCGCGCAACATGGCGGAGACAGTGATGTTGCCCCCAGTACCACAACACTAGCTTCAGCCTGCAACGCTGACTGGCTGACATCAGGACTGTTAAAGAGACGGATACTGTTCTGTTAAGCATTCAGAAATACTATATTGCTTGAGAGCTCTATGTAGTCTTATGCACGTACGGGAGGACAGGGTGGATTTAAATAGAAAGGAGGGTTTGTCTCTACATTATTATTCCAGAATTTTCCCTTTTGCCTTCTCCTGGATGCTTTTGCACAGTCAGGAGTGATTTAAAGCAGGTGAGACCGCGGCCGCTCCTTCGGATTTGGGAGGAAATGTCGAGCGAGAAGCCGGTCACAGTACCGGGTTCGGTTTCGCTCTCCGACCGAGAACTTCCATCTGGTCATGGGCAGCAAGTGGCTACGAGCACTGTTACCGGAGAGATGATGGTGTCTGGTTCGGGCTCCATGGTTCTGCCGGCTGGGGTGATCAACCCCTCGGTTCCGATCCGGAATATCAAGATGAAATTCGCCGTTCTCATCGGTCTGATCCAGGTCGGGGAGGTTAGCAACAGAGATATCGTCGAGACAGTTCTAAATCTGGTAAGAACAGAACACAACATAACACATTACATGCGGTGCAGCTAGCTAGCGTTATTTGTTTTGATTTGACTGCATGCTGTGATTAAGAAAGGATATTATGATGCTTTCTTGTGTGGGTATTTTTCGATATTACCCAGAATTTCAGAATTACAAACACAGTCATTGCAGGTATACAGCTAAGCGAAATGATGTCCATGCTGTAGCCTGTGTGTAGCCAATGACTATAGCTAGCTTACCCCCTTTGTTTACAATATGTTTCATTGTAGGGTGCCTAAAGATTGCAGTGAAATTGTTGTAAGGTGATTACAGTTTACCATCACATTAATTAATATGTTTCTCTTATTATATCATTTGAAAACGTTATTCCAAGTAAGTAAGAATATTAGAATATGGGGCTGCCTAGAGATATAACTGATGTTGTTTAATGTTTTATCTAACTTTGCCCACTGCAGATAAAACATAATTAATTAGCAGGCTAACTGTCCAACTTAACCTCCAGATTTCGTTGTCGGTGTTACATCATCTGAGAAATTTCTTTAACAAAGGGTGAGTTGCATCCTAGGCGTGTTTCGATGTAGCCTATAGGCCATATTCATGCAATCTGTCCAGATGCGTTTATTTTGTTTTCTATTATAATGCGGAGCGCGTCTTTTTAAACTACGGTGTTGTAATTTAAATAGCAGTTGTTTTCAATGAAATGAGATGTAGAACACGACAATACTTTAGTCGGCACCTGCTCCTTTGGGGTTTGCATTGTTAGCTAAGCGCTCTGGATTTTTGCCTTCTGCGGCGTCTGACCGAATGCATCTTGAACCAAGAGGCAGGGCTACATGCGGTGAATAGAGATTGAAAAAGCCAGCGTTTTTAATATTAATATATAGCTGTCGCTGCAAAGCAGTACAGAAAATATAAATAGCGCATCTTCTGTAATGCGTTCAGATAAATATGAGGCAAAAGCAGAAGTTTTCTCCCCTTGGTGGAAGACATAGCCCTGGTCGTGTACTTGGCAGCATGGTTTGGTTGTAATTTAACATTTTGATATTGCGGATCTGCAAGGGTCATTCTAGTCAGAGAGAGGAATGCTACAGTGTATGAGGAAATTCCTACAGAAATGCATGTTGTCACCAGTTTTATTGTTGTTGACGGTTGCACTCGCACCAGAGACAAATCACTGTTTGCTCACTTTCAAAGGGTGACTCCCCTATGTACAAAGCGGAACACAGAGCGTAAGTTTCTTTAACAAGTTTAATATACTGAGTATATTTGGAAGAGTAAGTATGTGACGTTTCTTGTCCACAGCGGGCTGCCATACACAACATCATTCTCAGACGGGCTTTTTCTTTTTTTGCGAGCCAAGTCTCCTACAACCGTCCGTTTCAAGACGTTGCAGCAAAACAGAGATGTGTACAAATGAGGACGGCATAAGAGCCTACCCTGGTAGAAAAGCACCGTAAATGTGAGGCCAGGTGGTGGTGGTGGTGGTGGTGGTGGTGGGGGGGGGGGGGTCACGGGGGTGGAGGATGATGCTGCAGTGGTAATGTATTCAGCAACCGTCCAGTACTACTTCACCGATGGGCCCAGAGAGGACCGTGATACAGACAGGAAAATGCAAGACCTTGTTAAAACAGTGAAAATAGGCAGGTTAAAATGACAGGTTATTGAAAGAGTTGGGCCGATGCTGATGTATTGCCGGTCGGAGAGCAATGCATTATTCACACATTTCACAGACCGCAGTCAGGGTCCTGCTTTATTGATTAGGACCAAATGCCTAGGGGGAATATGCAGGGTTTCTTCCTGCCTCTGGTGCATCTCCTTAATCAGTGACCTATTATTTAGCTGACATATACATGAAATTCAGAAGAAAGAGGAAGAGCTTCTCATGATGCCCTATCACCTGCCATTGAAAAGTTGCATCAGTTAAACACCATTAGAGTGAGAAGAAGTGTCCTGGCTGATGCTGGCATCCTGTCAGTAGAGTAAATAGCTTCTGCAAAGCCCCTCCTCTTAGCTCTGCTGGTACTAGTGGGTGGAGCCTCTAGATGGCCATGAGATAAAGGACATGAGCTCAAATAGATTTTGGAGAAGGGAGGGAGGTTTAGTACACTGTTTACGTCTCCCTCCACACACACTCTGCACTCCGGCAAAGTGAGCAGAGCAACTCTTGTACCTGCAAGCCCCTGATAGGGTACAGCATTGACCCACATAGGAAGTAAAGCTCAAGGAAGCACTGATCCTTTGGTGAGGCACCGTGAATGCATTTTGGAGCCATGGTCTGACACTTATCCAATGACCTAGAAAGTTGTTTTAAGGGACACTCAACATTCTGTTTTCTGACTGCAGCACCTACACTTAGCTGCTGCTGTTTCCTTGAGCATTTTTGATGCTGTCAGAAATTATTAAGCACTCTTTTATTTCTCTGTGAGTCTCTCTAAAGGAGGCCTACCTTCTGTGACCTTGGTCTGACCCCTTTCTGAAAATAAACAGCAGCTGAAGGGTACACTTCAAAAATGTTTCTTACTTTGCTTCCATTCTCTCCTGCACATTACATAGTTTTGCATCAAGCAATATATTAAATTATACTGTATATATTGTAGAAAGATGGGAGTCTTATAAGGAAAAATGCTTTTACACTAATGAAGTGACTTGGCATTAAATATTATTATTAGACAAATTTACTTCAGTGAGAATGTTATGCTATATCTTTTCCACCAAGGCCTGCAGTGGGCCCTGTCTTCCGTAGGCCCCACTCCCTTGGCTGATGTTGAACTTGTCCTCAGTCCTTATGGTGTTGTTCTTTGAGGCCTGGCCCCATAATTGGTCTTCTGGGTGGAGGCAGTGGAGGACAGTCTTAGACAGAAGTGGGTGTCCTTGGTCTTACAAATGTCTGGGTGCTTCTTTGTGGGGTGTGTGTGTTGTGTGTGTGTGTGTGTGTGTGTGTGTGTGTGTGTGTGTGTGTGTGTGTGTGTGAGTGTGTATGTTTGCCTCTTTCCCTCAATTTCCTGCCTTGTGTTAAATCTCCTCCCACCCAACCATTCCAGGAGCGAGACGAGCTGGTGATTGGGTTCTGGCTAGACTTGTTTTTCAATGGCTCCTCATCAGTGCTGTTGGAGTTGCACACAAATGTGTTGAGCAGCCTTATTATTTAGTTAGGTCTTCTTCATGGACTGCTCCACAGATCTTTGATTACATGAGATAAGTCATTGAATGCATGTGCAGTGGTTTGCAAAGGGGCATGTGACAAATCGGGCATATGGGAACTAGGCTTAGGCTGATATCTGATATTTTCATATACTACGATGTTTGCATTACCTACAGATATTTTCAGCAATATCGTATATAGCTTTCCCAGTTAGCTAACATAAGCTGGCTGAGTTTTAGCTAGCTAGTTAACTAATTCACTGGCATGTAGCTAACTTTGTAGGTGGAAGTTAGAGCTGGAGGTTACATTGCTAGCTAGACAGTTATTGTTTCAGACACACATTGTTAGTGATTTTGTATTTTGTAAATACAGAGCTGCAGAGCTGAAGCTAATGTTAGCACTAATTTATTGCAGCATGATGCAGACAGGTCAGGCAAATCAGTCAAGTTGGATCAGGCAGTGACACAGTTTTCAGATGAACAAGCGAGGAAAGTTCAACTTCACAGCTGAATGTTGTTGAAAACTGCTCTTGGTACCTTAGTGAGCAGTGTCTGAGAGCCCAGACTGGCTGTAGGTGAATCAAAGTTGGTTCAACTTTTCTCTCTAAGTTATAATAAGGAGCTACCTGTAAAACTAACTAGGTGGTTTGTTATAACTTTGTGTAGGACAGTCAACCTCAAAATCAAAAATCAGTCTTGCAATGCAATAGCCTATTGCTGCTTTTTAAGCATTAACATTGGGAGTTTTCTTGTGTGACCCAGTACAGAAACCGATGCAGTCCTGGTTTAAAAACACTGGAAAATTTTCTGACTTCGAGGGACCAGGAAGATGACCCTGTAGGGTGCTGTGAAAGACATGCAGGGTAGAAAAAAACTGCATCTTGTAGCACTCTGACACCAGGCAGATTTAGTTCACTTCCACTACAACAGGTAGTTAGTTATTGGACAAGAGCCAAGGTATGATTGGTCACAAGACCCAAAATGACCTGCCTCATTCCTTTTTTACACAAAAACTCACACAACTGCTGATGTGCTTGCCTGACTGTAGGCACAAAGAATCTGTGTTTTGTGAACTGAAATGCCAAATTTAGCCTTGGTCATCACCAGCCAAATGGGGCAAGTCATTGGCCGGTTTTACTTGCCTAAAACATGTTTGTACTTGCTCCGGGAAATCGGGGAACCATTCATTCTGAACCCTGTATCATACTGGGGTCACTAGGGTTTTTTTTTGTTGGTGGGTACACCCCCTCCCCCAGTGGCAGGGGTAATAGTATTGTTGGTACTTTGGTTATTGGTACTTCGCCTGGACAACTTTTGGGACTTTGTCATGCAGTACTTCTAATATGGTTGACTCTGTATGGTTTTTCGCTTGTGTTGTATTGTACCTCACTTGTAAGTCGCTTTGGATAAAAGCGTCTGCCAAATGAATAAATGTAAATGTATATTGCAATGTTTCAGGAAGACAATATCACAATATTATGATTTTGATATCACCCAGGCAAGATCATGAGGACATTCTTTTTCAGTGTTAGTCGTTGTGTTACAGATAGTGAATATGTGTTCCTTTATTTGCTTGGAAGACACATCCATTCAGAAGCTTGTGCTAACCATTTCACAGCTCACACATTCTGTAACCTTTTGATCCATATGTATTTGCAGTAGAGCAATTAGATACTGTGTTTCACTCAAGGACAGGACAGCAGTGCTCACCAACCGAAGGATGCAGAGTCCCCTTCTTTCAAAGACGCACCTCATGCTGTTACCTGCAGGACATGGCATGCGCTTAAAGTCTGTTATCATTCTGACTGGATCAGTCTGGTTTGGAGTCTGCCTGAGGTAGCAGTCCTGCTGTGAGAGGTACATGGAGGCCGTTGTCATCTACAACTAAATGTGTAGTGCCAAGCAGGATTTTAAAATTGCATTTGTTTGTGAAAGCCATGTTTTTGAGTCCGAATGTGCACACTAAATTCAACATGACAACCATGTGCAAAGTCAACATATGTGTTAGTTCTGACCATGTATATGCCATTTTTGTGTACATGAAGTTTATTTTTTAAGGGATTTTCGAAATCTGCTGTTGTAAGATAAACACTAAAATTTCACACTTAATCTATTTTTTTTCCCCCTCCTAAGGCCCTTTTGAACCCTGTTGTTTCCAAAGATAACATGGACCAAAAGAAACATGTGTAGTGAATTGAATTGAATTAAAAATGAATACCTTGGTTTAAGATGTTTTTGTTGTTATTATTATAGTGCTGTGCAGTTTGTATTGTATTTAGGCTGATGCTAGTATGGGATCAGTTGCTGTACCAGCATTAATACAGTTTTGGTCTGTCACATTGATCTAGTGGTGAATTGGACTGAACTACTGTATGTGCCTGTTTGTTGTCACGGTGTCTCAGATGAATAATCCCCTGTGCTGTAGGGTTTCCCGCAGCAGAAAGCACAGTCCATGGCACGGGGGTAGGCACAGACTGCTACACAGACTCGACTTGTTGACACCTTCCGCCCCCAGCAACAGATTGCCGTTGCCAAGGGAACAGTGCCCTGGGACTGGTTTCGAACTTCCCACACTACCAAATGGTGCCATTTCCGTTTCCGGCCAGCTGTGCTGAAGATAGAGTTAATGTGGTGCCGTAAGCCAGAATTTAAATCTGCAGCATTACAGGCAACCAGTTAATGAAAGCAAAGTGTTTGTGATTACAAATGTGCTCAAGTGTGCAGGATTTGGACAGGGCTAACAATGAAGAATTTTCCTTTCTAATAAATTGTAATTTGTTCCCTGGGGATTTTTGCTCAGGCCTTCAGACTTCTCTTCATTTACACCCAAGTTTGATACAGCCATTGCAGCATAGTTGTTGGGGGGGGACACTTGCCATGATATCCTTTATCCTCAGAGACATGATAAAACACATGTTAGTCTGATCACTAGCCTGACTTGGAATATGGACAGTTGTTATCTTGATTAGAGTTGGCATCCCAACTTGTGGGAGCTGGAGAGTGGTAGAGGTCCACATATTGCTACTTGTCTGCTCAGTTTATCAGTCGTATAATGTATCCCAGTTAGCAGCCAGCGGCACTGTGACCGTTCTTCTGTAAGTACAAGGATATTTCAATTCTGAGCTTGGATGTCCTCTCATAGAAGGGTTTCTCATTTGATTTTGCTAGTAATGCACAATTAATGTTTTTCATGTAAGAATGTAAATAAAGGATAATTGAAGTAAAGGATACTAACCCATTATAAATGAATATTCAGTTACTTGTTAACCATAAATGTTGAGTTGACTACTTCAACTATAATTCAGTTAACTGTAATTCACCCCACTTTTGCTTTTGCAAATGCAGACATATTTTACCAATGGCATGACACTTAGTAAATACTGTATTGACATGCAGTAAATATTGTAGCAACACAGGCTAACCAGAAGAGTGACATAAAGGCTCTATAGTTGAAATTGAGCTTGAAACCTTGTATTCTGTGAAGCTTTTGGAGCTTTTGTATTCCTGTCTCTAGACAGCCAAGACTTTCTTTTGTGGAGCTGTTCATGTTATCTGGTTTTATCGTCGTTCATAAGTAACAGACTACTTGGATAGTTGGTAACCACTCCATTTTCATGATTTAGCATCCTGTTGTAATGAAGATGCTCTCTATGCCTACATATACATTACATCAATGTAAGCCTGTTAAAATGTATATAATTTTCAGTCATATTTTGTGACAAAGCAGAGAAGATACTGTTTGTAGCTAAGGCAGTCCAAAGGAAGATGCCCAGTTCAAACACGCATTCGGATTTCAAACAATAAAGTAATCATTCCAGAATAACAACTGATTATTTGGGTATTCTTTCATTCTGTTCTTTTGTCGCAGTCAAGGTTATCAACACTGGTAAAAATTAAAAGTAATAACTGCACTCAGTATTGGATTGTACCAGAATGTAGAAGGACAGTTTGGAATCTGTACCATGCACAGTAGACACTTTTTGGTCTAAAATGTTGTGTTTTTTTCCAGCTCTCACCGTCTTTTTAATTGCTGTTGCCACCAGTGAGTACACCAGGCCATTTTTGCAGGGCATTGTATAGAATGACAATGCCTTAGGTAGCTGTTAGAATTAGGCATGGGACTTTGAGGAGCTTTGTAATTAACAGGTACTGTAGAGGAAATGCTGCAGAGGAAATACTGTGTTGCATCAGAAAATAAGATGAAATTTAAAAGATGTTGTGGGTGTATGAGATTGATCAGCTCTTTTTCTCAAACCACATTCCTGTGTCACTCTCTCTCCCCTTTCTTTGTCTCTGCCTCTGCTTCTTATTCAGTCTCTCTTCTCTCTCTCTGTCCTTTTCTGTCTCTGTCTCTTTTGATACTGTGCCTCATTGGTATGACTTTAAAATGTACAGTGTTGCCAGAGCAGAGCTGCAAAGAGAGTTGTCCCCCCTCTGTCTCAGTGATGTAGCTGATGAAGACCCCTCACTCTGGGAATCTCACTCATTATTCCCATCCACACTCTGCAGAATTGCCAAGGTCAGGGAGCTGTGCGCTGGAGCTCCGGGGAAGATAACCAAGTCAGCACAAACGTGTCGCAGACCAACCTCAGAGCATTAATATAAAGGAGCGCTCTGTTCTGAGAGGTTGTAAAACTGTATGACAATGGGAACAGAGGGCTTAGTATGTGGCTGCATAATCAATACGCACCTCTGCGTGTGGTCTCAAACAGATGCGGCGAAGCTAATAATAACACAGTGATGATTGTATTCGTTACTGTCCAGCACAATTAGCGCCTGGCAGACATTCATGAAATTGCTTAGCTATATGTTCTGCCATAGTTAATAGGATCAGGCAGCGATGATATAGTTTTAAGTTCTGACAGCTGTATCATTTGTTTAGTAAATGGGGTGGGCGTAGTGATCAGATTCAAGCTTCAAGCTTTTCATTGTCTGATATGAAATAGGAGAAAGATAGAAATTGCCTGTCTTCTCTGTCTTCATTGGATAATTACATTTCACAATTTCTGTCATTTTTAGGAGTGGAAATAGTTTACTTCCGTGGGTACTGCAGTGACCAGTAAAGTGCATTTGCATGTGTTATTTATCATCTTGTGTGTGTGTGTGTGTGTGTATAATATATGTATATGTATGTATGTATATAGTATAATTTTTTTTTACCTGGCTTCAGCATCTGTGGATGAATCACTGCACAATGCATCTGCTGTAAATCTGTGAATTAAGTATCTCCCATTTATGTTTAGGGAGAGCTAGATTCATTCACTAGGTCGTTTTCAGAGAGGATGATGCATGCGGTCTACAAGGCAGGCCTTTGGAGGAGCTATGAAGCACGGCCTGCTTGCTGATGTGGAAGTGAATGCAGATCTCTTCTGGAATGCGTGCTGGATATTTTCACAGGTCACTTGAAATCAAATTAGCATACTGCAGCACCTCTTCTGAGCAACCGGTGGCGAGAATGACTTGCGCTAAGTGACATTTTTTTTGCATTGGTAACCGTGACGCCTAAATGATCCGGAATGCCCTGCTCCAAAACGCTGCCAGGAGAGCCCGTGTCCAAAAAATAAGCAGACCCTCAGAGGCGTGCTGTAAGGCGCGCCTTATGGATGGTAAGGGATGAGCAGAGAGAGGGGGCCCTTAAAACACGACGCCCAGCCGTGCATCTGTCCTCTCCGGAATGCACAATTTTAATACACTCCACTTTGAGAGGAAGGAAGCAGCATGACGGATCAGGATGGCAGACACCCCCAATCCCCCCCGTACCTTATCTTTCCACTCCTCAAGCTGAGCTTGAGAGATGGATCATACATCACCGCCCGGCGAGCATCTGATTTGACTGGAAAGATGAACAATTTCTAGTGGTTTGCCATCTGCAGGCTTCACACCCAGTTAGGCCGATATTTTCACCTTAATCTGACAGACAGCGAGATGGGCTTTGTCTGCTTTCCGTCCCCCCCACCTCCCCTAGGG
The DNA here is from genome assembly GCA_019176425.1 of Megalops atlanticus. Classification (NCBI taxonomy): domain Eukaryota; kingdom Metazoa; phylum Chordata; class Actinopteri; order Elopiformes; family Megalopidae; genus Megalops; species Megalops atlanticus. The sequence goes on from CM032877.1 coordinate 37,551,241, forward strand.
AGCAATGTTCTGCTTAGTATACAGTGCACATTATGAAGGCAATACTTCATTTTGCCTGTGTGGATTCCGCTAGATTTCGCTAGTTTGCAAGGCCTGGTAGAATGCTTTGAATCCAGTTTCCTTCCAGTTGCGTGTATTGTTAAAACATTCCTGCCAAATGGCCTCCTTGGTCCTCAGTACAGCAGTTTTGTTGCCACTCAGATATTAGCTGAAGGGCATTTCACACCTTTCAGGCTGGCACATACAATGAGCAGTGACATTTTTGCCAGTGTGATGTGAGTTCACAAGAGATATCCCAGAATTTGTGAGTTGTCATTTTTTAAAAATGATTATTTCCACCATAGAGATGTCACTAGGGGTTAATGTTGCTTTGTGGAGAGGTATCCATAATATTAATAACAATTGTGATGCATCCCGTGGTTTCCTGTATCATATATATCTTACGTGTCATATGGTGGGAGGTATTTTGTGTATATGCATTTGTGGTATGTTTTTGTGCATTTTACAGATGGCAGAGGTTGAGAGTGAGAATTAATCCCACCGTGAAGCCTGTACGTTAAGACTATAAATAGAGTGGTTTGTTGTGGCCCAGATTCTCAGGAAGCAAGTGTTTCTCACAGGCAGGAAGTATAGCCTACCCAGGGGGAGCTGGGAATTTGAGTTTTGAGGAGTGGTGTGAAGGACAGATTTAACAATAAACCTGAAGTTGCAAAGAACTATCATGAAAGTAAAATATCCACCTGCAGCCTTGTGCAGGTGAAGATTATCTGTGGCAGTATGCTGTTTTTGTGGTGTGATGTATCATGTCTGAGTGTTTGTCATGCTTGACTGGACTTGATTTACACGGGGCATTTAACACAAATTTATTTATGAGCTGCATTTATAGGTTACTTTTTTCCATGGCTCAGCGGTGTGACTGTGTCTAAAGCTCCTTTCAACAAAGGGGTGAATGGAAAACAATATCAGCATCTTGACTAGTCTCACTGTAGAATTAAGCACCTCGTAGCACCCGATCAAAAGAACATGTCTGTCAGACCCAGGCGTGGCTGGGAGAGTGGCAGCTTCCTGTCCCTCTTGTCATGAGAGTCGCTGCACAAAAGCTCACTGCCACCAAGCAGTGCCTCCCTACCTCCCCTTATCTCAACTTATTAACAGTGTTTCTGCTGTTAATCTTTCATGACCAAGCGGCCTGAAATGAAAGCTGCTGTACTGCAGATTAAGTGCCGTAATGAGGTGAGCGTGAACGCTCTCTCCATTCCAGACGGATTTACATTTGCTCTGCAAGTGGGCCCGACCGCGCTGCCGTTCCGTGCGGTGTGGACGGGAGCAGGACTCAGCTGCTGGGACAAGTGTCTGTGTTTGGATCCATTTGGAGTGCATCTGTTCAGCAAGGTGCTGTGAGGGCGGAGGTGGGAGGTGGAGGCAGAGAGAGGAATGGAGGTGTGAAACGAAGATGAGAGGGAATGAGGAAGGAGAGGATGAGAGATGGGGGCAGGGAAAGGTAGGGTGGAGTGAGGAGGTATGGAGGGGGTTACAAGAATAAAGGGGGAAGGGGAAGAGAGAGGTATAGGGAGTGGAGGTGCTGTCCGTGTTTTCATTTTCAAGGTCAGGCACTTCAACCACAGGAAACTTAATGAGCGTCGGATTTGATCTGGCCCCCCATCGGGCTGCATGCTTGCCTAGATTAGTAGGCTATTTTTTGGCTGACAATAAAGAGCAAATACTTGGCATAGGCGAAATAAAATAATGATAGGGAACCAGATCATGAACAGTGTTTCTTTCTCCTTGTTCCTTCTAATTTGCAGTTTTGGGCCTCATGTAAATAGGACCAATAACTGGTTGAGTTGCATTGTGTAGTATCCTGTAACCTGACAGTTAGGATAACACATTTTGCACCATCATTATGTGTTAATATGTTTGCTTCATCTCTCAGAAACAGTGCTGACAATATATCCTTAAAACAGGACATGGCATAGCAGATTTCATCCATGTGTACTTTAGTCAGATTGCTTTGTACAGGCTTAAAAGATATTGGTACAGTTAATGCTGAACCAACAGAGTGGCACCATTGGTCAGTCAGAGTTGGAAACAGCATAAATCTCCTGTTATTTTGAATCCCAGGACTTAGGTCATGAGGGCCATGTAGGGCCAACTGCTAGAAAATCAACCAGAGTTTTAATTTTGTGTTTAGACCACTAGGCCATTGAACTGTACCAGAACAAGAGAGGCAGGCGATTGAGAATTGCCTTCAATGCAGGGAGCCACTCCAGTGAGGAGGATCAGAGACCCTGCAGGCTTTAAAATGACCTTTAGGTTAGAAACAGATTCAGGCAGTGGCTAAAAGACACAGTGTCCTCATTTGTTGATTGGATGTACACGCAAATTTGCTCCAAAAACTCTGCTTTGCACAAATTGCCATGCAAATTTTATGACTTTTCAAAATCAGAAATGGCATCGAATGTTCTTGGTTCACCTAGTAACACCACAGATACATTTTCTTGTGGCTGAAAAGCCGTGCTGGAACACATTTCTGTTTCCACTCAACAGGCACCAATAGTCACATGTGGCTCATCCACAGTATTTTTTATTGGACTTTAATTACAGGCTGCATCCTTCAATTCGGTGTGCCAACAGAAAAGTGTATTATTCTGGGCCCAGCTGCTGCACACACATAGCTGAGCTGAAAACATATGGATTAGGCTGCAAGTGTCCTTTCTGTGTTGTGCCTGTCCTGAAAATAAATGTTGTATTTTAAATATTACATTATGTGTATTGTTCATTTGCTTTACTTTTATATAGAGCTCCCAGAAGCTCTCTTGGTAATTAATATCCAGCACATGCTTAGCAAGATTAATGACCCTGTGCACACATCCACACGTAAATTAAGTTATTTTGTGACATTATGGTGTGCATAGTGAGTATGCTGTAGTTCGGTCCACTGAGGTCAAGAGAAAAATGCATTCGGCTGTTGTTCATGGTTGAGTACTACAGTCATCCTGGGCACAGTGGACGGGAGCGAAATGGATCTGTTTCAGGGAGGGGCGTGTCACTGTCACACTTTGGTACGGCAGCTGACAGTGCGAATCATCCCATTCCCCCCCTGCTGGTGAGTGTCAGGCCCCTGTGTCAGGCTTTCAGCTTCAAATCAAACCATTCCTTTCAGTTACTGAGTGTCCGGCACCCTGATCAAGCTGAAAAGAAAGCGGCTGTCATTTCCACTAAACAGTGCTTTTTTTTATCTTACTTTTCACACCGCTGCCTTGACACTCAAACACATTTTTAGTTTGCGCCTTAGATGTGGTAATTTCTGTCTCAGATTCTGAAATATTGTGCAGAAATGTGGCAGTAAAAAGTTTTTGAATGTGCATATATGGTTCGTATTAACCTTTTCATCAATGTCTGTTCGTTTTTTCATACACAAACACTAAGTGTTGGTCCTGGTAGGAAGCATGTTAGTATCATTTTTGTGAATTTTTGATGGATAGGGCTACAGGTTAGGTGACTCAATACCTAACCTCATAGTGACTCATATCCACTCAATACCTCAGTTAAGCAGTGGAAGGCTGAAGTGTAAAGGAGCCTAGAATTCTAGCCAGCAGTGTAGATTTGCCCATCCTGGATTACTTTTTTTTGAGACTTCTCTGTTTTCCGGTAAAGCTTGTTCCACAATCCTCATTATTCCCCAAGCTGCAGTATTTGGCTGGAATTATTTCTGTCATCGGATTTCTCTGCTTTAAGAATTCAGTTAGCATTTGAAAATCTTTAAATGCTGGAAACAAAACATATTGGGTGATTTGTTTTTGCGATCAGTTTACAATGGCATTTCTTCAAACCCCCAATGCGGTCTGTGAAGAAAGTCATCCACGCTGGATCCGCATTCTTGATGAAATAGAATTCACAGAGGCAAGTCATACATGCTCATGCTAGTTTCTCCCAGAAGTCTCATTTTTATCCACAATGCTGGGGTATCCCTTATCCACCCTGCTGTAGTACAGGCTCTAATCTTTGAATTCAATGCTTCCTGGCCCACCAGACATGTCATTATAGAATGAAAGCCAGAGACTGAAGAATTTGGCAGTCATAGATGAAATAAGGGATGAGAGAAAAATTCAACAATTGTTTCCAGTAATAATCTCCCGTCCCATTTAAATGAAAGGACACACAATTTATGACCAAGTTAGCGCTTATTAAACAGAAATGTTTTTGGGGGTGTGCATTGCACTGTTATGATGGTGCTTCTGTTTACTTATTCAAGTTCGAGCTTTGATTTCCAGGGTTTTCGTGAGATAGGACATAACTCGTTAGATAAGAAACCTCAGCGAATGAGTGTCGTAGATGGGCTTTCCTCCTGGAAATGGAGTCTCATGAACAGGGTCTCTCAGGGATCCATCTCCTTTCATTCGAGCGTGACTAAATACAAATGTTCATCTTTTGGTGGTGTTGCTAAATGGGTGGAGAATATACTATTGAACTGTATACACTATAGAACCATTGGAGTGCTGTTGAAAGACCTTGTTTTCTGTGACTGATGAGCCCGAAATGTGTTTGTATAGTCGGAGGTCTTTCATTATACAAGGAAAAGTCGCTGAAATGACTTGTTAAACATTGATTGCCAACGAGCCTTTGCTTTTGAACCAGTGTGCTCCAAAATTTACACAGAGGCACTGTTCTCCCCCAAGACTTGGAAAAGAAAGAAAGAAAGGATTTATCGAAAGGATTTACACAGAGAAAGACGCACAAAAAAAAAGACACGAGCTGCAGTCTCAGGGTATGAGATTGATGGGGAGAGAAAACGGGCGCAAAGATGGGGACGCGAGGTAGGGAGGGAGAGAGATGGAGCGAGCAGGAGGGAGAGGAAAAAAAAAAACAGGCTGTTTTTGAAGATATGCCAGAGATGCGGGGAGAGTGCTTTGAGCATCTGTTTATAAAGAGGCGAGATCAAATACCGCTGCCGCCACGGGTGTTGTAGTGCACTTCAAGGTTCATTAGAAGACATCCTTAATATATTTAACAAAGAGCAATCCAGTGCTTTGATTTCAGCCCCTAGAACACCCCTCACCCCCACTTCCCTGTTACATACTGTGCCCTCTGCATCTCGGGCATCAGGTCGGCTCCTTGATGTCAACCCACACCAGGGGGCCAAGTCTTGCTGAGGCAGCTGCTCCGCCCTTTGGCTTTTCCGCCGCGGCGCCTTTCGGGAGCCGCCGCGTCCCTCCCCACCTCATCTCCGAGTCTGTCTTAGGTCTGAATTTCAGACAGAGCCATGCATGCCATCTCTTCCCCTGCCTTTTCATCTCTCTCTGTATTCATCCCTCTTCGTCTCCTCTAATCAATGGTGGAGTTTTGCTGCTGCCAAGTCCCCGGCGCTGAAAGCAAGAGTCAGCACTGCGGGGGGTTTGTATTATCAATATCCGGGAGTGCGGGCGGCGCTCTAGTAGGGTAGCGATGAGGATGAAGGAAGTTGAGAGAAACGTTCAGGTAACAGACTGTGTAAAGAGCTGTGTGGGCCAATGCCTCAAGTGGAGACCAGAACCTGAAGTGTCACCCTTGTGTAGTGTGTGCATCGTGAGTCTGAACCTTGAAATAAGACAGCACATATCTCCATTTTTAAGCTTCACAAGGACAGGGCTCACGGCCATTGCCTTGAACTTTTCCTTTGCTCAGGTTTGGGTTGAAGGATTAGTGGGAGGGAACAACACCAGCGGACACAGTATAATGATGGTTTAGATTGTTACCATGGTGTGTGTGTGTGTGTGTGTGTGTGTGTGTGTGTGTGTGTGTGGGCATGGGCACAGGCACGGACACGCATGCACACACGTGCATCTGTAGTGAGGATATGGTTATTTGTGATGTTAATTTAGACATCCCATGGTCTCATGTACTGTAGATGGGCACTGTGTCTTAATCACAACACCTTCAGCCCACCTTTCAGCTGTCTGGTCACCCTGAGGGGTGTGGAGGGGAGGTAAGCCGCTCTCAGTCTCGCAGAGCATCACTCCACAAAAGGTCTCTTCTGTGAATGGCTGTGCTCCAGTCTTTTTTCTCTTGGAGCCCATCTCTCAGCTCTGATTGGATGTAGCTTGCAAAGCAGGGTGGGGCTGCTGCTCCAGACGACTGTTCTTCCAGCACGGGGGACTACTGCTCTGTGGTTGCGCCGCTGTACTGAACTGGGCAGTGCTGTGCTGCACGTGCGTCCACAACAAGTGGCAGAATTGTTTTGTTTGCACGAATACCCAGTCTAGTGGCACAGCACTGTCTCAAGCAAAAAAGGAAAAAAAAACTCTTCAGTTGGTGGTAACTTCAGGCTAGCCGGGAACCTCCCCCTGCCCCCCATGCACACTCAATTCACTGCCTTTGTACTTCACAGGAGTCATTTAAAATTCATGTTGCCCCAGTTTCATTGCCTCTTGCCTTACGGCAGACATTAAAGGTGGCATGTGGTGTTACTCTGATGGTAGAAATGATGCGACATGATTATGCTATAAACATGAGCCCTTGTTGCTATCCCCCATTTTCTGCTTCTCTCAGTGGACCTTCTTCCTTGCGAGTTACAGAACGAGAGAGACTACTCTGTAAACAGGAACATCACATGAAAATCAAACAAAATGAAATAAAAAAATAAATGCTTTTTTATATTTATATTTATGTCTCACCCAGGGAATTATTTGCTCCTAACAAAGCCAGCGTCCCTTGGGGCATAGGTAGTTTCAACATGATGGGGAACCATTTTTGATACTGAAATAATTCTAGTAGAATAGGGTTGGTTTGAAAGTATTCCATGTTTGATTAGGATGTGAAAGAAAGGAAGTATACGCACAGGATTTGAATTGTGAGTCAAAAGCCTCACTGTCAAAAGCCTGGCAGGCAGGATCGTAGGCCTAATCTCTGGGGACATGGATAGAATAAAGATTGGGTCTGAGGACTGAACAGCCCTCAGAAGAAGCTTGTTAGGTCCTGGCTGATAAATCTGAATATCAATCCCCGCCTAGGGCTCGTCGCGTTTAATCCTGTTTGGAATGATCCGCCCCGACACCACTCCAGACAGATCGCATATCCTCCTATTCCTCCTGCTCTGCCCCCGAAGCTCCAAGTTTGGTTTGGCACTCTTGCAACCTGGGGCCCACAACGGACTCCCTTTGTAATGCGCGTGATATCGATTCTGGATCAATCTGGGCTCGATCGGCAGAATGGAGAAGGGGAGTCTATATAATGACCTGCGGCAGGGCACCCTCTCTTTGGCCAACGTAATTGCCCCTGCTTGGGTTTACAGCAATGAACCGGCAAAGCCTCCTGCTTTCCAGATGGATTAGTCATCATGCCCCTTAGCGCTCTGTACCTCATGGGTGGCAAGGAGGCCTGTGTCTGAAGGCTGAGCCGTGAGGCCGAGGTGCATTAGAATCACTTAAGCCTCATTATCAAATGCAGTTCCTCAGCTGTAGAGTGGAGTGTTGACTTCCTAAATTTAAGGCGACATGGACTGTTTGTGACCCAAATGTGATTGGATTAAGGGCTGCTATGTGAGGGATCCTCACATATGCATTTTATTCTTTCTTGTATCATTTATAGTTTGTTTTGTAGTCTCTGTAAGGGAGGGAAATGGCTGGTTTTGAAAGATATGAGGGATTTCATTACAAAACAAAATCTAATAAATAAACCCAATTCTTTCTTGACTTGATTGTGTGTTATTACTTTTTTCCCCTAAAAATGTATTCTGAAATACTGCCAGCTAAGTGCTGTTCTTCGCGATAAGATCTCAGGGAAATATTCATTTAATTCAAGTTTAGAGCAGGGGGTTTGGCATGGTATAGCAGTATCCCACAGTTAACACCAGTGTGCACAGAGGGGCTACTGGATGCATGTCTGCATTATGTTTAACACAGCTAGCACATGTTAAATAGGACTTCATCCAGTACATTGTGGAGGTGAGCAAGAGAGATGGGCAATAACATGTAATGGAAGCCATGAGTGATGAGGGTTTATTGAGTAACGTAACCACTGGGTGTGTGTGGGTGTTGTGTGTTACTCAGTGAAGTGCAGCGGAACATTAGCCGTTCCTCTTTATCAGCATGACGTCTCTTGTGTTTCGGCATAATTAGCTTAAGTAGGCTTTTTTAGGAGACTTTACATTCCAGTAAGGAGGAAAATAAGCAGTTTAATTGTTGAAAAGGTAATCTGCAGGAGGTAAGATGGAAACCTGCTGTAGATGCTCAAAGGAATGAAACCGGCTGTGTTTGGACTGCAGCTCTGTTGATATAATTACGTAATGCGGCAATAGTTGGGGGATTTGGATTTGGATAGAATTTTTAAAAAGTTTTGAGCGTTGGATTGAAAAGGAATACTGAATGTACTGCAGTTCATTTTCCCCACAGCACTGCAGAACATTTGTGCTGAAAAAGGTTACGAGTCCCCTCCTGCAAAGATACAATGATGCTGATCTGTCCTTGGGCTGTGGTTCAGCATTTTATTTTAAGAGGGAGTGTGGGGGAGAGAGGTGCACAGGATTGTGCTGTGACTGGACCTCAGCCAGATATCGAGTGTGGCTCGTTCCCGTGTGAGTGGGGTTAGTGTGGGAGAGGCTCAGGCTGTTGGCACAGGCCTCTTGTAGTTAGTGTAAGCCCAGCTGCAGCACTTCAATTTAGCGCATAAGGTTCGTCACTGCAACCGCAAACACTGCCCGTCTGCCCACTTCCCCCTCATCCTCCTCCAGTCTTTTTTTCCTTTTCTCTCACACTCTCACTGTCTGTTGGTCTTGCTGTCACACATGTTCATCCTTTGACAAAATTTGCTTTAGTCCCGCTCTGTATGGCATGCCTCCCCACTCATGAGCTTACTTGAATTGGCTCACGATGAGGTCGACTGTGCCACCACTGTGACCGCGGAGGTGTGCTTGCTTTTTCCTTTCCATTTTAGCTAGATTTGGGGATTTTTTTGTGTGAAAGCTGTTTGCAGTCTCCTTCCGTTTCCAAGCACACGGTGAAACCGGACTGTAAAGTGACAGGTACAGTTTGGCACAAAAAGACGCTACTGAAATGAATATTCCTGTTTAACGTTCTCAGCCTTGGTGGCCTGTACTATGACATCATTAGTCAAGGTGCTGTGATTATTACTGAGCTATCAGGCTTTGAACAGCTGTTCTCTCCAGTTGGATGGCCTTGGCTTTCTGGCCTGGTGTGGATGGACCTTTTGTATTGCACACATTGGAGGCCACACTTTGCTGGCCTCCAGCTGTTCTCCGCTGCCTGAGTGGGGTTCAGTGCAGGGTCAGCTGGCTCAGTGGTGTCCTCAGGAGTGACATAATGACACAAAAGAACAGAACGGACACAGTCACAAAAACATTCTCATTCACCCAGTCACACACACAAACAAAATAAATCACCTCTGATTAAATGATGCCCTGTGTGTGATGGGCTTTATTCGAACTGTTTGCTCTTTTCTGGGACCAGGTCTACTGTTAAGACTGTTTGTTCTCTCTTAGGACAGTGCTTGGATGACTGTGAGGAACACAGGGACTGGGAAGGTTAACCAAGCAGTCAGAGAGTGAGCATTGTGTGTGTTTGCAAGGGAGGGCAAGCGTCAAATGGAACTCTCATGATTATCACTGAGTGTTACACTTGGTTGCACTGTAGAGATTATCCAGTTCCCAGGCTTTCTGTATGCACCTACCCTTCCCCAATAATTGGAGCCTTGGTTACAATCCATCGAGACATTTTTATGAAGATAACCTCTCAGTTCAGCCCGATGCATACTTGCGATTATACTCCCGTTGTAGCAAAACCAGCGCACTGTCCCCAGCACGTCTACAACCCACCTGAGGCTCACCAAGCTCCCTACCTTGCCCCTATTTTTAGAGAGAAGCCGTTTTTTCTTTTTCTTGGCTTTAGTGAAAGGGACAGGACTCCATATCTTCTCATCCCCGATGTGTCATTTATTCCTTTGTATGTCGGCCTAGTGTTGGGTGGGCTCTTGACCTTAATACACATGGGTTTAGAATGGAAGGCGGGACTTTTAACAAGGAATACCGTGCTCATGGCAGCTATTGACGAGCAAGGCTTAGGTTGCCAAACCCCTGGCATTCATAGGAGCTCCTGCTATTCACTGAAATTACAGCTGTCAGACCCATAACAGCTGAGACCTACAGATGTGTTCTGGAAGCGACAAGTGTTACCGTCAGAGTGAGGTTTGTTTCTTGTCAGCACCAGGTGGTGTGATTTTAAGACCCCTCAAGGGAAGGTGCATGTGGAGGCGAAACAGGAGGCACACTGTGGTTCTGTTGTGTATGAGAAGGTGAGGGAGAGGGAAAATGCTTTGCCAGTGCATCTTTGCGGCACCAGACAAACAAAGGCAATCTTTGTTTTAAAAATCCTCTAATGTGTACCAGGGCTGCTGTTAAACTAGATGGGACAACCTCCCTTTAGTATTACCCAGCTTTTCCCATTGTTCTGTTTCTCTCCCACTACCCGCATTGATTTGTGCATGCAAGCTTCAGCCCTCTTTTGTCTTGCAGCAGGTTGTCTGAGATTCCCAACAAATGTATCAATGTTTTCACCGTGCTTCTTAGCCCTCAGCCATCTGCACATTCCCCAAGTCCTAGTGGGTTAAATAGATCTGTCTTTAACACGGTCCACCATTCTGTACACCTCTTATTTAATTAACCTGCAGTGGGTTGTTGCTAAGCTCTTTGCCAGGAGTAATATACTTGTGAATGAGACGGGAAGCTGCTTCTCTGCTTTTGATTAATTTGTTGTGATGGCAAACTATACTGTGTCATTTCACTAATGGAATCTTTAATTACATCCTCTGCACGAGACATGAAAATCATTTAATATCTCTGGCCCGCACCATGTCAGGTGAGGGAGCCACACTGTGTATGCTTACATGCTGAAAAAATGAAGAGTTAGGGCTTGCTCTCCAAAGAAGATGGCTTTTCCTTTGATCCAAGCTGCACTTAGGGGAAAAAAATCATCATCATTTCATCATCACCATCATCATTATCATGATCATCATCACCATGATAATCATCATGCTTATCATCACCATAATCATAATTTCTAGCAAGAGAGTCGTTCAGCAAATGCTCTTTACCTTTCCATGATGGAGAACGGGAATGCTTTGCCTGCATTAATGCAGTTTCTGCAAATGAATGGAAAACAACCAGCCAGATAGGTCCAGTAAGGGTTACATTAAGGGGTGAGTGCATCTGATCTGTGTGGTTCGGTGGTGAAAGGAAAGCGTGCTGACTGTTGTGAAACATACCTTTCTTCGAGATCGGAATTTGTATCGTCTCTGCCAACATGCTTAGTTACTTCCTGGTTCAGTGGTTATTGCATGAGAAGCCACTGAGGCGGAAGGGTGACATTGCACCAGTCACCAGTCAGGCAGTCTAGAAAGCCTGGGCGTATGCCATAGGTCCAGCACCCTCTGCCTGCTGCGTTCCTTTCCTTCAAGGCATTTCTTAAAAACCAGTGCCATTACAGCCTTCATGAGCACACTCTTTGTCTTGTCCCCTCTATTTTTCCTCTTTTATTCTGCTCCCTTTTTCTCCTGATGTCCTGTCGACAGTACAAAGCAAGGGCCATGGGTGATCTGTTTGCGTATATGTAACGTCATATCTCCCAGCTGAATCCCTTTTAACTTACTGCTTCTGTGAAGTACTCATTGCAGTTTTATGATTTGTAGTTTTAATGGAAATGTAAGTCATTATTTAAACATATTAATATGTCAGAGGGGGCTGTTACTCTGGCTGTGTAATGGGCTTAATTTGGCTGTCAGATTTTCTGATTTTAATCCCCCACACTGCTTTCCCTTGCCTACTGCATTGTGAGTGACTGAATTTAGATGGAGAGCTTTGGCTTTAAATGCAGGAGGTTTTTCTCCCCCTGTGCTCTGCTTTCATTTGGTAAAGGTTAATATCTAAAATCTTTACACATAACGGCCCGACACTGCAGGCATATTCCTATTTATATGGAAAGAGGGTATTTGTATTGAAGATATTAAGGGATGGAGGTGTGATTACAGGTTTGATGCGGCCTAAATGTTCAGATTTATTCTCTGAAAATGTCAGGGTGGTTAATGACAATATAATTTCCATGATATTGGTGAGTTTTTTGTTGTAAAATCATAGTATCTTTTTAATGTAAATCTGACAAACCTTTAATGTAAATGTTAATCTTTATACTTTACTCCAGAATCTAGCCCAGGACCTTAGTGAACTGTTTCTGGACTGACCGTGATGCGTGTTGTGTGGCAAAAACAGAATTAGAATACAGGCGATACCTACAAGAGGATAATTGGTGGTCGTTCACCGGCCTTCATGCAGCTATTGTATTTGAAGTGTGCTCTGTTCCTTCTTCTACCCTCCTCACTCAACCGGGAATGTAACACTGAGTAGTGAATTAATTTTCACATTAGTGAAGCATGTGATGCAATAATCACGCATACGTACAGACTCCTTTTTTTATTGCGGGCACGATTCAGAGCCCGTAACAATGTGCGAACGACGCAAGCGAAGCAGCCGAATTCAGAACTGCTTCAAATGTGTGACTGCCAGGCTGCTTAGCAACCGTGTTGCATCGGGAATCTGGCGAACTGCTGCTGAGAGGGGTAATTGGACATGGCGGGAGATGATTTTACACAGAATACAGAATTAGAAACAAAGAGCGCACAGTGCAGCTGTGGTTATCCCCGTGTGGGCAGGAGAAATGGACTCTTCCTACACTCGCGGATTGGAGAGCTGTTGGGGGGTGTGCCTTGGTACTGGGAAAACTCCTGCTTGCAGGAAGTCAGAAGTTCTCAATAAGGCCACACTGAGCATTCCTGTTGAACAGGTCAATCACACACTTAGTGTGAATGGAAATGGTGCTGTATGGTTGTTGCCCTAGCTGCACATTACCAAATTTAATTGGATCAACACTGTCATCCTCCATCTGTGTATTTGTCTTAAATCCTAATACCATATTAGGCACTGCAAAGGCAAAATATAGCTGTTGATTTTGCCTGAATATGGTAATATCCCTTATTAATTTGTTCACCAAGAAGTTAGATTATATTCATTGTATTCATACAGTATGTGTCTACACAGAAAGGAGCATCAGACTGATTGGCCTCAGGATGGTTTTTTAGTGTGTTTTTAGGTTTCCACTCGTCCATAACAAGCATAGCCATCTATGTAAAAAGTTTGAGGAGACAATTAGAAAGCCCTCTGATTTGGTTATAAGGACAGAGAGAGGGAGAGAGGGCATACTGAAATGTGTCTAACACAGGACCAGAGCATTCTGTAATCCTTCAGCATTTTGAATTGCAGCACATCAACAATGTCATGAGGCGGTTCTTACTATGGCCGAAATGTGTAAGGAAAGCATATTTGAAATTCTCCCTTCAGCAAACTTAATTTTCTCTGTAGTTTTCTCCTGCCCCTCTCTCTTCATCATCATTGAAGCAGCTTTTTTTTTTTACGTTGCTTTCTTCAAATTGCATTCCGCAGGCAAGACACATCTTTGTGTCTGCTTCACACATTGATGCATTAGCCAATGAAATGGAGGGAAATCTTTCATTTTTGGGAACAATAAGTATTATATAGTATGAAACAGTCCTGTTTCAACCAAACTGTAAGCGTTGGGTCCCATCTTCATTTGAAAGTCACTTCCATGGTAATTGTTATCACAAGGACTGATTTTAAAGTGATGTACTATATATCTACAATTTTTACTGGATATTTTTTCACTATTTTATGTGTTCAAATATGTTATTTAGTTGTAAATATGCAGTAGTTTGGGGAAAAAAAACGTGTCTCCCATAAATCCATGTAGCAGCCAGGGTGTCCAGTTACAAAAATGTTTTTGGTGACAGACATAAAAAATAATTAAACAATTTATATGAACAATTATAACGGGTGAGGTGAGGCAGCAAAAGAAAATCGTAATTGAACATTTGTAAAGCAAAAACTCCATCACACATTAGTGAAGACACAACGTCTACATTGATACCATGTAATGCACCCAATTGTAGAGCTGTTATCTATGTGATTCTGGTACTGAAGCACGGTTCCGGCTATGTGAAGTGTCGCATGCGACCTTTGGTGTAGTACAGTAGCCTATCGCGCCTTTGGTATGCTGTGCATTCTCAACACAATAAGTAACTAACTATACGATTTCAGGAGTTTGATTCAAAATTGGCACCTTGAATATAGAGGAATACAAGTTCTTTAGTTATGCTTAAAAGTCATGTAATTGCCATTTTCTATGTGTGAAACTCAGAATTCTCTGTTGACACTACATCTGCACAGTTCAATTGTCAACAAGCTGTCTGCTCCATCTCACAAACACTCGATTTGATGCACAGATTCTAATATTGGCCCAGCTGACCAGTCAATTCAGACTTTGAGGTTCAACTGTAATAAGCTTAATTTAACACAGTGTTGTATCTAATGTGCTGTTAAATAACATTAAGTTGTTCTTGCTAATTATTTAATTTGAAAAGATGACTTGCGTCCAGCTGATTGAATGATTTTCTTTGTTACGCAGTCTGTTCTGAATGTACAGCATCTGTGTTTAGGTGGTCGTACTCAACTCCTCATGCAATAAATAGTGGCCAATAGTTGATCCAAATGAAATCCCATTTGGCCATGCTGTGAATACATGTTTTTTAAAATTACCTTTAGACAAAAATTTCTTCTTGACATTTTTTTGAGAATTTCTATAGAGTATACAAAATTTCCACAAAATGTGATTATTTTGGCATAATTAGAATATAGTATAGCATGGCTTAAAAGGCACAAATACACTTTCCTGGTTAACATAACTTGCAGTTTGTGAGCTTGAATCAAATATTGACATGTCAGTCAAATATTGTGTAAAATGTTTGTGGTCTAACAAGTAATGTCAAGTTTCCACCAATTTTCCACCAAAAATGTAAAATGACTTTATCGGGCTTCACTTTTAACATTGGGTAATAATGGTTTATTAATATTCAAAAAGAGTTACATTTCTGCATGATCTACCCTCTGAGTCAGATTTATAATTTGAAAATTTAAAATGACAAAAGCTGTGGCGTAACATGACCTTTTCAAACATGAATGACTCTGTCTACCTTCCTTATGCTGAGTGTCCAAATCAATAATAGTTGTAAGATTTGCCATTTTGTAGAACGCAGTGGCAAGGAGGCTACATGATAATCATCTTTTTTAATCCCTTGAATTTATTCAGATTTTTTTTCCCCCACTGATTGGATGAACAGTATGTGTTTTGGTCCTTGTGTGATCATGGGTCACATGACTGTAATTGGCAGGGTTTCCAGTGGAGCTGTGTCACAGGCAGCTCTGGATCAATAGGGCGTGTGGCAGGGCCAGTCCTGCATGACTGCGTCTGTTTGAGATGATTAAGAGTTTTGTTAACCGGGGGGGGCATGAGGCCTAGGTTTTGGCAGGAGCTTGAGCAGCAGTGGCAGGAGCTGGAGTCACGCAGTAACAACAAACTCCGCTTTTTCAAAGTTCCCTTGTGATAGCAGATTACAGAGGCTCACTGGAGCTCCTTTTGAGTTTTTGTTTTCCGTAACAAACAGAGGCATTGTTCAGATCTGTGTGTTGATCGGTTCCCTCGTGCCAGGCTGGGTCCAACGCTAGGCCTCTGTTGACCCTGGAGAGACCAGACCAGAGTAGCTGCGGCCAGCAGGCAGTCAGGCCAGGCCAAGCTAAGATTCCTCACAAATAGTGCCTGGAGGATTTGTAACCAGAAGGATTCAGGTTTGAATCCCACATGAAACGCTGTTGCATGATTGAGCAGTGTGCTTAATCCAAATTTTGTCATTAAAAATGCTACTGAATAAATGGGTTGTATGTAAAATGTGACATAACCTGTCATGCAAAGACATGAACTAATGCTGCAGTTGGTGTTAACCCAGCTGGTCTCTTCCAGTAGAGTCTCTCAAAGATTAACACATAGATCAGAATTCCCCTTGTAGATGTCACTTATGTATGCTCTTTTGGCTGATTGTAATGCATAATCAACCATGAAGGAGATCACTTAAGTTTTTTTTTTTTTTTTTTTTTACATCATACAATATGCAACTGTGAGTGACATACATCGCACATGCTTTTTCCTGTTTTCAGAACATTCAGAAACCATTACTATTAACCAGACATAGATGATGTGTACTGTTTTAATCAACTTGCCTTCACTCTTTACACAGGGTAATCAAATGTAACTTAAAAGGTGCATTTTGAACCCTTTGTTGTTAAGTGGCATTTGTATTTCACCCTACCAGAAAGACTTTACACTCAGATGATGAAGTTCAGCAGAAGAAAATACTGTTCTTAATAAATGCTGTAATCTCAGTAAATGGGTAGTCATAACCATTGATCTTTTCACATGTACTTGCTCACTGTGTCTTTTACCCCAGCCTCAGCAGACACTCCTTCTTTCCCCCACATCTGTTACTGTGTTCTCCTATACAGGGAAGAAAGACCACAGTTATGTTGGCTGTTTTTACTTGTGTCAGATAAGCTCAGGTGTACCTGAAAAAATCATGATGAATAACTATCACCGGAATAAACCCTTTAGAGTTTGACTGGGAACATGGACTGGTTGTAGTGGGTGTCTTTTAATATCATTGAAATACAAGTACATCATATCATAAACCTGTGGCTGAATATGCAAATAAATCATACTTGGAATATAATTATTATAACTACTCAGATCAGTTTAACATGGATAAAAATTGCACCACTTGAAACTTCTTTTGAGGGCATTTAATACAACCCTCTCTTGAGGTCTCATTTGTAATGTCATTATTATGTATGGCCAGTAGATTATGAAGGGTACATATGATTTACTGTGGCTAGTCAGTGAAGTTATACATTAATGTTTGGCAAGCTGCCATATTCTGTATTCAACAGAATTGAACAATGGAGGAATAATGGTTAATTAAAAGGTTGCTAGGACTTTCAAAAGACAACATGGTCATGCATTTACTGGAGCGTAATGAATATCATAGTTAGGGATTTCTTAAACCTCCTCAGGGTAGCTCATGAGTGGTGATAGGACTGGCAACACAAGAGCAGGTGACAGTGTCAGTGTCGGTTCATGCTAACTGTTGTAAAATTGGAAACCATTTGAGAATTGCAGTCTTCAACCCAAAAATGAATGAAACTAGTCCCAGAAGAATTTTCTCACCTGCTCTTCAACGCTAAATTAATCAGAGGCACCCCAGAATCTTTGTTAGCTGGCTAGAGCATTGCCTCTAGGTTAAAGGAACATTTATTTGAATAAACTCAGCTTTTAGAAATGAGCAGGGTTCGTATCTGCATGTAGCCTGTGGTACATAACCTGTCATAAGGCTCTGTCTGCCCAGTGTTTGCCAGCAGGGTTTGATGTACTCATGCCAGGCTAGGTTTAACATTTAACAGGGTTTCTTTCTCCAAAATTTTTTTTCAGGAATCTTTTCTCAGGAACAGAAATGCATTCGAAAGCAACCTGCTCTGCAGTATGTTATCATGTAGTGAGGGCCTTTCATCCAAAATATCTATCCTTTTATTAAAATTTTTGTTTCAGCTCTACCTTAAAATTGGCACAGAATGTGTAGACTTGTGTTTGGACAGAGATCCAGTTGTGTGGTTATTGAGGAGAGTCAAAGCTTGAGCAGAAGAGCACTTGACAAAAATCCTCAGTTTTCACCAACACTACATTCATATTACAGTAAACATATGGGTATAGAAGGAAGATTTTTTTTGTGTACTTTGGTAGGTGGCTTTGGATAAAAGCTTCTGCTAAATGAATAAATGTAAATGTAAATGTAAGATGAACTTTACGTGTTTGGCCCTCAAATTACAGTACAGATTGAAAGCCTGCAGTTAAAAATAGACTTGTATTAGTGTGCACACACGTGTGTGTGTGTGTGTGTGTGTGTGTGTGTGTGTGTGTGTGTGCACGTGTTTGTATGTGTCAATGTGCATCTCTGTGTTTGAGTGTTAGTTTGTGATTGTGTTTCTGTAGGCTTGTGCCGTGTGGCATTCCCTGCAGGCTTTCTTGGTGGGTGACTGGCCTGTTTGCCTATCACAGCAAACAAAGTCAGATGGAGGCAGCTGCATCTGTGCCGTTTTCTCCCGTCTGTCCTTGTGGTGCTTTGTTGTTTTCTCCTCTCCTCTGGAACGTGGTGATGGCCGTGGGGGCGAGTAATACAAACACAGCAGAAGCCTTCTGCCTGACTCCCTGCCAGCCTTGTGTGCTGAGTCTCACCTGAAGGAGGCTGTGGAGGAAACACAGAGCCCAGGGCCTGTGTTCGCCCGGAAGCCCCTAGAGAACTCAGAGGGCTGTCTATGCTGCTGCCTGTTTGGGGGAGAAAAAAAAAAAAAAACACCCGCTCCTGCAACCTGCCAGTGCCCTGTCTGAGATCAGCTCCCCTGTGAACCTGAGGATGAATGGGAGGCTGGGAGAGAATATGAATTTACTCAGGGCAGTTTACAGGAACAGTGGATTTGTAGGGGACTAACAATTCAACACTGTAGAATTTTGTTATTAGTATTTTTTCATTAAACCTTTTAATGTAGAAACAAAATTTGATGGCCATTAAACTTCTAAAGTGAAGCACTCTAGACTGTAGGTTAACATGAGCAATATGCATTTTTAGGGCTTTAAAATGTGCTGAGTGGGGTTTCATCTGAGTAGGCCAGGAGTGGAGCTCATTGGCTGTGGTGTGTACTGCAGAAGGGTGCTCCATCTTACCACTGCACCTTGCGAGCGGACAGTGCTGTGGGGATCGGAAAGGGATTATTCGATGCCACAGCCCCTACGTGTGCGCTCATTCAGGTTAACCACTCCTGGGCACCAGTTAACAAAAAGGGAGGTCAAAGTGGTTGTTAACCCGTTCTGTGTCACAGTTTGCTGACGGTGAAAATGTGGCTTGGGACAATTACAGATAGTAAGAAATCGGTGTTGTCGTGGTACCGCCGTGATGTCGCATTAGTGGGATGGAGCTGCATTGAGCTGTCAGTTGGTCTCTGCGGTATTATGACGCTGACGCCGTGATTCGTCTTTTAGCAGCCGGCGCCCCTTCTGCTGCCCCTGGTCTCGTTCTTCCTCCTGCCGCTAATGCAGGAAGTGTAAGGCTGTCTGGCTGAAATTGAGGCTGACTACCCGCTGTCTCCCTGGTCTATTTAAAAGCCTGACATTTCTTGGACATGTCATTGCCATCATGGAAAAAGGGCTCTTAACGTATCTGGTCCAATGGGAGGTTCTCTAGCATGGGGCACAGTAGGTCAGGAGGAATGCGGTAAACACCAAACAGAAGAAATATTTTCTTTAAATGCTAATTTAGACAGATTTATCTTAAGGTTTGTGAAAAGTAATTCAAGGATTCTTCATGTGGTCACAAAGCTTGTTCACAGTGATTGATTGTCCCTGGTGTGCAATGATTGCAGTCAATGGCTTAGTGTGGTTGAGTGTGAGAGTCAGCTGTGATTGCGGTAATTGGACCAATGCATGTACCTACCCCAAAATCATGTAAGTCATGCTACTCTGGTGAGGGGCGAAAATGGGACAATCATAAATGTCATTGGTGGACTTTGATTTGGGAGACATTAAAAACCCACCTCCTTGGTCATTTCTGCCTATTTTATCAGTGTCTTTTTGGTTGCAGCTGATATGTTAGGTAGTAAAATATTGTGGCTTCATTTTTTAGGAACATACTAGCTGGTTTTGTGATGATAGCATTAACCTAAGCTGTTTTTCTTACAGTTTACATACTTGTGTATGTAATGTGTGAGTGCTGGAGGTATTGAGGAATTGAAGCTTAATCCACCCACCTCCTCTCCTCTGGGAGATCACACTACTGTAGCTTTAAATCTTATATTGGCCCATTGTGGCCATGGTTTTTGATACTGTGTGTGTGACTGTGGGTGGATCACCAAGAACAGCAAATCAATGTGATCTGGCCAGTCAGTTTTTAAGAGTTACCCGGGACATAAGGTGTGGATGGATTCTGGAGGGGCGACTGAATGGAAGATATCAACCGCATTGGTCAATCGCTGGAAAATGGACAAATTCCTCATCTTTGTCGCTCTCTGTGCCCCCAGCCCTCTACCCTCTACCCCCTTTACCTCTTCCTTCCCCAGGAGAAATGAGATCATGGCACCTCCTTTTTTTAGCCTTTTTAACATCTAGTTAACACATTCACATTAAAATTGAATCACTGGGCTGTGAATAAATATGTCTCAGCATTCCTGATGCCTTCAAGAGATACTGTGAGGCTGAGATCCTTCGTAAACACTGAGGCAGAGCTTGGCTGGAGGGTACGGAGGACAGTAAAAGTGACAAAAGTACATCCTTCTTTTTTACCTTTCAGTCTGCGGGAAAATGCAATAGCACAATTCATTGGGTATCACTTCTGAAAAATGCAAAGGGTTAGCAGTAAAGTAGCACATATAAAACAAATGGTATTTAAACAAATACCCATTATACCAAATCCATCAAACAACAGCACCACCCAAAATAACCAACTCCACCACCACCATCTGTGACAGCCCAAATGAGAACGAGCCCAACATTTCCATCTGCATCCCCCGAAGTCCAGAGAGTGCGTGAGGGTAGGTGTTTTAATTGCTCCCTGGATGTTTTACATAAAGACGCTGTACAGACAGACCTGACAGTTTGCAAATGGATTAAGAGATTTATTATCTAAATGGTCTACTCGTTTATGTAATGCCTGGATTTCCTCTTTGCCAAATGAGAGAAGAACACCTGGGGATGATGAAGACCTGCCCCTTTCTCCCGGCGACAGCCAATAGGCACCACTGACTGGCCAGCGGGCATGGGGATTAGCTGAGAGAAGGTGCAGATGTGGACCTGTTTAATAAGTATCATTGGTGACATCCTTCTATTCAGCTGAAGTCAGAGACTAAGAGAATAAATCGGGAAAAATTGATATCATCCAAAGGCTACCACCTTAATTATGATAATAAATAAACCAACCCGAGCCTCATTGCATCTTTACAGTTATTATTTTATTACTTTATCTTACAAGAGTAATAGTAGGCATTTCTTTTTATGTGGCTTAATTCCTTTTTTAAAAGGTGGTGTATTTAAGGTAATGATCCTAAACTCTACGGTAATTAATTAACCATGTGATATTGCAATTAAACAGCATTGTCAGACTTATTTCACATTGTAATAATGTGGTCCGTAATGCACCTGAACGCTTATAATATACACG
Source organism: Megalops atlanticus (assembly GCA_019176425.1). Lineage (NCBI taxonomy): Eukaryota > Metazoa > Chordata > Actinopteri > Elopiformes > Megalopidae > Megalops > Megalops atlanticus. Next base: position 37,572,439 of record CM032877.1, read on the forward strand.
CACTGGCTGTTGGTTTTCAGACCTTGTGGTATGGCAGTGTACCACTATCCCCTCAGGTAAATGTATGCAGGGATGTAGTGGTAGAGCTCAGATATGAGCTGCACAGATTCATTGTCTGACTGTATAGATATATAGAATGATTTTAATGAGAATTGTAATGTATCATTTATATGCAGCTTGGTCCTGTAGTTTCAGCTGTAGTTTCATATTGAGAAAGGTATGGCTTTGGGTTCTGTCATTGCCTCCATGTTAGAGTACGTAAGCCATATTCGCATTCGCAATACGCATACTGGCTTCTGTTTTGAAAGACACTGCCCAGTTAGTTCGCTGCTACTATTGGACTGAATGAAGGAGGTTGGCTCTCACAACTGGAGAAATGATTTGCAAATGTGTAATTGATCTAGCTCCTCTTTCGTCCCGCATCCCATTGGTCCATGCTTCATAAATAGCTGACCTTTGTGCAGTTCTGAATTCTTGAATGGTTTTCTCCTCTGTCTCTTGAGCTGATGGCTTTCTTTGTGCACGGTGCCGTTGGAGCCTGCGTGCTGTGAGCAGGCTCTTTTGTTAGCTTTGTCAATTCTCCTCAGCTGTTTCAATGCCATCTGTCTCACGTCTGTGAGTGCCCGGGCCAGCCCGTCCCTCCACACTCGGTCTGCTCACAATCAAATCTGTCCCTTCCCGTGCCAGCTTGCAAACAGCAATCGCTCTCGGCACCGCGGCTCTCTGTCCAACACGAAGGCTCTGATACTGCATTTTGGTTTCGCTTTCCGTATTCGCGCATAGAATCACAACATCAAACCTGCCAAAGGAGATGTGCACCTGCACAGGTGAGATTAAAATCCCAATGAAGGGCCTGTATGTGAATCATGAGAATGAGTCTCGCCATCACTTGTGATATAACACAGAAACATGGCATACTGCCTCATTCTGCTCACTGTCTCAACAATGGAGCACAGAGCTCACCCCCCGTGCCGATCAACGTCATTACTGTGGGAAAATTTGCCAGCCCAGCTTTGTGTACCTAAGCCTATTCTTTTTATACCTCCCCTGAGATAAATAATGTTAACCAAAATAACGGACCATTCAAGACAAGCTTTGTGCCTGTTTTATTGTTTTGCCCTGAGTGATCGGGAGCTGTTGATACCCAGGCTGGGGGCAGCATTTTTGGATTAAAATTGGAGGATGGTGAGGTCCTAGTTTCAACAGCGGTGACTTCTTCAGTGGCACACATGGTGGTAATATGAGATGTTAGAACCCAGGAAAGGTGTTAGTATGGCCATGCCAAGCATGTATGCATTGGTTTCACAGGGCCATTGTTTTTTAGTTGGCTTGGTACAGAACATCCATTGAAGTACTATCACAGAGACACATTTTCAAATTCTTATTGACTTATTCCAGAAGGGCTAAATTTAATATAACACTTCATTTAGATATGCCATACATTTTAAATTATTCCTGTAAGGTTGGTATGGAGTAACTAACTGTAACTAATTCCTAACACCAGTGCTAAATGGTTTTTCAGATAACGGCCCTTGGTACCCTTTAAAAGAGATTTACAGTGGGTGGGGCTAGGATTTTGCTGAGATTGACAGGAGGAGCAGACAGAATAATGAGCTACCATTGTGAGGAGTGAGTACCCCGCTTAAACCATTTAACACCCTGTGAGATCCAATTACACCTCCTAAACGCGGCGGACAAAGCGCCTCACGGCGGGGTCCGGTTTCTGATCTGTGGGATTACGAGAGGTCTGCGGGTCATCAGAGCCGCGAATGAGACGAAGCCCTGGCTGCCGTGCTCTGAGAAAACCTCTCTCTCCTCCCTCTGTCAGATGGAAAATCATTGTAGCCACGCTAGTCTCGGGTGTATCTCGCACACCTCAGAGAAGGTCACGGTGAAATTTAGCAGGTGGCTTCAATCAATCAGGAGCCCTTTATTATCCCAGTGGGCAATGTGGCGGGCAGCCAAAATCATATGTAAGAAACACAGTTCTCAAAAATAAGATAAACGTAAATCAGATTAGACAAACCATAATCTTAAACCATCAGAAAGAAAAGGGTCTCTTTGCTAAAAAGAAACTTATTAATCCATGAAGCTAGACAGATAAAATTGATAAACATTTTAATTAGATTAATACAGCCTTCTTAGATAAAGTAGTCACATAGGGCAGTACAGATAACACAATAAGAGTTATAATAAGTCGAACTATGTATGAAGCACCTCAGTTTCACAGTATCTCTTCAAGGCACCAGGAATGCTCATATACCACATTAATATTGTATTTGTATTACCTCACACACCAACATTTTTATTTTTAATATGAAGGATTTGACTAGTTGCAACTCAAGTGTATATTGCGAAAGGGAATAGGCACTGCATAGAAAGTGCCTAGGCTGAATGCTGTCTGCAGTTGACAGGGAGTTAGACAGGGATGTGCTGGGGATGTGGAGGGGACTGTTTGCGCTTTTCAAATAAGACAGTGTTGCGGCTCACGCGCCATTAATTCCAAGATCTCATTCCAGAGCATTATTTTTAATCCTATAGGGTTATTTTTTTAAGCTTTAGTGTGCACCCGTGCATGAGGTTCCTGAATTTAAAGGCTGAGTTAGTCCTGTGTGTTACCTGCTCTGTGCCTCTGTGGCGCTCACCGAGCTCCGGAAAATGGCAAACGACTCCATGTCTTCATGAGGTTGTCCCAGACGCGGGCCGACAGAGTGTGCTGAGGCAGATAATTACATCGCTGATCCCATAAGCAAATAATGGAGGCGTCAATCACTGTCTTGTCGCATGGCACGCTAGGACACTTTGCGTCCCTCGGTCTGAACTCGTGCGTTGGTTTGCCATGCCAGTGCTGTCCCTGCAGTGAGGTTAGCCCCTGTGCTGAAAAGGCCTTGCACAGCTCGGCTTTTCCAGGTAAACTGTTTCGTTCTCAATTTTGTGACCATCTGCTGTTTGATCTTTGTCTTTGTGTGAGGTGTGGTGTTCAGCTCTTTATAGCTCCTGTTTGTGCTTCTTCAAGACACAGTTTTTCTCCTGAGAGCTTTCCTGTGCTGGGACAGTTGATAGTTGTAACTGTTTTTGTTGGTTCCCTATGGCCTGTTCTCCTAATAGCAATCATCCAGCCAGCAGTAGAGCTCAGCATGTTGAACCTGAATCTGTTGCCAAATTTTGGACGTTTGTAGTGCCTGTGCATGTGCCTGTGAATTGCCTCAGTTAGAAATATGCCTCCTCCTTTCTTCCTGTTCTCTCCTTTGTCTCTGGAGGCCGGAATGAGGGGGATGGAGGATCTTTCAGAAGGCGGTCTCTTTGCTGTCCCCCACACAGCACAGCTCCAATACCCTGAGTGTCAGATGAGGTTTTTGAGAAGGCTGGGAAGAGATTTCAGTCTTGTTAAACAGAAATGCAAGAATATTCATATGTGCTGTGGCTTACTAAACAGAGGAGGTAGAAAATCAGGGCATGTGCATAATGTGTACATGCCGTCAGGTCATAAAGCAAAGCCTGTCTGAGGTCAAGGTTTTGTTTTGTCCCGAAAATTTAAGAATCTGTTGAAATTGTGCACAAACAGGAGAAAGGTGGAGGAGGTGGGTGAATGTTGCTAACTAGGGGTGGAATGTGGCTGGATTTGATGTTTGGCCTCAGGAGGGGCTTGCTTGTATTTGTGTAGCCAGAGGCCGACGTGCCTTTGCCTCACCAGGGAAGGTATCGTTCTGGACAGATGGCACTGCCCTCAGGCACCTTTGCATTCCTGTGACACCAGCTTAGGGCAAGGTTGCCCAGATCAGAGGTACGCACAAACAGGCTGGGTGGAGCACAGCCATTTTGTGATTTGGTGAATTAAAGTTAATAAAGGTGACGCATTTGCAGAAGGTTAGGTCAGGGGACGGAGTGGGGGGCAGAGGGCACAGGTAAGGGGTGGGGAGAGGGGTGAGGACATGGTATGGAGAGAGACAGTGGTGGCACAGTGGGTTGGATTGATAGATGAGGGCAGGGGAGCCATCACAAATGGGGGGTTTCTTGCAGTCTCCTTCATAACTATACTGTTCCAAACAATATAATTCTGACATCCCTGTAACAGATGAGCAGAATCCATCTGAAAGTCAGACAAGTAGAGAAGGAATCACCTGAACCCTAAGTAGACACCCTGCTATCATACCCATGACCAAGGGTATGTCTGCATTACTCCAGAAAAAAATTATGCATATTAAGACCTGAAATAAAAAGGATTCTGAATGTGTGTGATTCTAAATCAGTGATGTTTATGGATAATTAGAATGACTGAATGTGAATTGCATGTGAAAGCTTCCCTCCGGCACTAGCAGACTTACCTGAACTGTGTCTAGGGTGTCTAGAGAGTGAGGAGAGGGTGGAGAGTAGCTCAGAGAAGTTTCGGTGTTTCATGGGCTCTGGCCTTCGATGTGCTGCCTGCTGCTAAAGCCTACTGCCTGGGAAGGTAGGCGGCCTCTGAAAGGCCGTGCCGCAGCTTTGAAGTCTTTGTTGGTGCGGGGCTCGAGCGTTTCAACATGCCCGGAGAAGAAAGAGACCTACTTAACCCCCCGGGCCCATCCTATCATACATCAGAATCACTCCTTTAGCCGGGGGCGGCAGCAGGAGCAAAGACGACGATAATGCAATTTGCAGTAATCAGCTTGAGGAGGGTCATTAATTCTGCTCTTCTGCTAATGTCTGCATGTATGTCAGGTTGTTAAATATGCTGATGATCCTCAAATGGCCGAGGGGTTGGGGGGGGGGGGTTGGTGCTGGCTTGGGCCTGTGACGGACAGGGGAAACAGAGGCCTCTGTCTGGTGCTTTTGTTAATGTTGGTTGTGAGTCTTGCAAAGCTCACCTTGTGATGAAGCTTACTGGTAAATCCTGGAGTAAGCAGCTTGTCCCAATCAGGTGGAGGGTGCTGAGCCCACAGAATCGGCCTCCTTTTCGCAGCAGTAACAGACCCTCTCCCTCCCTGTCACGGGCCCTGTGAGATCGGTCACCTGAGGCTGCTGACAGGCCTCAGGACGAGGGATGCCACACTCTATTCCCAGAGGGCCAGCGTGTGTGTGTGCTGTTTTTCTCCCCCACCAGTGGCCCTCTATTACATGATCTAATGTGCATGTAGAAATCAGTATAGGGTACATGGGCAGCCTTAAGATGGAATTCATGGATTTATCCAGTAACAAAATTAAAGATTGTGTAAAAATTAAGAACAGAAATTCTCCAAAGAGCAAAAACAGACAGGACAGACACACCAGCCTTCTAGGAATGGAGATTGGTTCCTTTGGTGTAGGCTGACAAAAGGAGCCAAGACAGGCTGGTAAAAAAAAATCTTGAAAGGGAATTTGATGACATAATGAACAGATGATCATTTCTTAAAGGTCAAGGTGTTGTTCTGATGCATAAAAACAATTCCTTTTGTTTACCCCGAAATTCTTTTTTGCCCATCCCACAATATAATAACCCACTTTTTCTTGTGCTGGTGGTGAAGCTAAATGTGGGGTGAAGTATTTGGGGTATGGAGTTGAGTTATGGCCTTGGAGATGAGGTGTGGAGTAGGAGTTGAGGTCAGATGAGGGTTGTAAGTGTAGGTGAGTTATATATTGGGAGTTGTTGAGGTGAGATGATGTTTGAGAATTGAGTTGATATGTGTCTTGGGAGTTAAGGTACGGTGAGGATTGGGAGTTGAGTTGGGATGAGGATTGGGAGTTGAGGTGAGATGTGTAATGGGAGTTAAGGTGAGATGTGTAATGGGATTTGAGGTGAGATGTGTAATAGGGAGTTGAGGTGAGTTGTGTAATTGGGAGTTGAGGTGAGATATATATTTGGAGCTGAGGTGAGATGTGGACTGGGAGTTGAGGTGAGGTATATATTGGAAATATTGTTTGCTTGGACAGGTGAATATGCAGATCCCACATCTCTCCTCTTTGTCTGCCTTACCATGCATCACTGCAAACCTGCAGATGCGGCATGGCAGTGTAGTATGTGACTGGTGCCACCCTACCCTCTTTAATCTGCCTGATTTTATTAACAGCTATGATCGCTTTACTGCGGTCAGGCTCCTGAGCCGACTCCTCTTGTTTCATAATGCACTAACGAGAGCATGCGCACAAGGTCACATCTCCCGGGGAGCGGAGGAACCACACTGCCTGGAGCACTGGTGCGGCTCCTCTCATAAACTGATAACTACAATTTCATGACCTGCAGTTGCCCTCAAACGAGACCAAGCAAAAACAAACCAATGTGCTTTTTTAACAGCTTTTGGAAAGATCGTCTGTGTTTGCAGACACAGCTCCTCTAAGTGAAAGATGTCAGTGTGATTCTAAGGTGTATTGCCCTTCTACTGTATGAGAAGTGGTACCATGTGACAGGAGTTGCATAACTAGGGCCCTGGAGCCCCTGGACCAGAGTGCAGGAAGGGGACAGCAGCATCGCTGTGTCCCGCTCTGTGGGCGTGCCTCTGATGTCATTCGGGACCACCAAGCTCTTTCTTCAGTCTGACCAGAACTGTCTGTAATTGTGCCATTTCCCTTATGTGGCATAAGCGCTCCAACCTTGCCATGCTCACACACTGTTAAAGCTGTTAAAATGAAACATTTATGCATGAGTCTATTTTTAGCGCTAGCTAAATTTGTCTCTGCCCTCGACACCCTAAGACTCACGTGGGCACCTATGAGTTACTCAGATGAGTTACTAAGCACATACACAAACACAACAGTGTTTGCCTGTAGACGCACTAGTATGAAAAATAGTTATGGTAAGGGAGCATGTGTTGGGGCCTTAAACATGCATAGCCCTGCATTCCTTTGTGGGCTCAGCAGTTGTTGTGGGGATGAGATGAAATGCTTTTGGTTGATGACTGCTAAAGTTGGGTGGAAAATGGGGAAAATACAAAAATATTTAAAAATGACTTCAGCTTACAAATTGAGAAATCTGGTCACACAGGCAAACCTCAGAGCAGTGCCATCCATGCTCCAACATGCATAAACGCAACCTGAGTTTGACCAGTGGAAAAATTAGGACCGTTGGACATGCCTGCAAACAAACCACTGTCTATATAGCGAGGCTAATGTTGATGAGAACCCACCCGGAAGATGAAATCAAACAAGGAACTAACTCCATCCCCTTTTCCAGACTCGTCAAACTGACATTATGCAAGTTTACATTTTCGGACTCCAGACGTGTTTTTTTTTTTTTTGTTTGTTCGTTTTGTGGGCACAGACGTGATGAGGTGAGATTCTGCCAGTAGTATACCAGAGGTAGATCATCAGCAGTTGATTGCACAACACTTGTACAGGCCCCATACAGAGGAGGGCACCTGACGATGCAGGAGATACAGCAGTGCAGTGAAGCTGCTGCAGGATTTTGACTGAGCTCTCAGCAGATGCCCCAGCCACAGGCTGCTTGGAAGAGGAAAAGCTGGTGCGAAGCTGTATTCCATTGTGCTTCTTTAGGGGCTCGTGGGCGGTGTGTTCTGAATGGCTTGCCCGTTGCAGTGTCCTTTTAAACTCAGTGCAACTGTCAGAGGTTTAGTGACAGAAATTTCCAGGGTGCTGGTCCTCATATGGACTGGTGGCCCACATGGATAAGAGTGTCCGTCCAGATAGGCAGTGGTCAAGCCATGCTTACTGAGGGAAAACAGGACTAATGCAATGAACTTCAGCCTGACATTGATACAGTTAATAAACTTCACTGTTCCACTTCTGGTCATCCAGTAAAAGATATCTTACATGCTACATAGTGACTAAGACCAATAAAATACAGTGTGTGTGCTATATAGTGATTGTTTCAAATAAATGTCAAATCTATGTTTTACTAAATAATATACTATTTTTCACAGCAGAATATTTACGGTATTGCAAAAAATCAGTATTTTAAAAAGCAAGTGATAGATATTCAGTAAAATTCAGGATATGCAGTACAGGTTGTACAATACAATACAAAACAAACAGGAAGTATTGTAGAGAACCAGATTATGCCTAATCTATGTCTGAACTGAACATTTGACCAATTAGTTTGCCCAAATATGTGTTTTAGTCCCAGATCAGTGGTAATCGGGGTCTGAAATAGCTCCTGTTGGTTTCAGACAGAAAAAAAGGTAAGTAAACAATTGTGGTGCCACCAAAAGAAGTTGAAAGAGTGATGACAGCATTATGGCAATTATTATAAGGCAGGTAGGCTTGCCCTCTATCGCTCTTACTTTCTTCTCTGCCTGATCTACATTTCTATTTAAAAACCTTATTATTTCTTGTAATAACAACGTGATGAAAAATAGCGATGACTTTGTACGATTTGCTCAATGACAAAGAAGGGCAAGCTGCAGTTGTGTGTATGAGTGTGTCAGTGTGTGTATGTATCCGTGTCTGTTCTGAGACTGTCTGCCAGTGAGTATGTTGGTGTGTTGTGCATTTGTGTGTGTGGATGTGTTTGTGAGTACGTTGATGTTTATATGTACTTGTGTGTGCACATGCACAGGTATGCAGATTTGTTTATTTGTGTGTGAGTAAATGTGGGCACGGTTGTGTCTGTGTGTGTGCATCTTTGTGTGCGTCGGTGTGTTTTTGTGTATGTGAGTGTGATTGATGTGTGTCCGCATATGCATGAATGTGTGTGCTTGTGTGTGTGTGCGTGCGCGCATATCTGTGTGTGTACTTGTGTGTCTGTGGGTATGTTGGTGTGTGTGTGTGTCTGTGTGTGTGTGTGTGTGTGTGTGTGTGAGTGTGTTGTCCTGTGTCTTAATCCCCTGGACCAGTGTGCCAGCTCATTCAGATGGTAATCAGGAGCTGGTGAAAGAAGCAGCCCTAACAGAGGACAAGTCACTACCTGGAGGGGTCTCCTTCTTTTCCTTCCTCCTTCTCTCTCTCTCTTCTCCTTCTCTGCCTTCTTCCCTCTCTGTCTCCTGCTTTCCCTCTTCCTCTGCCTTCCTCCATCTCTTTCTCTCCTTCTCTGCCTTCCTCCATCTCTCTTTCTTGCTTTCCTTCTCTCTACCCTCCATCTCACTCTTTCCCTCTCTCTGCCTCTTCCTCTGTGCCTCTTCTCCCTCTGCCTCCATCCCCCGTGTGCTCTATGCAGAGCAGCGTGATTACACACGCTAGGGGTTTCCTGCTTGTCACTCTCTCTCCCCCCCTCCCTGCTCCTCTCTCCCTGTCTCTCTTGCCCTCTCTTTCCATTCCTCAGCCTCCCCCTCCCTACTTCCTGGATGTGAGGAGGAAGCTGATGATACGGATAGGGATATATTATATATCCCCTCACATTATGGATTCCAGATGGCTGCACACTCTTTTTGCTTGCAGTGTGTCACAGTTTGTATGAGATATTAGGAGGACATGATGTACCTGTGCCCCGTCTCCAGCTTTAGAGAAGGGATAGGCCCCCGTCATTGTCACCATCTCTGTGCTGCAAGACCTGAGGTCACACCATGAGACACACGTCTTTAAACACAGATCAAGTGTGTTAGGGATGGTGCCCGACAGCAAGTCCTGTAATGCCTATTCGGGACATAGAAGGTGTTGCAGATGCAGGTCGCTATTGTTTCAATTTACCCCGTGTGGCTGTTCAGACTGCATCATACCCTCAGTAACTGGAACACTATACATGGTGTTTGCAGTTTTATCACTGCTGGAGAGCACCATTGTCTCCTTCCTTACACTCGGTTTTGCTGTGGTGACTCAGAAGGGTAGGTGGTGTTCAGTACAGTGCCCTGGTTGGGTTGGGAGTGTAGAGATGTTGCAAGGCTAATTTCTGCGCTGGGGTCACACCTGCATCTGCATGAGCTTTGCCAGTGTCACTGGGTTGTCTAAAGGAGGCTGTTTGTGTGTGTGCTGCACATATTAGAACCCCCCTGGCTTCTTTTTCTTGTGAACCTCAAGGGCGCCTCCCGTCTGATGTGAGGCGTGACTGTGCCTCATGGGGCACCAAAGGTCTCTCACCTTTCCGTCAGTTCCCTGCTCTCTGTCTCAGAGCTGCGGTGGTGTCTGTCCGACAGGCACAAGCCACAGAGGCGAGGAGAGAGCCGGAGCAGAACAGATGGATGCCTGTCAGTGGTTATCAGGTTTTGGAGTGGTTCCCAGGCAGACGGTAAATAGCCAGCCGTGACTCTACAACACTACAGTGGGCCACCCCTTACCGAGGACATGTTGCCGGGTCAAGTGTCAAGTGGCCGTGCCTGCTATCAAGGGCTGATTAAACATTAGAGTGGAACAAAAGCTAACTGGCCTCTCTCTCCCTCGCTTCCCCTCATCCTCTCCCTCTCCCTCTCTCTCTCTGTGTCTCACCCCCTTTTTCTGTCATTGTCTCTCCCTCTCCCTCTTCCATTTCCTGCTCTCTAAAAATAAGTGGAAACAGGCCGGGATTATTGCAGCTTTGATCTCCGTTTACCAGAAGCGGACCATCTTTTGTTCCAGCCAGAGGTCTTTATAGTTTGAGACTCGCCCCAGATGAAAGGGCCTCTACTGCAGGTTCATTGGCTATTCCACATGACTGGCGCGCATGTGGTTAACCGTCAGCAGGCCCCTGCGGATTCAGTGATCCAGATATGTCATCATTTTTCGCCGCGTCTGGTTCTCCATAGATCATCTTAATTGACGCGATGTTGTTTTTCTGTGGTCTGTGAACATGAAGGTGCATCTCTGTGTTTGTCACTGTGGGGCTCGCTGTTTTAATGGCTGTGTGTCCTTTTCTCGTGACAGAAAGCGGCTGCGTTGGGGATCTGCCACGAAGCATAGCTGTTTTTCATGTTCTGTGTTTGCTGTTGGCGTGTCATGTTTACACGCAGCACTTCGAGCGGAACACAGAACATCAAGCCACATGGAAGCACCGGATTGTCAGGCCCATCTCAGTTTTTCCACCGTAGAAAAAAAAAATTTTAAAAAAGAGAAAATGTAATGCTCAGTTCACCGAAGCCCGAGTCGTGACTAGCTTTTAATTAATATGCGAGCTACCTGCTGTTCCAACGTCACGTTGTAATTACAGTAGCTTGGCGACGTGTGGTCCGCCGGTGAAAGATTTAACGGAGCGGTTGTTAAGAATGCGCCGTCGGCAGGCAGGAATGCACGTTCGTCTCGAGCGGCGCTGTTAGTTAATGGGAGTGGAGCTGTCCGAGGTGCTGAAACCCAGACGGCTCATGCTTCCACTCAGACTGGCGCAGACAGCCTGCAGTCTGACTGCAGCCAGTGGGGTGCCACTTTTTACCTCTACATTTTTAAACACCAGGCTTCCTCGTCTTAAAATTGAAAGCAAGGGGGCAGTGCGTTGCCTCCGCTCCCCTGTAAGAACGCATTCTTGTTTTTGTCTCGTTCGCTTGGCAGCTTCGCAGATGGGGCTGCACGCTATGGTGTTGGACTCGTTTTCTTCTGTGACGGCTGCTGGGCCTCTGTTCTAAAGACAAACGTTCCCCACCCTTTTTTTTGACCTTGTGATTTCCTGCTTCCCCAAAGCTCTTTGCTGGTGTTGAGCGGAGCCATTTTTAAACTTCCAGCTGAGCCTTCATGCACTGTAGTTACTGGATGGTGTCACCTGATGTGATAAGCAGTCCTTTCATTTTAATTTAAATATGCCCCTTATCTTCAGTCTTTGAGTGATGACTGTTATTTAGTGATATATAGTTATTGACTTGGGCATGAGGCCAGGGCCTGGATGTGAAAGAATGACAACTGGAGATTTTGGGACCAGAGAGGCCTGTGGATGGGGACTTCTGGAGGCTGGTATCATCTGCTGGCTGTGTTAGTGTGAGGATGTGGGAACAGCCTTGGCAGCGAAACCCACCTGGTGTCTCTCCATGTTGTTTGAAGTGCACTTGCTCTCCTGCCTGCTTGCGGGGAAGGCGCTCTGAATTTGCACTTTTAATTGAGTGTGCGCTGTAGGAGGAAGGATGGCGTCCCACAGCGGCAGCAGTTGCTGCACATTTCGGCCCCCTCCCCCACTCCCTCCTTTGGCTTGCCGGTGATTCTGCCTGGACCGAGGCTCCACCCTAACCATGCCTCCTCCTTAGCCATGTCTGCGCCTGGTCTCTGTGAAGCCAGACTTTTAAAGTCTCTCTTAAGCTGAATATATCAATCTCAGCAGCTGCTGATGCATGTAGAATCACTAATCCATTTGTTTCTCAAAGTTCTGTGGGTGCAAAAAATTCAGTGCCTGCTTTTTTTTCCATTCAGTCTTTTACTATGTACACTTCGGGCAGGGATTTGCCTCCTGGTTTACATCCACCATTGCACCGGATGGGTTTTTGTCTCCCATGTAGGAAGAGCACATATTGTACAACTGTAGATGTCTTCATCTTTCCTTGTGTCCCAATCTTAACTTAGACTGAAAACAGTAAAAAGGAGCTCTTTTCCCCTCTGAATTTCCTTCGGGTCCCTTGCAAATACTCCGAGTGGAACTTTCGTATTCAGAGCGTGCATGTCTCTCTTTCCGCAGCAGGTTCTCTTCTCTTCCTCTTAAATAAATCACAGATTGTTTTACAGCTTTTGCCGAGGGGGCAGGCCGTTTAATGCGATTCTCTGTTTGATGAGAAATAATTGGGGGAAGCGAATGTGCTCTCAGGAGCACTTCCTGTCTGCTCCGTGCGGTGGAGCTTTGTGCCGGGGAGCGAGGGAGGATCAGAGCCCTCCATCCCGGCGAAGGAGGGGTAGATGCAAACGCTCGCTAATTGGGGCTGTTGTGCGCACTGGAGTCGGGAGTGGGAGTTCTGAGATTGCTAATTGATTGCGGCGGTTTTGCGGGCGCGGAGCACGATTGCGCTTTGTCTGTCCCCCCAGGGCCTCCCTGTTGAACACCATCTATCTTCAATGACAGGTGAGGCTCCTTGCGGAAAACCACAAAGAGGGAACTTCCCAGGATCCCTTTCTCCGACAAATCCGGCTTTGTGCTCCTCTGTGACGCCTGGAGGCCCTCTGAGATTTCGCCGTGACCTTATGATTAGGGAGTTGCAGATTGGATTCTGCAATCTTGTTTTCCATCAAGGGTTGCTTTATAAGCGCTAATGAAAATTACCATCTAGTGGAGATTACCTGTAATGTGGTAATATATAGAAAAGCAAATGAGTTGCAGAGGATAACTACTGTGGGGAGAACGGAAGCTGAAGCGAATCACTGCTTATGAAAAGCGCAGTATTTACACAATTGAATGGAAAAGACAAATAATGCCAGAAAGTAATGCCAGAAAAAATTGACACCGAAACTGAAATTCACTGTTATTTTTGAATAGAAGTGGCTTGACCCTGCATCCATTGACAGGTACGGAAGTACCTTTTTCTGAGCATGATGTTCTTCTGAGCATGCTTAGAAAGATCACACCTTCACATCGTAGATCACATCGTAGCCTCAGTCATTTGAAACCATGTGGGTTCTCCTGTATACTGGCACTGCGAATGTCCACAGGAATACATTGATAATGTCAAACAGTTGCGAGTGCAGCGTGGCTGGGGTTGACATGGAGCAGAAGGCAGAACCAGGGTGCTTTGCATCTTATATAGAGGTATAGCACAGCACGAAACAGTATACAGTTGTGCAATGGTACAGTAATGATCAAGGAAACAATTTGGAGAACTAAGGCTGATAAAAGGCAGAATATACTTAATGGAAGTGTTGGGAAGAGAACGTAGACTGATCTGTTCTGATATTCTGCTTAGCCCACTCTTCACATTGCTTGCGAGCAATCCAAATTAAAATACCCGACCTGATTCCCCTTCAGACGTTCATTATAATTCTGGGGGGTGCTGTTTGTTGCTCTGTGGCAGGGTAAAACGGTGACATGTGACATGAGCTGTGGGCTGGGTGTAGACATAGCTACTGTGGCACCGGAGTAGTATGTATGGTGTACGTGTGTGAAGGATAGTGTGTGTGGACGTCGAAGTAGACTGTGTGCAGTATGGGACCGGAGCTGGGAGAGCCGCCCTCAACTTTCCCCTGCAGCCTGGATTTGGAGGCCGTTTCTATTCCCATTGCTATCCTGCAGAAGCCTGACACAAGTGCCTTGTGCCATAGCCAATGAGTGGTCCCGTAGCGACAGACCTGCGGAGGGTCTTTTCATCAGCGGTAACCCAGTGCTGCTCAGTCCGCTATGATTGAAGCCGCAGTGCAACATTGTTTGGAGTTCGGATGCAATAAACAGTGGAAGACCCCATGGTTCTGCAGGATTAAGATTAATTAAGAGTTACAAAAATAAACACTGTGATTCATTATTGTTATGCAAATGAGACAGAGATAAGAAATTTAATTTGAGAAATTTAATTTAAGATTTGAGACCAAAAAGCGCAGCAGTGCTGCTGGATGCCGGAGCATGGTACATCTTCTTTAGATAAACATCCAGCTACGCAGATCGGTAATGTGCGAAAAAATTAGCCTGGTAGTCTGGTACAGTAGGTAAATGATCAATGAGGTGTAATGGGGAATACAAGAAATACCAGTTCAAATGATCCGGTTTTAAGTGTCTACCTTTTATGTTAGTGCTGATGCGTAGCATTAGCTGTCTCTGAGCATTCTCCTGGGGTGGCAGAGTTGAAATGCAAGTCATGACACCTCCCTGTCTGCCTTGCTCCCTCGTTTCGGATTGCGTGCACAAAATTCAGAATGAAGTAGCAGTCTTCCAAACCAGATAAATCAGTTTGGTCCCATAGCCTTCCCATGATGCCTCTGTGTGTCACGCAACGCAGCTCTGTCTGGAGCTACAGCTAGCCGCCTTTGCTGCTGTCTCCCCTCTCACTCTTCTCCCAGTTCTCTCCCTTTCCCTCCCTTAGCTGTCAGTGACATTTTGTTGTTTCTTTGTTTTCTTGTGATTGTGAAGAAAAGAAGAAATGTAGCCTTTGAAAGTAAACATGTACTTATTAAGATTAAGAAAATGTTCATTTTGCTCTTTTTATTACATTAAAGTAGTCATTCCATAATCCGATGCATTTTTTAGTGTTTAATTATGTTTCTCGCCTGTACTTATTACGCCAGTAATAGTCAGTTGTTGGCTGATCTCTGTTTGCTTCGCTTATTGCGAAACACATTTTAATTAAATCTGCATGACCTTTAAAAGATTGCTGTCATTCTAAACAGTGGTATTTGGCTGCAGCTGAAATGAGTTGTCTGTTTAGTGTAGCAGTTGTGGTGCTCGTGAGCAACTGTACTCAACATGAAAAGCCTGAGGTACTGTACGGTGGCCTCACAGGACTGAAGACAGAGCAAGGCGGAGCCGTGAGAGTGACTGATCTGATGAGCTAAGAAGGGAGAGTAAGCACAAAGTCACAGTCTCTCTCCCCGACGTCGCAGCCGGCGTGCGAGGTGGCATGCAGACGTGTCACGTTTTCATCAGGGAGATGTGGCGAGGGCGGCGTGACGATTTCATCAGGGAGGGGTGAGCACATGTGGAGCTCACACTTTGGGGTTGGGATGTGTGGTCACGCTGCCTTTATTCAGGGAACTTAGTCATTACTTTCCCACAGAAACAGAATATTCAGTACCGCAACCTCGTCCTTAGAGGAGTCCGCACCTGCCCGTCTGTGGCCATTTAAACATGTACGTGTACCTCACTGGGGGTGAGCATCACAAACAACCCGAACCTCTTTGAAGAAGCCGGCACATCAGCAGAGGGAGCAGACACAGAGGGTCCATCGTTGACGGGAGTTGTCTACCACCTGAACTCACACTTATGTCTCTGCAGAGTCATGTTACTCTGAAAAGTGTGTGTGTGTGTGTGTGTGTGTGTGTGTGTGTGTGTGTGTGTGTGTGTGTGTGTGTGTGTGTGTGTGTGCGTGCGTGCATGCAAGCGTTTGCTTGTTTGTCTGAACTCTTGGCAAAAATTCTGTCAGGAGTTCTTTGTGTCACATGTCAGAACAGTGCCTGTGATTTGTGATGTGTGGAAGTGTTGAATCTCTGTCATGTGCATTGCGCTAACATTTTTTCCTGTCATTTTCACAGTGAAGTCATCCAGTATAATAAATTCACGGTGCCTGTTTCTCATAAAATAGGGGGCCAGGGGATGTCTTTCTGCAGCCTTAGCTTCACCAGGGTGTTTAGTTCAGAAAGGATGTGGACATTTTTAACAAGCAGGTGGAAGCCATACTGTTATCGTGACTTGTCCAATGTTTTAGGAGTTTTTACTGCTGTTACAGCTCTGTCCCAAACAGTTATACAGAGTGACATTATAGACTGAATGACACTGATGAAACAGGAGTAAAGTTTTATTATCACCATTAAAGGATTTGAACTTTCTAATAAAGTACTGCAGCTCATCTACGCATTGCCACTATAATCTGGGTACCTATCCATGTTAAGTCATTGTCAGTGACCATTCCAGTGTATTTGTAGTCTGTGAGTATTTAAATCTGTGTATCACAGGTGAATACAGATTCTGCAACAGTCTCAGTCCAGAGGCCAGACGGCTCGTGCTGTTTGTACTTGTCTTGACACAGGTGGAGTGTGGATCTTCTCCACATGGAAGCTATTCCTGGTTAGATTTATTTTGTGTGCAGTCAGCTGTAGTTTCTTGGGTGTGGCTAGTGAGGCCTCTCTTAGTATTCGTAGATCTCCTTCAGATGGCTGCTCTAAGTAGCTGAGCACAACACTGTCAGCTTCCTGGGGCCAAAAAGGGGAAGGCTTTCTGTAGTTTACTCTGACTTAAGGAAAAAACAAAAATAGTAAAAATCAAGCGTCACCATATATTCCACCTATAAACCAGTCAGCCTAGTATGGGCCTCCTAATTGGTCTGTGTGAGGTGTGACCAATCAAACATTCCCCCTTTGGTTTTGATACACTTATGAACTCTAAGCTCAGATATGTGTATACATAAATTATAAAAAGGAAGATTTAGGGTCAGTGCAATTTCAGCCTTCTGAAATTCAGATTTGGTTTGTTTGCATGAAGGATCATGGGATTGTTTTTCTGAAGTGCATGGTGGAGTGCTTATTTACATCTTGTGGCAAAGGAGGAGGCACTGCTGTTTGATGTAGTGAGGTGTCGCTGGCTGACTCAAGTATGTGTGTGTGTGTGTGTGTGTGTGTGTGTTTGTGTGTTTGTGTATCATCACATTCACTCCCACTTGCTAACACATTACAGCAAGTGACAGGGAGAGATGGGGACAGATTAATGGGTGAGTGAAGAGAGACAAAGGAGGAAAGAGATGGGGGATGGAGGATGCAGACGAGAAGAGATGGGAGAGACACATGGGGGTGGTAAGCTCATGCCCCAGCCAGAGCTGTGACACGATTAGTGATTCCCAGCCGTGACCAAACAGCCCAAATACCAGCCTTGTGATCCAACAGACATCGGATTCCAGTGCCCACGTATTCACAGACAAAAGGGAGGCAAGGCACACTTATCTTATTTGTGATGAAAAGCAACATCCGCATGAAGCATTTTTAAAACATCACAGGAAAACCAAGTGCCATTGTTTACCTCCAGGCTCTATCATGGTGACTTAATGAAGTGCATTCATTTTCTAATGAACACTGGTAAGAAGAAAACGAGGCTAGCGCTCGAGGTAAATGAAGAAGGACAAGTCACAGGTGCTTTAGATGCACACGCTTAATGTGATACACATTACTCTAAGTGCTTTGAGATGAAAGGACACTGCGGCAAGCTAGATGAAAACACAAAACAATAACAACGTGAAAATGAGCTTTTTATCTTAACCTAACTATTTGCAGCTCTCCAAAGGTGGGCTTTGGTGCCACAGCTTGGTGCCAAGACAGTGTAAATGCACCAACAAATTAAAAAATGTAACACGTATGATGATGATAATAGTACATATACCACAATGACCAGACCCCACTGTAGGTTAAAAACAGATCTGCTAGTTAATAAAAGATTAACAAGATTCATTAGAATAATAAAATTTCTGTTATCAGGTGAATGGTACGCAAGGAAATGGTAGACCATTGAACCATGGAGAAGGGAAATCTTAATTGTCATGACAAGGCACGATTGCAGGCAAAATCTGTCTAGTTCTTCACATTTGCGACATAGAAGTGATTTGAAATTTTGGTCTTGGTATAAATTTTTGAAGCTCTTTTAAGCTACTAGCCTCTCAACAGCTAAGGAATCAGTCTTTGCCTCCTTCTCACTGTGCAGCATAGTGTAGCATTTTCTCCAAATGACCAGAGTAATGATGCCTCTCTGTGGAGAGAGTAACATGGTGGGGGGCCTCCACTAACCTCCGTATGTAATCCTCTCCAGAAACACCCTGGCTCTCTGAAACCCACCCCAAGTCACTTTTGGCCAGTTAAACAGTAGAACCACAGACTGAGAGCAAAGACAAATTATGCAAGTTCATGCTGGGAATGGTTATTATTTCTGTTTTTGAGTTATTTCTGCCTGTGCAGAGAAGCAGGTCATTACGCGGGCCCTTGCTTGCTGGGGAATGTGGCTTCTGTTCATAAAAACAAGTAGTTTTTACCATGACATGACAAAAATACTGTGTTTGCCATTGTAAATTATGCTTTCTTCCCCCCTCAAAGATGCCCCTGCATCTTGTACAGGATAGTGTAATTAATGATTGCAGTGGTAGGTGGGCTTTACCCTAGTCATAGAATTTACTTATTGCACCTATTCTGAATAGCCTGGCTAAAACAGGTGTCAGTAAGTTTGTTTCATCCCAAGTCATAAGCACATGCTAGAAACACTGTTAGTCTTGATCGTTCTACTTGAGGCAGTTTATACAGTATGGGCATATGCACGGAAGTGTTTCATTTTATGGAACACTCATGTCTTTTTATGAACCGTATAGGCATTGACAGAACAATATTAATATTTTATTTTCCAGGATGCTGATGTTTTGTTTCTTAATAATATGTTCATATTTAATACTGGTAATCACAATATATGGGTATTATACTTGTATATTTTTTCTTCTTCATCAGATATTTGTTTAGGTCATAATAAGTGTAAACATATAACAACATTATAACATGTAACATTACCAAAAGGTTTTTTTTTCTCACTGTGTTAAAATTGTGGTGCTTCTTATCTAACAGCTAAACCAGTAAATGTCACTGTGCGAGGTGGGTGTGCTATCAGAGGATTCATGCACATGGTTTCTCTGAGCTGTTGCACCAATGCTTGCTGAGCCGGCCCAGTTACATTAAGCCCAGGTAACGGTATGCTACTTTCATATGTCTGCCTGTAATAATGAAAGCACAAGGCAGAGCTTCTATAGCTTTAAAACCAGGAAATCAGTGAAAGTATTTGCCTGAGTGCTGTTTCACCAGCCTAACCTTCCTATAATGGATATTATTTTTGCATACAAAAAGGCAGTCAAACTACCTAGCGTATCCAATACCTTTTCACAGCAGAAGGCAAAGGAGAAGGGAAAGGAAAACTAGAGGCAGAGCACAAAGGTGAGGGGGAGGAGATAAAGTTATTCAGACAGAAAAACAGGAAATGTTCCTCAATGAAAGGCTAAAAGGCTTTCAGGGTTATTTGCATTGATCCCGCAATCAGCTGGGCCATTTATGTGTGCTGGAAGCGTAGTAAGAATGCCACCCTAGTGCCTCTGCTCAATATGGAGGGTCTGTCCACTGTGACTCCTAATTCGATGGACGCCATGCATGAAATTTGGCCCTTACTCTACACAAATGTCGATTGGCTTCAGAGTCTTTTTTTTTTTTTTTGGTTTTGTAATTTCCATTTTACATTATCTAATGTCTCTGGTGCCACCTGTTTAATGTGAAGGAGAGCACATACGCGCTCGCCGCGGAGCGGTAAGATCAAAGCCCAGTTGAAAATGAGAGTTCGGCTCAGCGGCACTTCAGCGTTCCATGACAACCTTGACTCCAGATAAACACGGTCTTTCGTAATGAGTCCGGCAGTTTCTTCACGTCGGTGGATTTTTTTTATTTTTTTGCGGTTCGAGCAGCCAGCCCTCTCCCCTCCCTTCCCCTGCTCGTCCTCTTCTTCTCTGTCCCTGTCTGCTCCTACATGCTGTCGGTCCCGGTAAATAGGACGTGCATTCTATTTATTTTCACCCAATTAAGTGGCCACTAAAGGCTTGCCTTGAAAAGCGACTCCAGCCCGCTTTCCTCTGCCCGTCGCCATGGATACGGCGGTCTTCCAGCCCTGCATTCAGGGAAGCGAAGATCCGAGAGAGTCTTCGGGGCTCTGGGCTTGGCGTAGGGGCCTATTCCGAGTGTGGGCAAAACAACAGAGCCGTTTTGATCAGGAGGAGCGAGCCAATGAGGGTTCAGCTCAAGTGCACTGTCAGAAGGAAAACACTCCCACTGATGTTACATACGCAATGCTCTTTTCAGTGACTTTCATCAACAAGGACTACCCCGTAGCCTAAACGCGGCCCTCAGTTGGCATTTTCATTTTGGTACGTTTGGAAATACCATCACGCCACGTTGCCTCCGGAGTGGCTTCATCTTTGTTCTCAGAGAGGATGTCATGCCTCAGGGCCTTCTCTCTGCTGCTGATCCTCCTCCATCATTAGAAAGTGACTCATCTCAAATCGGCTTGTGGGTTGTTAAATGGAATTCAGATGAATGTGAAAGGGTGTTAATGTGTTTCTAAACACTCTAATCCCCCTTCCTTCCCATCCCTGCTTGAACTGAGAGGAGGGAGCTTGCATCCAGGGCGTGCGCATCGAGACAGGGCGGTGTCAGTCACAGTCACGGCTGAACGTCAGCTGCACGCCACATGTGTGGTGTAGATCAGCACATGTGAACTGTAGCCTTGTGTGTGGTGTGGGCCAGCAGACACAAACTGTTGCTTGGTCTGTGGTGTGGACCAGCAGACCAAAACCATAGCCTGGTGTGTGGTGTAGACCAGCAGGTCCAAACTGTAACCTGGTGTGGAGACAGAAGGCCAAAACTGTAGCCTGGTGGGTGGTATAGACGAGCAGACCCAAACTGTAACCTGGTGTGGATCAGAAGGCCAAAACTGTAGCCTGGTGTGTGTTGTCAACCAACAGAGCCTTTGACTCCACTCCTTCCTTGATTTTTCGCTGAGGGATGGTCAGCGAGGTTTATGAACCTTGACTCATCAGTCTAAAAGCAAACTCTTTGGTGAAAAACTTGACCATGTGTCGTGTTATAAATTCTTGTCATGCACTCTTTGCATAATTTTAACAGGTTCACTGGCCTATACCTTCAGGTGCTTCTTTTCGCTTTGACCATTTTCCAAAGTGCATGAGATACAGAGTGCAGCAGCAAGATTGCACTTGGTTTGTACTGCATTCCTCTCAGCAGTTGCTCCTTGAAGGGCAAAGCCAAGGGCCAGTGTACAGTCATTATCGTACTGTTGAGTTTGTCAATAATTTCTTTGTTGAATTCTGAGAATTGTCCTGACTTGTCCTCTGGCTCCTCCGCTGTATTACATACAGATCAATATCAACACTGACTTGCCATAAAGACGCTGTAGCGTGGCCCGCCTGGCTAACACAGAGCATGTTTCTGACTTTAATGTAATGTTGTACTAATGTTGCTCTGAAGGTTGAAAGATGTGTTTTTAAAATGTTTTTCTCCTTTTTTCTTTGGATGCAGTAAATGCAATCCTCTGATATCTTCACATGCCAAAAAGTATTTTTCACACTTCAAATCCCACAGTGCACCAGGAGAGCAAATTGCAAACTGAGGATAGATGCATTTCCCTAATGTCATCTGAGTGGCTCGTAGGTGCCTGACGAGAAATAGTGTGTGGAGGGCAGTGCAGTGAAACCCACCCTACTCCAGCGGAATGATTGTGTTTTAATCACTACAGACTCTGGGTCAATGTTGTCAAATCGCATAGCTCAGACCGCTACCTGAGTCTTAGCTATTGAACTCAGTCTGTACTGTAGCTGACTCATTCTTTGGTGACCTACAGTGACTCTTTTTAAGCATGTTGTGGTTTTGCCAGTCAGTGGAACCGTAATGTCAACATCCATAAAAGGACATCTCAGGGCTGTTTCTCACTGTTTCACTGGTGCGGTATGCCCAACAAAGGCAAGCCCACACCCTCAGGTGCTTCATGGCCATCTGTGCAAAAGTGACTGTGATTAATGTGACCTTGACACTCTCTTGTTATAGAGCGGCCCAAACCGGCAACGTGCAGGCTAAAATTAACCTCTCCTATAGCGGGCGCACGGCTGCTTCCCTCTGCCCATGGGTTGAAGCTTGTAAATTTATTCGATTTGGGAAAAACCTTTTCAGGTCATTGTGTAATTGGGGACAGGACAGCTTTGCTTTAGGTTGTGCTTGGCACTGATTTCAGGTAGTAAAAGGAATTGCGCTGGTCCCTTTGTTGTTTTGTATTTGTAATATTATTGACTCTGCTGTAACAACATCAGCAGTACAGTGTGGATGTTTATTGAAAACTGCTGTAAAAGGCCATTACATCACAAGAAGTGTCTTTTTGCCCCCAAGGTTTTACGTTAGTAATACAATCACGCTATCAAACTGCTCAAGGAGTGCTGAGCTAGTTTTGACTCCTCAAAATAACTGCTGTTGGAGGACTCCTTTCTCGTAATTACTCTACAGTGCCACCACTGCAGTATTTTGGTAGGGGTGAGAAAGGGCAGAGATCCGGTTAGAGCGTTGTGTGTAAAGGGAGTGAGACAGGAAGAGAAAGAGGAGTAGAGAAAGGTTGGTTCTGTTGCTGCGTCCCACAGCAGATGCTTAGCCGCGCGTGTAATCAGAGGGGTAACGCGCGTGGTTAGAGGGCCTTGACGATGACCTTATGTGAGAATCTCATCATCGCACCCAGCGCACAATAATGAGCAATTTTGCAATTAATTGTATTCCCAGATCTGAACACATTCTTTCACACTCGTCTGAGCGTGGCAGGACCAGGAGAGGCGCTGATAGTGCATCACACGCTAGAACTGAGGATAATGAGTCACAGAGCGCTTCGCTGCGCTGCTATCCTGAATTCCGATTGGTTCTTGGGCCGTTCTTCTCTTTGTTTCCGATTCAGAGGGTTTGTTCATTCCAAGAGTGTGTGATCAAAGACTGTCTGCCCGGGGTATTACGACATTGGACTCCATGTACTTTGCTTTGAGAATTCTGTACCTGCCGTCGTTGAACCAAACATTCCACCTCTAGAGGTGTGATTAGAACTGCTCCTGCTGGAGGAGGATGAAATTCAGGGTATGTAGCCTCACTAGTTATACAAGTTGTGAGTGAGTGGGGGAATGCTGTCTGCATTTGTTCCTGCTTTGGATAAGGAATTGTCATTGCTGTATAAGACATTGATGAGCGAAAGAGTTGGGAATTCAAGGAATTCCCTTGATGGATCATTTGGTTCAAGAATGGCAAGAACAACATTTTTAGTGTAAGGTAATTAGTCACAAGTCTCCTTATTATAGAGAATATTTCCCCTCTGTAACCCCTGTATGTAGAATTCACTTACTGATCTGAGAGAATGTTCTTACCCAGAAAGCACCTCTCTTGTCCTGCCATCCTGATCTTGTTCCCCTGCCAGCAGGAATGAGTCCCAGCAGCAGTCTTATTCTGTACCCAGCATGCACAGCTCTCTGATACTTCATTTTCTCGGGAGGTCAAGACAACCTATCACTCGTGTGGACTATAGTTCTGTCCTGTACTTGAACAGGCAGTATTCCTCCATTAAGTCCCAGGCCAGAATCAAACTGAAATCACGGCACCACCTGTGGAAAGCTGGAGCGCAGATTAAGACATTACAATCTGGTTTCTCAGAAAGAGGATGGGGAATGACTGGTGTCAGCGATTGTTTTTGCACTTTTTGTCTTTTTATGTTTGTGCACGTACGTGAGCAGGCATGTGTTTGAGCGTGTGTCATAGGCAGTCACATGACAGTATCCCAGGGTTGAACCATCTGGGATTTAAAAATGATCCAGCTGTGTTGAGCAGTGTTCCCACCCTTGCCATTCAACATCCTACCCCACTGATCCAGTGACAGTTTGTGTGTGTATTTGTTTGTGTGTGTGTTTATATCTGTATGCATGGATCTGAGTGTGTGCGCGCGCCTGTGTGTGTGTCAGATTGTGTGTCTCTGTTATCTCAAGTGTCCCAGCAGGATCGTTTTCAAACACATATGCATCAGAGAGGTACTCCATATGCATACCGTGGCGTATGGCAGAAATGCAGGTCAGATTCATTCAGGCCCTGTTTCCCTCAGGGGGCTATGCTGTCAGGGACCCTCTTCACTGAGATGGGAACACGTTAAGAATTTTTGCAAATGAAGGGCAAATGGACTGGATTTCCACAAGTGACTTGAATATGAATGAAATGTCAGACGGTGGCCTTTCTCATATTGATGCATGGGGAAGTCTTTCTTTCTCAAGGCTGTTTTGTGCTGCATTGAAGTTAAACCCATGTATCCAGCACATCAGCGGAGGCCATTTCTGGATTGGCAGGATTTCCTTACGCTCACCTGTTGCCGGGAGAAGCTTTTTCGGTCAAAAGTGCGATTTCATTCAGTACCTTTAAAACTTTCACAACCATGATGGTGAACATGAAATAGAGCAGGGAGGGAAGCGAAACATTTCTGTGAAGATGTGAATTCCTTCTAAATTGCGCCGTTTTAATTTTATAGCAGGCCAAGTACAGTAATCAACATGTTGCCATTGTGTGTACAGGTTGCCATTGTGTTTCAGACTTAACCAGACTAACTTCAAAGGGGTGACAAAATGGCCACATTTCCATTGTCATATCATCAGGTAGCACACTCTTATGACCATAACAAGGCTGTAAGCATTGAAAGGTCCATCTTGTTGTTTACTGGATAAAATGGCAGTCTCTTTACCAGTATCTCTGTTGAGTATTAAAGCCCTACTTCCCTCAGTTATCCAGATGCACCTGCTAGGATTCCCCTTCATTCATATTTCTATTTTTATATTACTAAAAAGGTGAAAGCCGCATCTGTCTTTTGAGGTTACTAACTAATTAAGTAATTTTACTAGTGTAACATTTAAATAGGTGAGTTTATGGAATAGGACAACCTATTCCATAAATCCACTAACAATTTAGCTGGCTAGTCAGATAGTCCTGAAAATACCTTTTTGTAGCAACAACAACAACAACATAAAAAAATGCTAAAACTGCACTATTGCCATGTATCATTATCTGTTGTGCTTGAGGAAGCAGAGTCTTCAGGATTGTGTATTAAAATGTAAAGTAGATAGCTAGTTAGCTTGCAAATGAATCAGGGAAACCTGGACATTGTAGTGTAAAACGGGTGTTATCAACTATGTTTTCCTCACAATCCATTGTGATACTCACTGTGACTAGAATAAGTTTCTCCATTCTCAATGATGCCAATGTAATGAATGGAGATCATGTAATTACACTCTCCTCTATGCATTAAATGGGACTGTTATTTTTCTAACAGTAAGCAAATATGTATTGCTAGGCAAGATACAATTAAGCTGTACATGCTGGAACATTTCCAGTATTTGATACATTGTATGTTAGAAAAAGACAATGATGTGCAAACTGTTGTTTTGAAGGACTGCTGTTTGTGATAGCGTCTGCATGAGGGAGTAGAAACTGAAGTGAAATGGAAATGAAATGAATAGAAACTCATGAAGGTACAAACAAATGTATATTTGTGGCCTTTGTTCTGCATGTATGCATTTGTCTACATTTCCTGTGAGTGAATGTGAGAATAGGTTTGTTTTTGAGTTTGTGATGAAGTGTGTGCGTGTGCATGTGTACTTTTGTGTCTATGTATGTATATGTATGCATGTGGCTTTCCCTTTCTTCCTGCTAAATGCAAATTGCAGAGGCTTTGATTGATGCTGAAGCCAATTCGCAGCATGCTGAATGACAAGCCATCTCCTGCCAGAGCCTCAATTCATCCTTTGTTCGGTCTGAAGGACCCTGAGGGAGACCTCAGTCAGGGCCCTATAATCACGTTTTCGTGATGATTGTCACTGAGGCCTCAATCTGGGCCCTATAATCACGTTGGATGCTGTGTATCACAGAGGCCTTGCTCAGGAAGATAAGAAGGAATATCCGGGTAAATGCTGGCAGGACTGGCTACATGGAGACTGTGCTCTTCTCTTGTGCTCCAGTGTGATGTGTTGAAATATATTCCCTTGCCTTCGCAGAGCATCCCAAGGGTTTGATTTTCTCCTTTTCTGCTCTGTTTTGCCCATATATTTTCATTGCAGCTCGGTCTCAATATTGGGAACTGGCATGATGCATATTTGCCTAATATACTGATGTTAGCATATAAAGCCAAGTGCCACTAAAACTTGTTCCTTGATGAAATATTTATTTATTCTTTAATATGCTCATTAAATACTGCCAAGGGGGTGGATTTTACTAAGTTTGCTATTTGTGTTCATCTTTCCTAGCCATAAACTCAAATTGCAGTTGATGAGAACACAATTGCCTGGATGCATTAGTAATAAAAGTCTTTGTTTTAGGACTGTTTGCAGCCTTAGATTTCTAACACACAGCTGTAGGTCCAACAGCCAAGAATTTTATTTCATTCCTTTTTTGTCATTGCTGATGGAGGTGTTCACTGCTGGAGCGTGCTAAATGTAGTGCAGTCCTTGTTTTTCGATACAGACATGAGCTTGATTTCCCTTTTTCCTGTGAGAAACAGTATAAGTGGTCACAGCTTCTCAGAAACTGCTGCAGATTGCTTGGCCTTTGCAGTGTTCCTTTCTCTAACAATGCAAAGACCCACTTGGGTTTGGCAAATGAGCTGAACTGTGATATGATGATGTAATGTGATGAGAAGTAGAAGGGTTTTCAGGACTTCAAGAATCTGCATTCAGAACTCTCTGGGAAGACTAATTATGTGCAAATCAGGTAGCAGTGACAGCAGTCTCCTAAAATTATTTTTAATTGTTCCCCTTCATAATGGAAAATTACAGTGTGGTGTTTGGCGCACTCCTTCAGCGCTGGCATTCACAGTGCGGCGTGTGTTCTGTAATTGCAGGGCCTTTCCCCATTGTCCGCGTGGTGAACCAGCACCTCTGGGATGTTAATTACATCACGGGAGCACTCAATATGTGTGGTGAGAGAGAGAGAGAGAGAGAGGCTAACCCCTCTGTTCTGAATTGCAGCAATAACCTGCAATTTACCTCCTTCACTCCCAATGACCAAAAATAAAAACTGGATCTGGAGCAGCGTGGCTACATTCAGGATTTCTGTGTGGCGCATATGTTTTTTTTTTTAACTGTTCTCTGCTCTGATTGTGCTCCGGTGCGCGCCGGTGCAGCGTCGCAATTAATGCGTGACTCATTTCCGCATGGCAGTGTGGAGCAGCCGGGTGATGAGTGGGCCGCGGGTTCGAAGCCTGAGTGAGACGCCGCTGTTGTACCCAGGAGGGAGATGCTGTGCCTTGATTGCTACGGGGAAAATCAATCCCGCTCTGTAAATTGATGATTGATTCTGTTTGTCAATGCGAAAGTGTACATCTGGAGAAGGGCACCTCCTGTGCAGATACGTAACGTCAGGTTGTGTTTGTGAGTCCCGGGCAGCGGGGAGGTGTGTCCGTGCAGCTACCCTCAGTGGGCTGTCACGCTTTAAGCACACATTGCTGGTGGGACCTTCTGCAAACTAATCACAGAGCAGTTTGGATGCAGGCAGGGGATGATTGAACCGAGTGTGCTGCAGTGGCTTAATGCTGTCGGGTTGATGTAAAATAGTAAGTAAGGAGGTCGATGTGTGCTTATTTCTGTGTCAAGACATTTCTGTTAGGCCATGCTACTAAACAGCCACCCTTTCACAAAGGTGCAGGATTACTCATTTGAGATTTTCATACGTCATACATTATAATATGTGAGCTTTGTCTCTCATCTGTCCTTGCTTGGCCAGTAAGTATGTTTCAAAAAGCCAAACAGTGTTTTTTTTTTTTTGTTTTTTGAATAAAATAACCTACTATTGCTCATGGTAGTATGTGGCAACATCTCTCATGTCTCATCTAGGCTAATTAGCAGGCGATGCCTTTGATGAGAAATAAGATCTAGGTGTCGCAATATAAATGAAGGCCACTATGAAAATCGTAGGAGTTTGTTTTTAATTAAACTCTGTAACCTTTCCTCTCTGCCTCTTGCTGTCAGAGTGCGCATATAGCAGTTCAGATCAGTTTCGCTTTGAAAATCACTTTTAATTTGACCTTATCATGGATCAGAGCGTCGATCAACGTCAAGTCTCTCTTTAATTAAACGCTTTTAACATTGCGGTCCAGCATGCAGCCAGGGCCTGTCACAAAACTCATTATTTTTCCCCTGAACCTTTTCACCCATTTACTGGGAAAACTATGCACAGTGACCCCATTGTCTATGCATTTTATCTGTGGATGGCTTATTTTGGTGCTCCTGTTTTCAGTGTTTGGGATGTTAACACCCATCCGGCCCCTGGAAAATGGCTGCACATTTGCACAAAAAACTGTCTAACCAAAAAACCTAAAAAAAGCTAACTGTTTTTGCTTTGCTGGCATGAAAATATGTGATTTGACTCAGACTCCTCCCTTCGATTTTAACCTGTCCTGTTTTACTGTTGTTATAAATGGGCTCCCTACAGTTAATAATATCATTAAGTTTCATTTTTTGTTTGTGTTGATGTTGCTCATTTATGAAAGGGCCATAGTTTAGACACATGTTAGATTAGTAGACCGTAATGATCAAATGTTTTCTACACGTAATTTGTACCAAGAAAGAAATCTGCGCTCAGCAGGAAGGGCATAGATGTTGTTCAGGCCAAGTTTGCTCTTCTGCGAATGAGCGGCTGTGGAGGACGATTCTGTGGTAAAATTATACAGTGTTTCAGAGAGTCCTTCATCCAATTACCGCCTTTTATGTTCCTCCTAGAGTGCGCCATCATTACTGGAGTAAAACCCATCAGGTTCGTATTGTAAATCGTCAATGGAGACTATAGCATTTAATTAACGGCATTCAGCGATCGTGCCCATGGTGAGGAGCTTGTGGGCGCGAACCATGGCGACTGGGCTCGATTGAATGTACATTGTCACAAAATTAGCCAAAATTCAGACAGAAGGCAAGGCACTTCGGCACAACTTAGCTCCTGGTGGAGGCACGGGAGTCAAGGTCCACTGACACTAACTGTTCCCCTGTCCCCCACCTCTTCACCACCTTTGTTCTGTTACAGCAGCTCTTAAACCAGCTTGGAGATTTGTGTGAATAGATGGCACATTTTCAGCACAGCTAGTAGTCTGCATCATTTTCTGAATGTGTGCCGCAGGCAGCCGTCCTCTGAGAGCGGCTTTACCTGTGACTGCAGTCTTTTATTCAGCCCAACCTGATGGACTTCAGTAGGACTTAGCACTGAGGACATGGTAGAGCAGCACTGGCAGCTGTGTGAAATCTTTTCTTTGACGCCAGACCCCCTCTGGATGAGGTCTGTGCAGGACAGATTCAGTGATAGTGTGCTGCAGTATTAAAGCAGTGGAGAGACTGAGAGACGGGGCAGGTAATGTTTCTGCTGCTCCTGTGTGTGTGTGTGTGTGTGTGTGTGTGTGTGTGTGTGTGTGTGTGTGTGTGTGTGTGTGTGTATGTGTGTACGCGTGCTGAATGGCTGATGTCGTAGGAGAGAGTGGGGGAGTGGCATGAGCTCTCGTCTCCCAGTCCCCCTACTGCATTTCCCAGGGGGCTCTGGGGCACTGGCTCAGCAGATGGCAGTCGGGACAGGATGCAGCTTGTGCTAATAAAAAAGCTAATTGGAGCCCTTGTGTGTGTGTGCGCGTGTGCGTGTGCACGCGTGCATGTGTGTGCAGGGAGCAGGCTCAGCGCTTGCCTAATGCTTGTGATGTTATCAGCCATGTGAAAGTGCTAGGGGAATACACAATGAGGAGGGGTGGATCCCCATGGACAGCAGGACAGCTGCTCAGACAGGGCAGGGCGTGATCAAAGGTCCTGCTCTGCACATTTATAGGTCGGCTGCTACTGACAGTGGGTGGTACTTTTTGAAGCTTCATCAATACATTTCAAAGAACATATCTGTGCTCACCACTGAGGTGCTGGGACTCTGATCCAGTGCAGTTCTAGCCAATACATTTCAAAAGAGGAGACTGAGCATATGGAAGTTCCTGAATTATGATCAGCCCAGAATGCAATGTTAGAGGACTGTGATACAAAAGTTGAGGAAATCTTGTGCATTTTTTATCCTATTTGTATTAGTATTGTAGATGTTTTACATTATTAAGGAGAAAGGCATAGTTGGGCTTTCTTTTTGGTGACTGTGCTGAAGCAAGACCCTGTCTGGGATGAGATTCATGATGTCTGTCTGTTTTTCTGATATAGCGGAACAAAGGCAATTCTGTGGGCTCTACATTGTGAAAGGATTTGAATTCCATTCAGTTTTAAATTTGAATTCTCTTTGTTTAGAAATTTTGGAAGATGCACCCTATGTGCTCTCATGAAATGTAGCATCACTTTAGCATCAAGCTTACAGGAAAAACAATAGAAAAACACAGTGTGAATTTCATACAAATGAGATTATGAGGTTTTCACATGCCCAGTGGCCTGGCTGTCTCTGACTTTTCAAAAGCCCAGATATAACAGCGAAGACCAGAGTCCAAGCCATCTGGCCACTTAGTTACTCTAGCCTCCTCTGCCTCCCTGCAGGCTTATGTGATCCACTCCAAATCTTCATGATTTGATTAATACACCCATAATCACAAATATCCCCAGATCTGGGTATACGGTGTACCGGGTGAAGTTACTTGGTCATATTCGCAGATTTGCGTAAATGGTAGAATTTTATAGAAAATAGGCTACATCCTGTGCATTTATCTTAAAACCACCTTGATATGCTGTGATCAAAGGGAAAAATTTTTCAGACATAGCTGGCTGATTCTTAAGGTGAATCAGCGTTGTGACACTATATGCGATTTTGGTTTTTCCCCCTCCTGCTTGAATCCTTAGCGGGCTTAAAAGCCATCCTTGAGTGCTTAATCTGTGATCTTGTGTCTTGATTTGCCTCTCCCAGCACAATGGGTGCAGATTACCCCTGGGACGGGAATCTGCAGTCATGCCCCTTGATCCAAATGCCACAGACTGCAGCTTCTGAATCTAGTGATTAATGATGTACTGAGGGGGAACCAGTCAGCCTGAAAACCCATTGTATCCCAAAGCACATCCTTCCATAGCCTATTGTTCTACTCCAGGCCGGTGATTACACAGACAGTCAATATCTGACCAGCAAAGCCCAGGCCAACTTAACTCCCCCCACCTAGCCATCCACACTGCACAGCTGAGCTCGACTGCTGTGTTCAGAACCTTTCTTTCCTTTTCATCGTCAGATCTTTAGGACAGCAGCCAGCACTGTCCAGGAATTGCTCCTGAACATGTTTAAACAGGTTTCAGGACACAGGTGAAAACATTAACCAATGTGGTTGCTAAATGCGTTAAGGGTTCAGATGATTAACACTGTTTTTAAATTCTGATGGCAAAAGGGCTGTTGTAACATGTTTAGAAACATGCAGTTCCCTCACAAAAGTAAGCTGTGCCGCAAAGGTCAAATTGGTGAACCCCCAAAAGGGCCGTCACCATAGTGACAGCTGTCTCCAGTGTAATTGAGGTTTTTATTCAGATGATGTCATAGTTGGTGTGTTTACCAGAGTCTTTCTCTCACCCTAATTTTCAAGGCCTTTATTAAATTATTTAGGGCAAGGGCTGTGGCGATTCAATATTGTGCTCTGGGACGTGTTTACCTTTTCAGATGGGCCAGGGTTAACGTCAGTGTCAGGCCTATGTGACTCACTGTGCTCTGACACATATGTGACAAAAGAACTTTATTCCCCTCATCAGCGGTTGAGTACCTGAAATAGAAAAAACCCTCCCTGGCTGAAGAGACTGCTATCAGGAAAGCTCTGTGTAAATACAGTACTGAAACTCTCTCAGACCCATCTATCAGTGGGGGCCTTTTGGATATAGGGGGATTTAGATTACATTTTCAAGACTGAGAAATCAATAGACTGCTTCCACAGCCAACCTGGTGAGAAAGCAGCTCGGCCTCAGGGTGTTTATGTACATCGTGCTGGCTGGGCACCATATTAAATAATGGCCACATTTTTGATGACAGAAAAAAAAAGGAAAAGAAGCAAGGAAAACACTGAAACCATATCGTCTATCCAGAATAACCTTTCTGAGAGCAAGTGCAGAAAGATGTGACGTGCTGGCTGTATTAAAGAAGAGAAAAAAGCAGGAAGCTACTGTGCGTGTGATGAGCTCTGAATCAGCAGCCCATCCTGCAATCTTGTTCTGTCTCAATGTTTACGTGGAGGGTGATGCGGTACCGTAACTGGCTCAGTCACCATGTGGTCCTCCCTAGCAGCCGACTTGAAGGTGCAGGTTTAACGCCCAAAAATCACTTTGTAGATTGTGCCCATTGCCTCTGCATGGTGTTTCTCTGCATGGAATGAATAAAATGGGTTTCAGCTATGCTGGAAGCACCATTTTAAATTGCCTTATTTCATGTTTATATGTTGTCATTTTGGCAGGGAACACAAAGGCATTCTGTCTATGCTTTATACACCATCTGTAGTCTTCTTTTAGTATAATTTCAATGTCCTCCCAGCCAGGGATGCACAGGTCAGTTATTTGCTTTTCATATTTATAAAGCACATTCATATAGGCCAATGTAAAGCTTTGTATGTGGTTGCGGTTAAGCAGTTATTGTGTTATTGTGTGTGTCAGTGCACTATGAAGAGACGCATTCAAATCTTCAACAAAAATCTCAGTAGTGGAAGCAAGTTGTTTTTTTTTTCTCATTTGTTTATTTTATTTGGGGTTTTGATGTATGTGACCACTTCTGTTGCTCTTTTGGGTATCGTGACTGGTCTCCCTGCATGGTAGCAAGTTGCCGTTTCTCCGGCTGTCAGGTTGCTGGGGCGATGCCAGCCTTGCGCCCCAGGTTACTGAGTGCCTCTTTTCAGACGCGTGGAGCTCTAATTGATGGGGAGAAGATGCCCTATTGAGTGTGGCCTGTGCCGGTTTGTGCCAACACAAAGGGAAGGGAAGCTTTGAGACCCTGCACTATGGCAGCACGGACTGAAACATCCTTCCACCAGTTCACTGCCCTACTCACCATTCAATAGTCATTACACCAG
Source organism: Megalops atlanticus (assembly GCA_019176425.1). NCBI lineage: Eukaryota > Metazoa > Chordata > Actinopteri > Elopiformes > Megalopidae > Megalops > Megalops atlanticus. Next base: position 37,605,389 of record CM032877.1, read on the forward strand.
TGACACCCCTAGCAACAGCAAGCCCCCAGCTGACAGCACACATGGACACTTAACGATGTCTATATAATCTTTGAGGGATGTTTGATACTCACAGACAAATGGAAATACCACAAAAAACTTGACTAAAAGTGGCAGTTTGATTGGCCGGTGGTGTTCATTTCAGAACAAAACAAAACCACTGAATGTGAATCACACTTGAATTGAAATGACTCCTCCTAATATGTAAATAACTTTAGTACTGTTAAAAACATCTGACCTTGATTCGAGCAAATAGGGTGTATATAGCCAGTATCTTACCCAAAAATAAATTAGTCTGTCTGCATGTTTTACAATGTACACAATACAGTGATAACTATGGAATGTTGATGTTCAGTGGTATCATAAATGTGGTTTGAATGAATTTCTTACTTTAATATTTAAATTTTTTGCCTTCTTTTGTCAGTGGTGATAGCTGGTAAATTCCTGTCAGGTTGTAGTGGTAGCTCTAGACTGAGCGTGCATGTAGATGGCACTGGTGAGTGCAGATAGACCTTTCACCACTTGCAAATTTGTTGTAGCATGTATGTATTTACAGTAGCACTAGCTATTACAGCACCATGTGAGGGACTGACATGGACATGGTCAGTTGTGTTCCTGCAACTTTATTAGATGCACTTTGTACTCATACTTTGTAAATCACTTTGAACAAGAATGTCTGCTAAATAAATGGGAAATGTAATTGTAGACCTCTATCACAGATCTGTACGGGATGTGTGGGATTCTGGAATGTACTTCTGGTAAATGGAATGAGTATGTGTCACACATTTACATTCCAGTTTGCAGATCAATCAGATCAATCCCAACTAATTCTAAAAATGGCCGGCCCTGATGTATGTGTTGGCTGATGTCATCAGTGAGGCCCCGAGACTGGTCGATGCCCCTTCGTCACTCTTAATTGAATAAAGATGAGGCAAAGACTACAGTCTAAAGGACAGGGCACCAGTGGAAACCATTGCTCATGAGCTGACATCGAGCGTTGTGACTGGCAGGATCTGGATCGTGGGCTTCAGAGTCGGTGGGGGTGAAGGTGGCTCCAGTGGGATCTATACTGCGCTCCTGTCAGGACAGCATTGGTCAATCAATCAAAGTGTTATTTTCTACAGTTTCCTGCATCACAAGTTACTGCGCAGCTCTTTACTGTTCAAGAGAATTGTGAGAATTAGCAGGGGTTATATTTAACTGGACTGCTGCTTAGGCTAGGTCACAGAATTGTTTCATGTGAAAATTACTTATTATTTTTCTTTTCCCCGTTGCCACTTTGGAATGGTGTGTTAATGGTGTGGTGTGTTAATCTCTCCTGAACGTTTTTTCTGTCCTGTATAAGAGCTGAGGGGAGGTGGTTGCATTCCTTGGATACGCCTGCCTACAGCCAATGGCTGTCTCGCGTGGTCCCAAGGTTTAGTACAGAAACGTGAATGCCAATTAGAGGATTCGCTGGATCTGTCACTGATGGAAACCTAGCAGCTTATGGATGCGTGATGAGTTGCTGGAGGGTGCTGACGAGTTACGCGATAAAGAACCGTGACCAACCTGCACCCACTTCTGCAGACTCCTGGCCATAGTCAGCTAATGACATGGAACAGACTCCAACACGCAGCGTCTTGGGATCTAGGGCTCAGTCTGCACTCGGGGCGAATGCCTTTCCTAATCGAGCCACTTGGGATTTTTTGTGAATATTTATGAATGAAAAAAAAACAACTTTACTTTCCCTATAGGTGAGAGAGCATGAAACCCTGCACTGCTGACCTTGACCCTTAGTTTGGTCGATCAGGTAACACCCACCACAGGAGGTGGTCAGCACCTTTAATTTCAACATATTTGGTACTCAGACAATATCAGGAATTGAGTTCTAATTAAATTTTTATCATGAATAGACTTACCAAAAAGCAGTCCACTGACCAGAGAATTATAGCCGCTATAGTATCAACCAAATGCATGAAATATAGCTCATCAAATCAGAAACGCTTTAGTGATAGTGACAAAACATTTGAAATGTGAAAAAATGCAAACATAGACAGAACCGTTACAGTCTTAAAAATAAATTAAATGATTGAATGAAATACACTTTTTAAACACATTTTATAATGAATGTTTGGGCTTCATAGATTTACCTGTGTACACAGATATTATATTAGCGCATAATCACTTTCATTGTAGATGCATTTATGTATTTGTACAATGTGTATAAGTGGAACCCTCATGCCATCCAGTGAATGATATATTCTGCTAATTAAAATGCAAATTTGCTTCTATCTATAAGTCTCTAGGATTGCTGTATGTGCTGATTAGATACAGTATATGGTAACGTTCTCTCAAGATCAGTATGTACAGTGTTAATACAGAAAAGTAAAGATTAAAATGTGTATGAATTATGCAAATGGTGCAGCAGCAGCCCTTTTCCTAATTGGGACTCTCAAAGTAAAGTCAGAAGTCGATAGCAAGAGAGCAACTTCCTGTCAGAATCAATATCTCAAACGTTTGTCCTAATTTCAGCTAATGGTGTCTGTATGCTGAAGATCAATCATTCTCCATAAGTTTGGTCTCTACCTTAAGCGCCTGACTTGTGTTGGAACAGGGCATTGAGCATACTATGACAGGCCGGCGGGTTTGCCATAACCAATACTTGGATCACATTGCATGGTGAAGTCCTCCATAGCAGCGCAGTTACTTTTGGAGCAGAACACTTAAAAAATGTTATGAGCTACAAATTGGATAACGTACTAACTTTTGACAAAACAGAGTGGGGCCTTGATGCAAACATAGCTCTGCCTCAATGAGTTATAACATTCATCTCATTATTATGAACAATGTTGTGGTCCGATCTACATTACGCGGTGTTCCGTTTTCAGATGAAATATCGAAGCAAATCAGATTTTTCTTCAATTCATTTGGGCGCGTGGGCCAGCATTATGTGTAAATTAAACGGTTCATTAGAGAAATGGCCCGAAAACTGAAACCTTTATGAAATAAAAGCCGATGGGGCCCTAAACAATCATTCTCTCTCACCCAGTTCTTTTTTCTCTTTAAACCACAGTGGTCAAAGTTACTTGTGTCATTGTTGAATGACCTAACTTCAGGATTGTATTACTTGATGGTTGGAGAGGTTGCTGATGATTGGATGTCAGAGAAGAGTTGAAAGGTTATGTTGTTCAGCTGCACTCTGGGAGGGTAGGTGAAGTATCCAAGGGGCAGAGCTGAGCCACTGTATCATGACATTGGCATTGCTAAGTCTATAGGCATTAGAGAAATGTGCCGTAAACCAGGGCACAGACTTGTAGGTCACACTGGTCCAGGCGCAAACATCACTGAAGATTTAAAAGCACTTTCTTGCTGGCTCGTCTCTCACAAAAGAGATATAAAAATAAGAATTTTTCATTTCGTCCAATAAAATACAGTGCCTCACAGACCAGGCATGTTGTTCCAGTCACCACTTCTGAAGTGGCAAAGACCTGGTGAAAAGCTGGTAAAACCCCCGCACTCTTCCACAATCTCCCTGCTCCATCACTGCCGCCGATTTGATTTCTGAGGGAACGCACGCTGATGCACCATGTCGCCTCTGTCAGAGCCATCCGTTCCGCGAGACATCAAAGCAGGATGCTGCATTATCGCGTTTGGTTAATAAACACACATCTGTTTGCCTGTGCCCAGCAGGCTAGGCCTCATCATGATTGGCTGGGGCTGAAGGTGGGCTGTGGTGCCATACTGGCAAAGGCTTTGTTTATGTGTGTGCCTGTGCGCATATGTGTGTGTGTGTGTGTGTGTGTGTGTGTGTGTGTGTGTGTGTCTGTGTGTGAGAGAGAGAGAGAGTGCTGATACTCCAGCATTCCTGTGGAGCTTCTTGAAAACAACTCACTTGAACAGAAAGTGAAATGTATGCAGGGTCAAAGGTTTTTAATGTGCAAGGAAAATGAGAATGGCTGCAAAGCACAGAGCAGTCTGACACACACACACAGACAGACACACACTCACAGATACACTAGGAACAGCAGCACCCGCAAACCAAGGAAGGCAAGGTTGCCTTTGCATTTTTGCTCAATGTTGGTGATTGTAACCAAAAAGCACTGAGGCATGTCTGGTGTGCATCTGCCTTGCAGCTTGCCTCCTAGCCTGCCACCAGTGTTCTGTTTGTATGCCAGGCAGAACTCAACAAGGTCAATTTCATGCCCGTTGAGCTTAGAGAATAAAATAATTGATTTGTTCTTTGCTGCTTTCTTAATGATAAAATCTCTCCTGCTTGTGTGAGGGAAGGATGATTGTTTTGTGTTTTTCTGTTCCACTCTGTTACCACTGTGAAGATACTAAATATTTAATTACCATTGCTTTTCCATTGCCCTTGCAGGAACAGGGGCTCTTCGATATCAGGGACGCTTGCTGTGGCAAGTCAGGACTTGACAGGTTAAACAAGTCAGTGACTCTTTCTCTGTCTGTCTGTTTTCCCCTCCCTCTGTCTGTCTTGCCCCCCCCCTCCCCGTCTGCCCCACCTACCTCGTTCCTGTCTCCCTCTCCGTTACCATGCAGCTGGTGGGGGGCGAGTTCGACTTGGAGATGAACTTCATCATCCAGGACGCGGAGAGCATCGCGTGCATGGTGGAGCTCCTGGAGCACTGTGACGTCACCTGCCAGGCGGAGATCTGGAGCATGTTCACGGCCATCCTGCGGAAGAGCATGCGAAACCTGCAGACCAGCACTGAGGTGGGCCTCATCCAGCAGGTGCTGCTCAAGATGAGCTCCGTCGACGACATGATCGCAGGTACGATGCCCTTACATACGTGATCACAGGTATGAGGGTGTGTACAGCTGTGTCCTTACCTGATTACAGGTATGAGGCTCTGTACAGTTGTGTTGTTACACACATAATCAAGGGTATGAAGCTCTGCACACCTGTGTACACACAGTTGCAGGTATAAGACTATATACCTGTGTTCTTACAAACATGATTGTTGGTATGACACTCTAGGCTCTATACACCTGAGCCTTTACGCACATGAGTGCAGCTATAAAACTAGATATGTTGTGTGTTTACACATGTGATTGCAAATATGATGCTACACATTTAACAGACAAGGGGCCACATGTATCAACGGTGCGTATGCACTAAAATCATGCTCTTTTCTACACATAAAACGGTATTTATGAAAAGATACTTACCGGGAAAACATGCGTACCTCTGCGCATGGTCTCGAGGTGGCGTACGCACAAAATTTGTAATTTGCAGATTGGCGACACCAAGAGGAACTAACGGTGATGCAAGTAAATCGGTCTTGTGTCAATCATTGATGAGTGTTATCGCGCCAGGTCCCGGCGCCAGGATGAAGTGACTGAGGGGGCAGTTAAAAATGGCGAGGAGGCAAATCTTTTTATATAGTAAAACAGTAGATTATCATCCTGCTATTGCCTATTTCTGCATTTTTTTCATCCTGCAGGTGGCAATATGGTGGTGTTTTGACTAGACGCGAACAATTCCCTACCTTACCTTTTCCATGTGTTTGTGCGTCATGGCCGTTATATGAAATAGGAATATCTGGGGGCAGATTGCCAGGTCACCACTTAAAATTGGTCTGGTGGTAGGTTTAATGAAATTCATTGATTTAACCATGCAATAGCCTCTGAAAGGCTAAATAACAACAACACAAGACTACTGTCTCAAAATCAAATAATACATTTATTTCACAGCAGTGGTGAAGCCAGTATTAAAAGAGAGGCCAAAAAACAAATAAGCGCACACAGGACCAGTGTGTCCGCACCCGGCGCCACGAGGGGGCAAGAGGGGGTTGACGTTTAAGTTTAAATTAGTTTAAGTTTTATGTACCCTATAGAAAAATAGACCTACATTCTGAGTGCTCCGATTCCCTAAATGGTGCGAGGACACTCAGGTTTAAAATCTGACCACTTCTTTTTCTTCTCCTCCACCGTACGCACCTCTGGTTAAACTGCATTCATAGCAGTCACCACTTTGAGCCACTCCGCATTTTTCCGTTGATTTGAAATGCCGCTACTCTGGCCTCCAAAAAGGACATTTTTTCTCCTCTCCACCTCATCAACCATCATCTCTATCTCTGTGTCCGAATAATTTCTTTCTTACGTCCTGCCATTGATCCTCAACATCAATCTCTGCATTTCACTCAGATTTACCTGGGATCTTTAATATGGTAATTCGATGAATTAAAGGCGTGTCTCGGTCCATATAAGAACAATTGTGGGAGTGGACGTTAAGCGTGTTCATGTGCACATAATCTCACGATGATTTGATTTACGCTCAGATTTATGAAGACAATCAGCTGTACGTGGTGTTTGATAACTGATGAAAAACCTCTGTGCACAAATCGTGAGATTGTGCGTATGCATGGTTTTATGGCAAGTTGTATACAAAGATTGATACATATGGCCCAAGATCTTGGTCACAAACATGGAAAGAGATTCCACCTCCCTCACAAGCATTCTCCTTGAACTCTCCTGGAAGTAGGTTTAATGCAGATGTTGATCCCACACCAAGACAAAAGAATTACACAGTTAGCTGGATTTTTTTCCCTAAGGTACAACCCAGTTTCCGTTTTTTTAACAAGTCTCTTCAATTTTCTTTAATAACTCAGCTTGTAAATATTTTTACCCATTACATTATGGATACAGTGCTATTGAATTGAACAAAGCAATCTACATTCGAAATGTAGACTTTCATTAAAACTCAGCAACAGTTTCACATGAGATTCCTTAGAAGGAGAGGAAATATTGGAAAACATTTGAAAAATCTATTTAGTCACGTTGATTTTCATTATGGAACTAAATCATTTCACTTTAAAGAAATATTAAAACTTAATTTCCTTTTTAAAATGAAAATTAATGGATTTCCATATATAAACATTCACACAGATGTGTTTTGATGGGACTTGTCTGTATGTTCCCCCTAATGTTTCCAATTCTGTAAGTCGGTGGAGGGCAGTCAGCTGCCTCCAAAGTACATACTGTTCTGCGGCAAATGTATTTTTGTAATCACCAGTTATGAGCACTAAATATAATGTAACACTAACATAAAAAACATAGTTGCAAAGTGTATTCTACATATGACATTAATTGGCAATATTGCATGTGCTTAGGTTGTATTGTAAGTTTGGAATTGCAAGTTTAGCTGGTGTTTCCAGATGTATACATTTAATACAATTTTAACCAAACAAGGTTTTGTTTGAAATGCACTCTGTGTCCCCAGAGAAGTGAGTTAATATGCTTTACAGTAGTCTTCTCACGTACCATGTATCTCATGTCTCCTCGGAGTTCTTTGCACTTCTTTAAATGTATTCATTTATTTTACTATGATGAAAAGCCTGTTTATTTGCATAGCTAGAGGAGGATAATTTTTGAAAAGCATTTCCTTGACTTGTAGCATTTCAAATTAGATATGTGTCTCCAGTTTCTCCAGAGACTGCTCCCACTGAGCGGAGACGAATGCCATTGGGACTCAGGGAAACAGCATGTACTTTTATTTCAGAAGTACATGGAATGCATGGTAAAGGCTTGTGTGCCACCAATTGGGATTTCTTTGTGGAAGATTTGGTCATTGCTCCCCAGAGAAACTTGGTGTCTGTCTCCATGGTGCAGATGAAAAGTTCAGTGGGCTCTGTTTACCCATAGAAAGCCCTGTTATCCAGCAGGCATGAACCATTCACATCTGGGTCTCCTGCCAAACAGCCATCCTGCTGGTACTAACGCGCTCTCTCTCTGTCTTTCTCTCACTGGTCCTGCCATCCAGATCTGCTGGTGGATATGCTTGGGGTGATGGCCAGCTACAGCATCACGGTGAAGGAGCTGAAGCTGCTCTTCAGCATGCTGCGAGGAGACGGCGGAGTGTGGGTGAGCAGGCAGGGGCGGGGGTGCGGGGGCGAGGGGGATGACAGCTGCAGTTAATGCCCCAATCCCTCAGGGAGGCCTGACTGCCCCCCAGACAACGATCTTCTGTCCTAGAGGCTCTCCTCAAGGGAGCAATCTGTCTTGGGGGGGTTTGCCTGGGTATCGACAGGCTGCGGTGGGTCGGTTGGTGGGAGGTGATTGCCAGGCCATTGATTGGCAGCAGTAGCGGTAGTGGGGATGTTGTGGCGCTAGTTTCCCCATCTTACTATCCTCTTAATTTTTGGACCCCTCTCCAATGACTTTTTTCATGAACTCATAGCTCCTCCCCTTCCTGTTCTCCCCCCTTCTCTTCCGCAGCCAAGGCATGCCATCAAGTTGTTGTCGGTGTTAAACCAGATGCCGCAGAGACACGGCCCTGACACCTTCTTCAACTTCCCAGGACGCAGTGCAGCGGTATGTCCCCCCCAATGGCATGCATCCAACATTTATCAGTTGCTCTAGCGCTCTCCTGTTATTTCAGTCTCCAGTACTTATTATTTAGTGTCAGAGATCTTCAAAAGTCATTTCAAATCAAATTCCTGTTAAGAATACCTATTGAAAGATAACTGTGAGGTAAATATTGATTGTGATTTATTTTTTCATTAGGGCAGTTACTAAGTGAAAGAATTACCTCCTACCTAACAGCTCTTTTCTGTAAGCCTGTGTCTTTAAATTCATAATGTTTAAAGCCTTGATATTTGAAGTTGATGAATAGTTCATATGCAGAAGATCGGTGTCTACGTTGAGTTTGATTGTCATTCATAGGTCTTCATTGTATTTTGATCGAGTTAAATTTTAAATGCACACACTTGTGTTTGTGACATTTGATTCGAAGCCCATACCTTCTACACATTTCTTGTATTACATTGTATTACTGGTTAAGTCAAAGCAAATTGTTTAAGTTACACTTCAGATACCAGGTATTTACTGAAGCAATTCAGAGAAAGTGCCTCAGTCAAGAGCACAACAGCTGTGATCCACCAGGGACTTGGTCCAGCAGCATTCTGGATACAGGTTAAGTTCCTAAAGCTGTTTGCTACACTGCTGTCCCATTTTTTCTTGTAAAGCCTTAACCACCTGCTTCCTTTTCTCTGTAGGCCATCGCATTACCTCCTATTGCCAAGTGGCCTTATCAGAATGGTTTCACTCTCAACACCTGGTTCAGAATGGATCCCCTCAATAATATCAATGTAGACAAGGATAAACCCTACCTTTACTGGTGAGTGCACCCTCTGAGGTTATTGTCCAGTTGTGACCTTTATCACATTGAGTAGAACTGAGCTTTAAAGAGCACAGAAATGGAAGTGAGTGTATCTGAAGTAAGGATAAATGGATGAATAAATGAATGCATGAATGGATGCTTAAATGTCATAAAAATTCATTAGCAGAAGAGCAGCTGTTTTGAAAACAAACCGCAGTAGACACTGAAGGCAGCAAGCTGTGCGCTGTTGTGAAGCCTCATTACTTTTGACCTTTAGATTAATTATCCCTTCCTTTAGAGCTTGGATGCCAGGTTCAGAAGCTGGTGGTAATGGTAAAACAGAAATTGTTTAGAGTTCTTAGTAAATGCAGCAGATTTGGAGCACATCTTAGAAAGTGGTTTTGAGGAATAGAACTACAAGGTTGTCTTGTTTTTTTCAGGTTGCCAGGTTATGTAGGGTGCATGGTAAAGATTAAAGGATGTTGCTTTTCAAAAATTCTTTTAACACATTTAAATTCTGTTTAGTACTTGGAAAAATACATTATTCTTGTGCTATAAATCAGTTTGTTAAATGATTTTATGCAATGTGTGTTTATGGTCTAATCCTTTCACTCTGAATTGATTAACTTTTTTATTGGCATCAATGCTTAATCTCCAGTTGTCATCATTGTGTGTTTCTACTATTTTTTGGTATTATCTTGTTAACACCATGTGTTATTACTGTCACTGTGATATGTTATTTTCAGAATTTTTTTGTGATGTGATGTACAAAACATATTTTAGTAATACTATAAATTACAACACACTTTCAGATTTGAAATGAATGGTTTTCTTTCACTCTTTCATTGGTGTGAATTGTGACACGTTTTGCACATTTAGAGTCGCGTGCTGTCTTGGAAACATACTGCTAAGAGTGACACAATTTGGGTGTCATGTTTGCACTTTATAGTGACATCCTAGTGCGTTGTACTGGATGCTAGCTGTGACATAACAAAGTGACATCATCAGGTGACGAGAACAACAGAATGCACTGGGAAGATGGGATTTTGCTTTTGGAAACCTGTCTGAGCTGCGTGGGTGGATGAAAACCTGTCAGAATGACTGTCTAAAGACGGCTTCATGAACTGGGTCCAGTGTGTGTGTAGCTTGTTTAACATACTCGCCAATCGGCTGCCATGTATCTAATGAAGTTGTTTGGAGGATAACAGCGTACTATTTTACATAATAGATAAATGGCTGCTGATGGCTTCCCTGATTAAACCAATATGTGGCTGTAGAACTCTACAGGGCCAAATGCCTACTGGGACACACTGTTGTGGTTTCAAGCATCCATTTAGATTTCTTTTGTTCACATCTCGCAAACAGAATGTTCTTTTGTAGAGGCTTGTGACTAATTAGCACCGAGGTCTTGGTGGCCCAGCAATTATTATCAGCAGCCAAGAGGGAGTGAGGGAGTGACAGTGAGAGAGGAAGGGAAAGAGAGAATCTGCTCACTGAGAGGTACTGATTCATAATTAATACCTGATAAAGAACATTAAAATACTGGGCTGACCTGAAACAAGCATTCCACCTTAAATGCCTTCCCTTTCAAAGCTGAACCCAGAAAAAAAAGCTGCCATTATCCATCTGAAGCTCTCTGAACAGAGCAACAATGCCATCAGTCTGCTTCAGAGTAGCACTGCAGATACACATCCAAACAAAATAGTAAACCAAATCAGATCACGTCAAACTCTCCTGTATGGATGATTCAGAATAAAAAGAACACAAAACACACTAAAGTGCTGATGGTTCATAAATGGGAATTACACCCTGGTGGAATAACTGATAATGGTCAGAAACACAAAGCAGAGGCAGATCCTGATCAAATACAGCCTCAGTGACCGCAGGATGAGATGGACCAAACTGGCTCGCCAGAGAAGACACTCTCTGTTGTCACTGGGAGACAAGATGAGACACAGCTTCCTTTGCTCCTCCTACACTGTGGTGTATAATAGAGATGTCCTTTAAAGGCTGTTGAATTCCCTACTCTGTTCTGCAGACCTGACTGATATGAGAAAGCTGTCAGTCATGCAGGGGATGGGCTCATAGACCTATTAGAAACACAGTATGCAGCCACATGTCACAGGCTGACAGACTGACAGTGACTCTGTGCCTTTAATGTTATTTTTCTGATGGTTCTTTATTATTCTTATTTTTAATTGGTTCATTCTTTGCTCACCTCATATGTATGTTATATATATTAATACATGCATTTGATTAGGGAATACCTTTTACTTCTCTGCAACACCCACCACTGAAACACATTGCAATGGAGCTGAACTGACTGCACACACAAAGAGAGAGACAGCGTGGCAGTGTGATCGGACACATTATCCTAATGTTTCTGCTATGATTACATTGCCGCAACATTATACTAGTATTGTGAGAATGTTCCAAACAGTCACAGGATGTCTTGACATTGACTCGGGCACTCTGGGGACTCCAATTTCACAGCAGCCCTGAGCCATGCCATATAACATGTACTGGGTGGGGGAAAAAGCAAGTGTCTGAATTTATTCCCATGCAGATAACTTACGACCGCTTTTCTCGCTCTGACACACGCTGACCGTGCGGAAACACACATGTAATCCTATTTGCCCACCGATGCGGTGTCAGCTGCCGTTGGCCGGTGGTGGAGTTCACTGTGCCGGCCTGCTCTAAACGCCGCTGCCCCCCTCACTCTCCTGTAAGCGCCGTGTCCTCGCAATCGGCTTCCCCGACACACTGTCTGCCAGAGAGCGATAGAGGCACACTTCAAACAGTTCGCTTCAACTGTCTTACACGAATGTGTTAAGGTTTGAAGCTACTTTTTTTTTGGCTTCAGACTGTTTCTTCATTATCTTTTATGTACTCGGTATAAAACTGTGGATTTGAAATGTATTTTCCAGTTCTTGTGAGAGCTTTGCAGTGCGTCGAATAATTTAACACCGATAAAGCCACTTTTGCTTTGATTGAGGCGTAGTGGTGGAGAATGTGAGTGAGTACTGAGACCTGCACCGTGGGCTGAAAATTGGGTGACAGGGTTTTGGGTAGCGTGGCAGAGAGGACGCGTGTAGAGGACGAGTAAGAAGGGGAGCTGGCTGAAAAGGAGAAATGATTCACTACCTTGTTGCCTGTCGCAAATTACAGTAAGGTTTATATATATGAACTCAAGAAAGTTTGTGCCAGGCGTTTTAAAGTGCTGACATTTGTCACTTGCTCCGGTGCTCCTGGCCAAAGAGCTCTGCCAAGGCAAATGGCTCCCGTGGGCCTACTTCTCTTCTTTTCCCTGACAATGCTTTTAATTCTCTCGTGCTGTAGGTCCGCAGTGTGTGCGCATATGTGTGCATGCGCATGGATGCGTGTCTGACTGCCAGTCTGTTCATTTTGCTATTGAATTGTACGTCTGCTAAAGAACCTAAGGGCTAAATATGTATATGAGTTTTTAATAAGGGGAAAATTATGAATTCCCACAGCGTACAAAAAAACATTAAACCATTAAAACCCTTGGCTACTTGGGTGTACTTGCCCAAGAGTCTCATTGATAACTTGACTAAGGAGGCAGTTCATTGGATATTATCACTGAAGATATCCTTTAATGCTGGTGGGTTGTTTGTTCCAGAAAACATTAAAGGTGTGATTATCATTTCTCTATGGATCGATTAAAAGTGGGCATCCAGAGCCTGAGTGTGGTATTTAATGACATAAGTGATTACTGTATTAAATTCGGTATCAATTTGAATAAGTGCCAAAACAATAAGTTTGAACCCTTTGGGGTGGATGGGGTACAATTCAACCAAAGTCATTTGCAGAAGAATGACCTTTACATGGACCAATCACAACTCACATCACCCACTGCAAATCTGACTCTGTGCACATCTGAAAAATCATTTTTCTTTTGTGCTTGTTGTCATACATGATCTCTGGTATGAGTCTAGAAGAGATGAGATGTAATTATGATTAACACTCTTGTTATTTTCCCTTCCAGTTTTCGCACGAGCAAAGGAGTTGGGTACTCTGCCCATTTTGTTGGGAACTGTTTAATAGTGACGTCACTGAAGTCAAAGGGCAAAGGTTTCCAGCACTGCGTGAAGTATGATTTCCAACCACGAAAGGTATGTGTAGACTTTTGGACTTCAGATTGTCCTGTTTGAAGTAGGTGAGGGAGGGGGTTTGAAGAAGAGAGAGAGTGAAAGAGGGAGAGTGAGAGATGAGTCTGCTTGCTAATGCACTTTGAAGTGCCAGTGACTAAACAGCATCATCTTTTTCCACACTACAGTTGAGTATTTCTGCAGCAGATTCTCTAATAATGAGTGGAAATGTGTAGACAATATTATTTTTCATGTTAATACCATATTGTATAAAAGATGACATCCTTTTAGTCAAACCAGACTTATGGAAAAATTATGCGAACTACTGTCATAATAATAAAAATGTAATCAGGTGGCAGCGGCTATATCACATCGCTTATGTGATTATGAAACATCTGTCAGAAATATCCTTTCTTTTGTGTCCTTATTATTCATGGCTTTGATATAATTCTATTACTGCTGCAAAGAAAATCACGCTAACAGCCTTCCGAGGCTGAAAATACCAGCAAATTTCCCCACTGCCCTGCCAGAGGACAGTGTTTCTTTGAGTAAGGCTTTTCTTTGCTGATTCACTAATGCTTCTTGTGTCATAAGGTGAATCAAGCAGTGAAAGACAGCCTAAAGCACTGAACTTTGAATTTGGAGTGAAGGCAGGAGAAGGTGAAACATGAAAGCTAAATTCTTGGACATGCTGAAAATCTTTATGTATGGCATTTTCTTAAATTAAACGCTAGTAATGAAGCCATATAGAGACCGTTAAGGTGGCTTGTTGAAGAGTTTTATGACAGAGTGCATAACATGGTGTAAGAGACTGTAGTGAATGTGGTGTCTGTATGAAACCCCTCAGTAACAGGCCTTTTGACTGTGGCATTGTCGCATTCCTATTGTAGTGGAGGTCATTAGTGGTTGCACTGTATTCATGCTCCAGCACCTTCCATGATCACCCCTGAGACGTAGCACCTGCAGACTAGCTGGCCCCAACCTAACCCCCCAACCCCCAAAAAAACCCAACAAGCATTGCGACTGCTGATATAATTTTGTGTCGCTCTGTTTGCGTTGGAGCTGTCTGTTCACTCACCCTCTTTTTTCCCATCTGCCACCACTCCTGTTCTAGGACACCGTCTGAAATTGTGTCTTGTCTTGTTAGCTGTGGCTGGGGAGAAAAAAAAGGGAAAGACGGGTAGAGAAAGCCCTGCGGTCCGCCGCAGTCCCCACCGTTCGCTCCGGCGCAGTGTGGCCCGGGTCCCAGGTATCCAGCCCGAGGCGGCGTGACAGCGCCGGCGCAGCCCGAGGCCCCCCAGGGCTGCTAAACGCGAGATGAGAATGAATTTAGCAGATAGTGTTTGGATATGATACCTGCGCAGTGGGGCCTCGGAGGAGAGAAAGAGAGCGCTTGGCTCAGGGCCCGTGTCTGTCAATTAAGAGCCGCGGCACTCGCTCAGCGGCTTCCGCCGGCCCGGAGCGGGAGCGGAGCCGAGCGGAATGCGTGCGCGTGCGCTGCTTAGCAATGAACCCCGCCACTCAGTTCAACCAATTAGTCATCCCTCTTGTTCTACAACTCGTCAGCCATCAAGAGGACCGGCTCTGTAGCACGGAGAGGCGAGCCGGGGGAAAGGGGGAGTCTTGTACTTTCCCGCGTTGCCCTCAGACAATCAAAGTATGAGCAACAGTTGAGTTGTTTTGCTCATTCATGTGATGATGATTTCACTTAATGAATGGCATTTTCTGCATTGGTAAGCACCACTAATCTAATCATGTATTTCTGGAGTGTGTTGCGGCTGGGAGACAAACAGTCCTGGATGTTATTACTCAGAATGTTTTTTTTTCAGCATGGTGCTTTGTGTTGTGCACTCAGAAGATTGCTTAGATTCAGATAATAAATGTATTTGTTTGGATCTGTTTTTCCTGTCTGCTGTTCATAATGGTATGGATGTTGGGAGAGAAATGTTTTGGGTATATTTGCATGTCCGTCTGACATTTATTGAAAGATGGTTGTTATACTTAATGGGAAGATATGTTTTTGTGATTTTGGCCAGGGGATGGCAGAGGTGGTTATCAGTCTGATAGAGAATTCTTATGTAAAGATACATGCGGACATTTTTTTTGTAGCTCGGTACGCATGGTAGGAGAGAAGCTCTCTCCATTAACGTCGGTGGATGCATTCATTAGTTTTTTACCCTGAAATATTCGAATGATGTGATCAGTTCCTTTTGATCTGAAAGAGATCCAGATATCCTCCAAATGGGGTCTGTCCTTAAGTGGGTGTGTCCCTGCATACCCACTGTGTGTCCAGCTCCTTTAGCAGCTGTTGACTGAATTCCTGTGAGGTAAACCTCTCGAGGACCCTCTCTGGCTGGCTGGTCATAGCATCTCCCAGTTGCAGACAATCCAGAGAGACTTTCTCAAAGGCGGAGGTGGGGAAGGAAACAGAGAGCTGTTTCACACTCTGTAGTATCTTAAAACAAGTGGGGTTGTGGTGAAGGTGAAACAAAATGTATCTTAGAGTGTAATCCGGAAAGTCGTCTGAGTGTACATTTACATGGGCGGCAGTGTAGCGTAGTGGTGAGGAGCAGTACTTGTAACCGTAAAGGTTGCCGGTTCGATTCCCTGCGGGGGCACTGCGGTTGTATCTTTGGGCAAGGTACTTAACCCAGAATTGCCTCAGTAAACATCCACCTGTGTAAATGGGTATCATGTAAAAAAAAAATTGTAACCTATGGAAGTCGTTCTGGATAAGAATGTCTGCTAAATGCCAATAATGTAATGTAATGCACATGCACAATCAGTGTTCTTAATTTGTGTTTGATACCCAGCATAATCTACACCTTTGCCAGCCTTTTTGGCTCTGCAGTGAGGATTGTGGATTGTGTGTCAGTTATGCAAGGGGAAAGAATGGTTGTTAAAAGTAATGTGGGCCTCAGTGACTGGTTGCAATATGTCAGAGTCGCAGTTAGGAAGTCTTTTATAGGGATGGCTACAGCTTGTGACTCTGACATTAATACATATGTGTTTTGACATACATTATGATGTCATGTCATGGTGGCAGTGTAGCATAGTGCTAAAGGAGCAGGACTCATAACCAAAAGGTTGCCAGTTCAGTTCCCTGCTGGGGCACTGCCCTTGGGAAAGGTGTTTAACCCACAATTGTCTCAGTAGATATCCAGCTGTATAAATGGATAATATATGAAACTGCAACCTATGTAAGTCACTTTAGCAGATAAGAGTGTCTGCTAAATAACAGTAATGTAATGTATGATCTAAAAGGAACAGCAGATTTTGTAAATTAGGTTAATTAACTATTCCATGTAATTTACTATACACAGTATAACTTGCCCTAATTTGCTGAAACAGTTTGTATAATGCAGTAATATTAAAGAAATCTGAAAGGCTGGCACTAATTTGTTGAACTCACGATACCCAGTTTACAGTCAATGTAAAGCGGAGAAATGCTGTCCTTGACTGTGGAAAGCTGCAATTGCCGACAGAAGGAGGCACAGCAAACAAATGCATCGAAGATGACACAATTGGATTTGATTTTTCACGCAGGAATTATTTCCTGTTCAGGCTGAGGATCAGCAATATTGGCTCACATGCCATTTGGTAATTGCTGTGCTCAAAGAAATTAATGATGCCCTTGAACCCTGCACCCAAAGGCCTCATTCGCTGCCAGCAAATGGTGAAAAAGCATCGGAGGCTTTGATGTTTGGCATTACTCCGACTGCCTGCAGCAGGGTGCTGTTCAACCTGCGACAGCAACTGTGGAGTCACATTTAAGTCCCCCGTATAATATAAAATATTGATAGGGTGAAGCAAAAGTTTTTTTTTTTTTTTTTTACATTGCTGATTTCCCTTTTGTTCTTGGTGCAATTGACTGCACACATGTTCCATTGGCTCCCCCATTGAGCGGTGCTTTCAGATACAGAAAACACACTTATCCCGCGAATGTGCACATTGTGTGCACAGCACAGCGGGTGGTCACAGCATCACGGCCACGTACCCCAGATTCATTCAGAACAGCTTTATCTTCAGTAACAGCTTTATCAGATTATTAGCAGCATGGACCAAGAATCTTGACTGTTATTGACCACTCTTGACTGGTAAATGGCTGGTATTGATTGAGCTGCCTTCAATGTGTTCTCTGAATCAATAAAAAATCCATAGAGCATTGTACTGAACATTATGTTTATTATGTAGCAGGCTACCAGCATGCAACACAATCTTACCTGCAAAGGAAAATTTTGTGGGTCTTTCCCTTGCCCCTTACATAGTATAAAACACAGTTCCCTTCCAGAACTACTTTTGTTTTGTTAATCAAAAGAAAAACAGTGGTGGCAAAACAAAATATTTTATGCATGACATAAAGAAAAACTCAAAATATTTCATGCAGGGTATCCCATTTTTTCTCTTGTTTGAGTCTCATGCAGTTTTGGCTCAAGCTCACTATTTATGGGTTGTTGTTTTCTGTAATTGCAACCAGCAGTAATCATTTGGTTGACTGAGCAATTACCTATTTTGCATAAAAAGAGTAGTGAATCTGTTATTTATTTGCTGCTGATAGCATCTGCATCTGAGGTTCAGAAACTCTCAGTCTCAGGTGTTGATACTTAATCTTAGTGAACCTGGCACTTACTATATGGGATTCTCTCTCTGTAACGTATTTCTACAATCACCACAGACTCCTATTCTGTAATATTCTAGTTTCTACAGGAGCTTTGAAATTCTAGGTATTCACCTTCTTCAGCCCTGCATGGACTAATAGTTAATGTCCCATTGCAGGTTTCAGCATGTTAGGCCTCAGTCCTTATGGTTATTTTTAAATGCATTTTTTTTCCCAGGTGCTGACTACATTGTGATTTTAGCTGACAGCTGTAAGCTTTGACGATAAGACTGCATATATACTGACAATTCTTTGCAGCTGTGTGCTAACCTGAGCGATTAACACATGTCTCTGTTCTGGTTTTCTTTCAGTGGTACATGATCAGTATTGTTCACATCTACAACCGCTGGCGAAACAGTGAGATCCGCTGCTATGTCAATGGTCAGTTGGTCTCCTATGGTGACATGGCGTGGCACGTCAACACCAATGATGTAAGTGCTCTTCTCCTTGTGGCAGTAGTCATACTACTGGATAGGGAATGAGTCAGGGGGGAAGAGTAAGGACTGAAGGGGAGGGGGCATAGCACAGGTAAACGGAATAAGGGTAAAAGGGGAGCAGACAGTCCTAAGTGGAGACGTAAGGATAGATGGGAGGGGATATATTCTGGGGGAAGGAGTAAGAAGGCATGCGGAGAGGATAGAGTCCAGACGGGAGGAGTAAGAATTGAAAGGAAGGGGACAGAGTTCGGGAATAATGAGCCCCAGAAGCTGCCGTCTGTGTGGTTCATTTGACTTGCAGTGAGGCCTTCACTGTCTCAGATATATATTTTTTCCGCAGGATTGAGTCAGTGTGCTTGTTTGATCTTCCCCTGCCGTAGGAAAGGGTGCTCTAAAAGCTCCATAAGTCTTCGACAGAATGCCATAAATGACAAACGTCAGTTTTTATTGTTTTGGCACTGATTTGTGTCTGTAGCCTCGTGGAAGCTCAAAGTTTTCCATTTGAATAACAATTTGTCACTGTAATGTTCGGGAGGGAAGAAAAGAAATGTATTCATAATAAAGGGAGAGAGAGTGAAAGAGACAGAAAGCTCTATTTCAGCAGAGCAGTGAATGTTAAGGATTTATGGGATTTTTTGCCCACGGTATGTCTCCAAGCAGGATCTGGGTGACAGATCCCCAGAAGCTGAGAGAGACACCGGTTCTTGAGCGGAGATACAATAGATCTAGGGAGGAAGTACACAGGATCTAGGGTGGAGATGCACTGGATCTTGAGAAAACACATACTGAGTTTCAAAGCCAATAAAGATGTGATTGGCTTTGGGATAGGCAGGTGTTCATTCTGGCTGGTGCAAGCTCACACTGCACTTGTACAAATCTCTCAGTAGGGCATGCCAAGGTTCCTTGCAGACATTAAGAGTGTAGTGGCCAGATGATCTTAAGCTTCAGTGAGAATGCTGATGCATGAGGGACTTTCAAGGAGCCAAAGTCTTTTTAAGATTTCCTCTTTAGTGTTAGGTCTGAGACTTTACCTTCTGTGAGGTTTTGGTGACTGGATTCTAATTTCCTGTGTTTGCATGCTAATGTAGACTTCACTTGAGTTTGCTTGCCTTTCCTTTTAAATTTGTAGCCTTTTCACTTATTTTGAATATTGAACATGCAATTTTCTCCCTCTCTCCACACAATGCCCTTCTTCTTCTTTCTCTGTTTTTGCTACAGAGCTATGATAAATGCTTCCTGGGGTCGTCAGAGACAGCAGATGCCAACAGAGTCTTCTGTGGACAGCTAGGGGCAATCTACGTCTTCAGTGAAGCACTCAACCCTGCACAGATATTTGCAATCCATCAGCTGGGACCCGGCTACAAGGTACATGTACATTCTAGGACCAGATATAGCACAATCATGTTTGTATGGCCTGTCTGAGAAATCAAGGGGTCTACACTGGAGCACTTTCCCTTATGTCTCTATGTCTTGTGACTGCTGGCTGGCTTGAACAAACGCAGGCGTACAGCACATGGCTCTGAGGAAAGAGGCAGCAGTGAATTGGAGAGAGCAGAGGCCACTGAACAGGCATAATATAGGCAGCCTGTCTGCAGAAGGAGAGGATAGTTAAGCAGTCGGATTCTTGACTGTACGTCCAGCTGGTTCAAGGTGTTTGCCTGCAGTTTTTATTCTGTGTGACCAGTGAGTTAATTTTCAGGGCTCTTCACACAGATGTCCTTTGAATCGTCCTTTGAATGTCCATTTTGAAAGTCATTACATTATTAATCGTTTTTTGTTTGCTTTGCCGATATTCCTAACCAGGACTTACTAGCGTATGCCATATTAGCAATATTATGCTATGCATGTGGGAATAAATGTGCCTTGCTCAAGGAGAATACTTCCTGACCAGGGTTCAAACTTTCACCCATATCATGGGGCTCTTGGCTAATGCTAACAGCTGAAAGACACAGGATCCCTTCTTCACGATGAGTGGAAAAAAAAATCACAAGGCCTCCCCAGTTTCATCTCACGACCTACTTTAGAGGTTTGGCTGCTCTTGTCATGTGCCTTGCGTGCTCTTCTCATGTGTAGTGTTTGTCACGCACTCTTGTGTGCATACTGTCCTCAAAACAGCCAAACCCCACTCTGTTGTCTATGCTGCAGTGCTTGTTTAATGTGCCGTTAGGATACAGTGCTGAGTAGCAAAGAGGAAATGCTTCCAACCACCTGTCTGAGATTCAGAGAAGCTTCAGGCTCCATGAAAGTCCCTAGGGTGTTTTCCTCTCTTCGTTTTACTATAATCAGCCCTGACTTGCTGTTTCCCTTATTCATGGCAGCCCTAGACCTCTTGTTACTAGGTGCCCCGTGGTGTTGGGTTGATTGCTGAAAGAATTGGAGGGGGAAATCTTGGAGGCAATTACCTGTTCCTAATGAAGTCCCGAATGGGAATTCTCTCAGTCTGATAGGCTGCGAGGTTGTGTGGTAAACATGGGTCATGGTTGTGCCAGTTTCCGTGATTTGCAGGCTTTTGGAGGAAACGGTGACGCTATAGCCATCAATTTTGATTTCTCAGGATGCCAGAGCAAGACTGGGAGAGCTGTCCTGAGGAAAACAAGATGTGTGCACATCTGGCAAGTTCAGCATGCTGCCAATGGACTTTTACGTCTGAGCACTGAACAAACCTGACAAGGGAAGGAAAACAAGCTCATTTACAGGATTTGGAACAGATGACACTGAGGGTTAAATGCCAATTAGTGGATAAAATACAATTCATTTCAGCTTAGTCCCCTTGTTTATGCTCTTTATATTTCCCTTGTCTTGTCAGTAGAAGCCGTCAGCTTACTTTTTACTTTTTCTCAGAGTGCACTGCAGCTACTTAAATTGCAGCTGTGGACAAATAGAAAGAAGAGATGTCAGGAAAGAAAATGATTTTTTTTTTCAGGAGGTAAATTAAATGGATTGATTTTGAAGTGGCACTGCATCGTAACTCTGGCCATATCATTAAAATAAGAGATTGATGCCCTGGTGTGGACCTACCCCTTAATTCAGTAAGGGCCTGTCATGGTGGAAGGTGCATCTTTGCTGAAGAAAACTGAAAGATACAACAAGGAGACCTAAAGGCTCTGACAATTTGGGTATTGTTTCAGAGAATTAGGTGTAAACCTGGGGAAAGGCATCGATCTGGCCATAAAGGCAATTCAGCCTTAATGAGTCTCCCTTCCATGGTCAGTTTTTCTCTATACAGTTTTAATTCAGTAGGATCATCAAAGCTGTTGAGTAGAGAGGTGAAATGAATGCTCATCCAATGTGGCCATAAAATATGATACCAAATTTGTTTAAATTCAAAATTCAGATCCACAGTGCATGAATAACTATTGCTGTAACATTACAAGAAAGGTTACATGGACACCCTGGATCCTATCCCTAGGTGAATATTATAGCTTGATTAATCTTTGTGAAGTAATGGAATGATAGGAGTGCTGACACACAATTTACCAGCTGTATAGAAATCATTGACAAGACATCCATCAGCCTTGTGATGTATAGATTGTCAGCCTGTGGACACTAGACAAAGTGTAAATGAATTGGACCTGCTGGGGCTCCTTAATGAAATTCCGTGTTAAAAATGCACGGCTGGTGCATCATTTCCTGGAGATCTGTCTGAGCGCTCACAGGCACACGGTTGTTTAACCATTTGGTAAAACTCTCAAAGCCATATCTACAGTAAGAGAAAAGTTCTGCATTATTTATGCAGATATGAGCATTGCTAAGTTGCTTCATTTGTTTAGCTGGTTGTAACAAGCTAGTAAAAGCAGAAAATTCCTGATATATATTTGTATGCTTCAGAAATGAGGGTGGATGGCTTCTTTTAGGGGGAGAGGCTCCTCTAGCACTGATGTGGCTGTGGACAAGTGCTCATGTATTATTTATGAAGACAGAGTTGATCATCCAACATCACAGCGTTATGGGAAACTTGTTAGCATTTTCTCACAAACTCCTAACATGTACCTGTCTGCAGCAGATTGCAGCAGCAATCTTGGTGGTGGCTGCTTATACAAGGCTGCTGGTTTAGGCTCATCAGAACCATCTAGACAAAACTATGTATGAATTAGCAGCACTTTTCAAATGTGGCCCCCGTGTGACATACCTATCTGTATTAGATAGATTTGGCTTAGAACACGGTGTGCTAGCTGGTTGCAGTCGTGCTCTGTTGGTGTTAACAAGAGTGCCTGCTGCATTGTTTGAAAACCTATTACTGCATTTCATGTCTGTTTGCTGTCTGAAAAGAAAACATTTAGCAGCCTTGGTAAGTTTCTTGAAATTTATTTTAATGTTAGGCTGTGCAATCAAAAATATAGAAGGTGTATTTTATGCTTCTAAAATGTGACTTGTTTATTAAACTATTAAAGGTTCACAATGTCAAAGTTTTTATTTCAACATGTAGCAGTGTTGCAGTCATGTCTGACTTGAGACATTATATGTAATCTAAATGGGTGTTTTTGACCTGTACATGTTACCATTGGCAGTTGGTTGTCATAGCAGCTAAATTTCAGAGGCCGCTGACTTTTCCTTTGAGAGCTCGACCATCCTCTAAAAAGTCATTACTGTGAAGGATATGGAGAGAGCATTGCATAGCATTGACATCTTTCTTGTCATCAGTTCACAAAACACACATGTTGGTGGGAATATGGAACCACGTTGATTATTCCACTGCCTCATTAACTGTTGCCCTACTCCACACCAATGTGCTGCAAAAGTGGTGTTGTGGGTTGCCCTTATCATATTGTGCATTCCTGGACTTGAGCACTTCATGGATAACCAAATACCCAGATCTTAATTGGCATCCCAGGGCCCAACATAGCTGTCAGCAGGCACAAACTACCGTATTCAGCAAAACAAAAGACAGCCAGGAAAATACAAGGCCGATATCACAATTTCCTCATCATCAGTTAACAGTATGTCTGATATCAAGCATATGTCAGGGGATATGGTTTCCCCACTGCCCAGCTGAAACAGACTTCAGTCACGACTTCTCCAGTGTCCTGCTCATGCCAGATGTGAACATGGGCACAGGTTTAATTGGTACCCTTTTGAATGTGATGTTGGATTCATTTCTTCACTAGAAACAGATGGCCAGATGTCCAAATGCTGTGTTGCAGCCAACAAGCTGCACTCTGCAGGTAATTGCTGAATTTCGCCTCAGCTCTTAGCTGTGAGAGATTAAATGGCAAATGAGAAAAAAGTTTGGGGAGGTGAAATTAAATTCTGTCCAAGTCAGGAGCCTCAGCTGTGACATTCCACGCGTCTTTGCCGTCACATCTCCAGGCCTGCCGCATGCCTGACAGCAGTCAGTGAGGGACAGGAGCATGGTAGCACATAGCATGAAGGGTTAATTCTATTTCTCGGCTTCCCGGAAAGGTGGGGGTCCTGAACGGGACGGGTCCCCGGGTCCCAGAGCGGGGGGACAGTGATCCGAGTCTGACGTGACCCCGGTGTCAGGGATGGATGGGCTGTGCGAAGCCGCACCTCGTTCCGGGGACGGCCTGTTCCATGCCATTTGAGTTCCCCTCGCCCTCTCTGTCAGTAAAGACAAATGTTATCTCCCTGTGAGGGGACCCGCTGGTTGTTATCTTACTCCCAGCTCTGCACCGCCATCGGGGCGGCTGTCAGACGTTTGAAATACAGCGTGCGGAACACCGTGAGCCCGTGAGCATGTGCTTCATCATGCCCCAGCGTGGAGAAGCCTCTCACAAGCTCTAGCATTGTCGCTGCTTATGGCATCTCGTTTTTATGGTGGTTAAGATGGTGAATTTCCAAATAGATGTTTCTCACAGTATGTTGCTCAGCGATTTTGGATTCCATGTGGATTCCTTCAACTCTCCCTGCATGGCTCATATAGACCATAGCACAAGCCTTCCCTGATGCCCACATGTAAAGTATTCTGCAGGAGGCAGGCTGACCTTACAGCCATGTGAAGGCACAACCAAGAGACTTTACAAAGCATTCAAGAGTCAGTTAAGGCCAGGGTCTTTGTTGTCAAGTGGACATGTAGACAGACAACTAGGGTAAGCTGTGCCTGGCCTATTTGAGCTGCAAGTGTTTCGGGAGGTGGGGGATGAAATTAGTGCAGGAACATCAATGCTGTGGTGTCAACACTGTGTGTCTTTGAGGGTAATGTGGGCAGTTATGCCTTTTTATGCTGTTTGGACCACTTAAGCTGTCAACGAGCACAGTCATATTCTGGGAAAATGTCACTTTCTGAATGCAAGGCATTGCATTAATCAGGCCCAAAATCTCATCTCTTTTGCTATTGTTTTTCCTGACTGTAAGACTGTAAAATCCCTTTTTTATCATTTTTGGGATCGATGGAGATGTAATATTTGAAATATTTGCTCTACCTTTGCATTTATATTCTGTACTGTGTCATTATAGTGTGTAGATAAAAGCAGCATTGTCAAGGTGGAAGCAAAAAAAGAAATCCTTGCATGGATAACCACTGCTTGGTATGACAT
Source organism: Megalops atlanticus (assembly GCA_019176425.1). NCBI lineage: Eukaryota > Metazoa > Chordata > Actinopteri > Elopiformes > Megalopidae > Megalops > Megalops atlanticus. The sequence goes on from CM032877.1 coordinate 37,630,204, forward strand.
TTAAGAAGTCTGAAGCAGTAATTTGTCACATCCTCTACTTCAACAACATCACTTTGCTTTGCTCGGCAGAGGCCCTTATCCAACAGCTTAAATGTCTTGCAGAATGTGTTATAAACAAAAAGTCTTCAATATATGATCGACAGCACATAACTAATGCCGAGATTACATCGTACCACCTTCTGACCATCTTTGAAGATTGTGGGATGTGAACATTGCAGCTAAAGACTGGGCTTGCCTTGCATCGGGCAGCGTGAGTGAGATGAATTTGGGATAATTGCCCAGGAGAGATCCCTATCATGGACAGGACATCCCAGCACACTTCTAGCACGTTACAGAATTTTCTATCCCAAACGCTGCACAAACCCCTCTTATCCTGCATAAAGAGTGAGAGGAGCTATGAGCTGATCACCCTATGAGCATTCCCAGGAACCATTAGGGGTTGAGGACAAGCAACCAGCTGATCAAAATAATCAAATAATTAGCATAGAGGCATGTGGCTTAGCTTCACAGTGTATGGACCCTCTGTGTGCAGAGAAATGCTGTGAGCAGTCGCAGGAAGTGAACCCAATGTTTGACATTCAGTACTGCTGTACAAAATCATGACAGCAGTACTGATCATCTGTACAAATGAGGACTGGAGATGGATAAAGACAGAGGAACTTCAGCTGCCTATTAAGTGGATGACAGCCTGTGTATATACAATTATATGAAGCTGTTGATTTGTTTTACACTCACTATATGTTCTTGTTCAAATTTACTTTAAATGGATCTACATCTGTCAGTTTTCTACTGTCATTACTGGGAAAACAAGACTGTTTGTGCTGTATAGCCTGTTACACTGTGGACTGTTTTCTACCTTCTGTTGGAGGTGATAATGCAAAAACAATTTCTGTTCTGTTCTGTTCATGTTGTATGTGGAGAACATTGTCTCAGGAGGAGAAACCAAACACATGAACCTAACTTTCACAATTGAATGATTTCATTACTCTGTTTAGACATATCTTTTCACATTGCTCAATTACTTATAAATAAGAAAAAAACAACTAGAGCCCACTCCGCTGTAGTGCGTTGTGTGACTTGTAGTGTGAAAAGTAGCCATTGGCTGCATGCGAGGGTGTCAGAGCAATGCAGCAAATGCAGTGGTTGTTGTTGTAAGATGATTCAAGTTTACTGTTGGTGATTCCAAAACAAGGTTGCATAAAGGAGAAAAAATTTTAAAAAGTTTAGACTGAGTACCTTGCTCAGTGGTTCAGCGACACTACGCAATTATTACCCAAGGTTATATGGTTATGGTTACAAGACCAGTTCCTTGCCCCAAGACATTAGATTGCCACCATATATGTGCACTTTCAGATAACTCTGTTTATTGTGCATGTCATTACTTAATGTCTGATGGCATGTGGCTGAATTAAAGATGAGATGAAGTGCTTGGCATGAGCGCCACCCTCCAGGCCCCTCTGCAGCCTGGGGATTTCCTGTGCCTGCAGCCACCGCGAACTCGACAGCCAGCTGCTGGAGGCTGAGAGTACCAGACGTACTGCCTCCTGGGCTGCTTGGCCCACAGTGTTGAGGTGAAGCCAAATCGGCCTGCGCTTTAATCCTTTGTTTGTCTACATAGCTTGGGGGCAGAGATACCCTCGCTGCAGAGCATTTGTTAATGACATTAATTCCCTCACCACTGCGTGTTCAGCAATGAAGTGTCAGCAAATGGTGCGTCTCTTTCCCGAGTATATGTGGGCCAGAGGGAAGAGTGTGTGTGTGTGTGTGTGTGTGTGTGTGTTCTGTGACTGATGTGAAAGTTTGGGGAAGCAAAGTGTGGTGGATAGTGTGTGCCGGCTGGAGTCAAAAATTCAATATCGCTACTTTACGTCAACATAAATGCTGGAAAATTACACCTACCGAAAGTATAGGCCTAGTTGTCAAATGGGGATGGTGAAAGCTATGGGGTTTGTCAGTCTGGAAATGGTTCATAAGGGAGGGAATCCAGACATTGGCTTGTGTTTGTTTCCCCTCCTATTTTGGTCTTTGTTAGCATCCTCTGTGTCAGGTGGGAGCGATGCCACACGTCCTTTCTTTGGGCATTGGACTGATCCACATTATTCCTGGCCACACCTGATTTTTATTTATTGATTTATTCATGTCTTTGAGCTGTTTGCAATTAAGGGATGCCGTAAATTTGCGAACACTGACAATCACCGCTCCATTATTGAATGAACTCTTCTGCTTACATCATGTCAATTAAGATAATGTAGTGCACAGCTTGTGAAGGGGGCTGTGGAACCGGTAATTAAGCATCTCGTTTTTGGATGATGTGAATGGAATTGTCTGTTGGGCCATAAAATATCAGGGCTTCGGAATCTCGGCAGGCAAAAATTATGAACCAGTAAACAGGTGTAGAATTGTGCTCTGACTCAGGCCAGAAAGCCTTGCTCAGTTCATGGCATGTTCTGTGACATAATTACCTTTGCTGTCATTTTTTCACTCCCTCTTCAACTCCTGTCTACTCCCCCTTACTCTCACCCCTCCCATTTGCCTGCTGTGGTGCGTTTCATCATCTCTCTGTGGCCTCCCTCTTTCATCCTCACCTCCACATTCCTACCCCTTCATCCTTGCTGTTTGCCTACTCTGAACTCCAGACCTGCATGACAGGCTCATATGCTGAAGAGCTTGGCCAAATCTAAGCTAGGATTGTGAAGGATTTTCAGAAGATTTTTTCAAGACAAACACCTTCCTCATTGTTTTTCCTTTTTTCCTTTGTTGAGAGTCTAATTCAAATTCAGATTTAAATTCAAATGCTTTATTGGCATGACTGTTTCAATGATAATGTTTTCAAAGCAATTATTTTTACAGTCATGTGTATAGCATGTATAAACAGATCAATAATGAATGAATTCATCCTTCTCTCTCTCTCTCTCTCTCTCTCTCTCTCTCTCTCTCTCTCTCTCTCTCTCTTCTCTCTCTCTCTCTCTCTATGATTCAGAGCACCTTTAAGTTCAAGTCAGAGAGTGACATCCACTTGGCAGAGCACCACAAGCAGGTGTTGTATGATGGGAAGCTGGCCAGCAGCATCTCTTTCACCTACAATGCCAAGGCCACCGATGCCCAGCTGTGCCTGGAGTCTTCGCCCAAGGAGAACCCCTCTATCTTTGTGCACTCGCCCCATGCCCTCATGCTCCAGGTGAGTTTGTGTGACTGGGCACTACCTCAAACTTGCCTCTGTGAGGAGGGGAGGTCAATACATTTTGTGTGGCTATGCATGTGTTCAAATCTCTCTCTCTGACAGACTGGCAGATGACACACTGTGTGTGTGACTGTGCTCTCTCTGTGACGGACTGGCTGATGAAGCATTACATGTGTGTAACTGCTTGCCTTGCAGGATGTGAAGGCCATTGTGACGCACTCCATTCACAGCGCCATCCACTCCATCGGCGGCATCCAGGTACTCTTCCCGCTCTTCGCCCAGCTGGACTACCGCCAGCAGAACGACAGCCAGGTGGAGACCACTGTGTGGTGAGTGAGAGGGGGGATGCCGCACCTCATTCTCTTTTCAAAGCTGTGAAATTCCAACTTGGCTCAGTGGTGGTGTTGAGTTCCCACCTCTGCAGACTCAGGAGTGGCTCCTCCCAACCACAGCAGGCCATTTGCTGTGTGTGTGCTGTCCACTTTGAAGGCCTCTTTGAATGTGATACTTGAGCACAAACAAAATAAATCATTAACCAATCACGTCATGCTATTCCTTCCTGGGGGCCTTTGCTGTGCATGGTGGCGAGTGCATAGCAGTTTGATTTGCTGTCAGTATCCCAGAGCACATCCTTTTCACTCTTCACCCTGTGCTCAGCTGAAACATCTTAGAGGCAGCCAGCATAACAGCAAGCACCTTACTTCAAATCCACAGTGTCATTTCTTTCTCCCTCCATCAGTAAACAATAACACAAACTGAAGCCTGTGCATGTGTGTGTGTGGGAGGGGGACAGATAATCAGCGGACAAACAGCAGGGATTTGGGAACAGAGGGAAGCTGCCGTGTCCTGGCCCTTTTCCCAGCCCCTTTCGCAGCCTGCTCCCTCGACGCGGGCCCGGTTTGTGTGGGCCTGCTCTGGCGGTACCTGCGCCACACGCGGAGCAAGAGAACAGCGCCACGGGCGCGCTGTGGTTCAGGAGCGGCAGGCCAGCCCTGCAGCAGGGCCCTGGACAGCTGCGTAAGGAGCAGGAGTACTGGGTACTCACTCATCCAGGTGTGCCAACCACCCTGGGTCCCCCCCAACAGACAGTAGAGACAAAGTGCCGCTTTCCCCTGGTCATCTCTTGCCCTGCCGCTCCACAGGCATTGACGGTCGAGCAGACATAATCAGAAGAGAACATTTTGGTTGTCCGGGCTTTTTACTGGCCTGCTGGGAGCTTTCCTTGAAATGCCTGAAAAATTCTGTTTACTGCTGAATTCTTCTGATTAGACGGCTGCAAGCTCCAGGTCAGCAGTGCTTAGATGAGATTTTCGGGGCAAGAGTTTGAAAGCTTTTCTATTTGAAGGCACGGCCTCTGCATTTCTGTCTAACCTCTAAATGTGGTACAGCACCTGGCTGTCAAGATATCATGAGCTGTATCAGATATTTAGAACAGCATACATTTATAATAACTGCACTGAAATGTGTGAAGATGCTTATCTTTTAAAGGCGTGTCAATGGCTAGGTTGAATATCATGAGCTAATTTTATGTGACAGTATGCACTTTCAGATATGTCAAAACACATTGTCAAATGTCACACTCTTAGCCAGGATCAGGTTCTATTAGAGCATCAATATATCATAGTTTTCAGAAAACATCAAATCGTACAAAACAAGCCCCTAAAAGGAAATGCCAGAAAATATTTCTCATGTTCAACTTTTATGAGATCTTACCATTGAAGACATGTCACTTGAAACAGAATTTTGCACATATTATTAACAGAGTGTGTAATGGGGAAGCTGTTTGCAAAAAGCATGTGCAGTTTTACACTAACGTTCTTTGTTGTTTTGGAATTGCTGTAATTACAGAATACACAACTGATCAAACTGACATTTGTTTCTGACAGTGATGACATTTCTACCATACTTAAGCCAAGATTTAAGACCAGAATTGGCCTGAAAAAAATCTGTTTTCAAGAACTTTGATGCCCCGCCACCCCCCTCAAAAGCCAGCCTTGTCTGAACCCACTAAACATATAGCACTAAGGAGGGCAAACTCATTACATTTTAAATGACCAACTAGCGGTGGGGGTAAAGCACTATATATTCCATACAGAAGTCAATTAAAAAGAGCTGTGTTTGTCGCATTGTGTTCAATCCCTTGGTATTTGTGGAATTGATTGTATACACTAATGCCTTTAGCATTTTAATTTCATTGATTTTTCTGGGGGTTTGTTTGTTTCGGTACCTGAAGCTGTTTAGCATTTCTGTTTTGGGATGTGTTAATAAGTGCCACTGTGACTTTATAAAGACCTTGACATTTGTTTGTATCTAACTACTTTTTTTTTAATTTTGTGTGTGTGTGTGTGTGTGTGTGTGTGTGTGTGTGTGTGTGTGTGTGTGTGTGTGTGTGTGTGTGTGTGTGTGTGTGTGTGTGTGTGTGTGTGTGTGTGTGTGTGTGTGTGTGTGTATTACAGTGCCACACTCCTGGCCTTCCTAGTGGAGCTTCTGAAGAGCTCAGTGGCTATGCAGGAGCAGATGCTGGGAGGGAAGGGCTTTCTGGTCATCGGGTATCTTCTGGAGAAGGTACAGTACATTAATATGGAACAGTCTACATTCTGCTTGGTGCTTAATATTCCTAGTAAACAGGGACAACCAGCCAGAGATTCCACATCATGACACTGTGCAGAGCATACCACAGTCTGTCCTGGAGACATACTCTTACAATCTGACAAATGTTCTTCATTCCAGCCCGGAGTTACACAATGACATTCTACATGGCATTCCACATACCAGCCCAGAGTAGCATTATGCCATTTCATATTCAGACTGCTGTAGGGAAGCCTAGTTCTTTTAATGGCTAGTATGTGCTGCATTGTGGTTCCTGTGTTTTCATTTTGGTCAATCAACAGGAAATGCCATGCTTTGCTTCAGCTTGAGTTGCAGTTCAAGTAAAACTGGAAGTCGTCCCAAACTGAACTGAAGTGGAAACTTCACCTCTGTCCCATTCAGAGCTGGTTTCAGTTCCATATTTCAGCACTATTTCCACCTCAGTTCAGTCTGGGTGATTGTTAATTTGGTGTGCCAACTTTTGCTGTTAAATGACAGTATCCTTATTACATATTATACTTACAGACTTACTAAAGTGTAGATTGAGATGATACGTGAATTAAATACATTATACTCTCAATTTAACTGTTTCTGGCCAGAATACTTTTTCTAACCTTAAAAAATCTCTCTGCATGTGATGAAGCCATCTCCTAAAGAGGTTTTCATGACCAATTCCAGTTCCAATTCAAGAACTGAAGTTCCAGTTCAAGAATTGACTAAAATATTTCACTTCTATTTTGACTATACAGCAACTTTGCAATTGACAGTACACCACCATCTCTCTCCTGTCCAAATATCTCTCTACCTGCACCAACTATACACTTTCGGTCTGCCAACAGTACACCTCTCTGTCTTACAGGAGTATACTTATTATATCTCCCTGTTGTATCCATTATACCTCCATCTATCCTAGCAGTACACTGCTAAAGATACTCTATTTCAACATTACACCTCTTTGCCTTTCTAACAGTACACCTCTTTATCTGTTCCAACAGTTCACCTCGATCTCCTGTGTGTACTCCACTCTCTTTTGACAGCACATCTCTCCTTCTTCTGACAGCACAGCTCTGTCTCCCAAAAGTATAGCCCTACCTCTTGATCTCTGCTACAATGTGCCTCTATCTTTCACAATAGTCAAACTCTCTATCCCAAAAGTACACCTATCTCTATCTCCTGACATTACACCTATCTGTCTCTCCCTGCATTACACGTCTCTGTCTCTTCCTACATTACACCTCTCCGTCTCTCCCGACAGTGTACCTGTCTCAGTTCTCCACCTCTCTTTGACAGCCACTTAGCACGGAGGCTTTCTGTCTTGAATTTGAGAAATGACCCCACTTTGTCACTCATAAAGCTATGCCAGGAGCAGGCAATGTCTCTCAGGCAGTGAAGGGCAGTCCCTAAAGGCTGGCATTTCTGTACTCTCTCACCTGCTGCCTGCCCCCCATGTGCTTCAGTCTGTGCCATCTGCAACAGATCTGTCTCTGCTCCTTTCCTCTCTCCAAAAACACCTGGGTGGAAGAGAGTTTGACAGGTAGACACTAACACTTGAACTCAGCAACAGTCATTTTAAATGTCTGCTCTCCTTCATACTGTGTGTGAGTAGACACACACCAATTGTTTGAGCCAAGAGAAGGCTGGACTTCCCATGAAACCCTTTGGACTGGAAAAAGAATGTCACAACGACAGGGTGGATGGAGTGCTTGTTACCGCTGATTATGGTGACACACTCCAACTAATTCATGTTAAACTTAAGCTTGAGGGTGTGGGGTGCCAGACAAGGGGAATACACCTTGTGATTGAACTGTTCACTCCTGCCTTGTTGTCCAGTCCTCAAGGGTCCATATCACAAGGGCGGTGCTGGAGCAGTTCCTTTCCTTCGCCAAGTACCTGGATGGTTTGACCCATGGGGCGCCCCTACTGAAACAGCTGTGTGACCACATCCTGTTCAACGCTGCCATCTGGATCCACACTCCCGCCAAGGTGAGCTCACCCATTCCGTGCTGCCTCAGGACATCTCCAGGTCCATCCAGCTGTGTCAGTGTGTCTGTCCGTTCTGGTGTGTCCAAGTATCAAAGAATCCAGGTGGGCTACCAGCAAGAGCAACAGCCTTCATGTATAGGGGAAGATTAATGTTTGTGTAGATTTTGTTTTGGAGATGAGCGCTTTTCCTCAGATTGAACTTTAAATGTTGAAAACCCATGCACCGTAGGAAGTTCTTTGAGTCGACGTTATTAACTGTATACCGGCGCCCACTAATACCTAAGAAAATATATAAATATATTTTCAGAATTTCCCTTGGACATAAAACCTGACAACATTTCATGGATGGCCATTTCAAATGTAGTTTATCATGGCCCTGAAATGAATGGACTTTGTTTGCCTGGATTATAGATTTCCCCAGAGTCAGACTGAGCTTGCTTTCATATTAGCTCATAAAGCCAAGAGATGCTGGTGACAGGTTTAAAGAGTAAAAATTCCCCCGGTTTGATAATGACCCGTGAAATAGGGATGGAGAATATCAAAGCGGCTGGGTTTTTGTGGAGAGTACACTCCCCACGGTGCAGCAATGACTGAGGCCTTTTAAAGAACTACAGTAAATGCATGTGGAGACTAGAGCTGCTTAGAGGGAAAGGGTCTGAGAGAGAGAATGAAAGAGAACAGAGAATGAGAGTGAGAGGGGGGAAATAGCAGAGAGGAATGGATAAAAGCACCTTTACATAATCCAATACCGACAGAAATCTTTTGTCGTTTCAACCAGACATATTCTGCTCCACGTAAGGGGTAACAGCCAGACCTTCTGTGACCATGCTTTTTTTTTTTTTTTTTTTTTTTTTTTTGAAATTCCCTGATGAGTGAGGTCCTCCAGTCTGTCTCATCAGAGCACAGGGCTTTGAAATTTAGGAAGCCTTCGACCAGGTCATATATGATGTGGTACAGTAGAGTCCTCCATTTGATGGCAACAGAGCATCCCATGCTGAGTTTCCTCTGCAAATTCTTTATTTGTTTTGATGGCAAAATTGAAAGACAAAATTTACTCAAAGGAAATGGGCCCATTCCACTGGCATGGCATGAAATGAACATGCTGCTCTTCCTCTGTGTCCCTGTATGACAGCCCTGAAACAACTAGAAAAAAAGCCATGATGCATACCAAGTACTGCACTGGCTCTGTGTTTTCACTGGGGCCAGAGACCCAGTGAGAATCCTTGGTTAGCATATTTACCACAGGCGTGTTGATGAGTGCCAGGCAGTGTGGATCCAGGCAGGTGTCTCTGTCCCCAGGGGCACTGTGACAGCTCTCTGCAGGACTGTGAGCAGCATGGCAAAGTCTGCACCTTTAGGGGAGAAATGTAGGGGAACAAAAACACTGACAACCTACTGCCCTCTGGAGGACCACAGAATCTAGCTGTAACAGACTAGGAAGTTATAACCATCAGTTTTTTCCCAAGTAGCAGTAACCATACTATTATTGAGTAGATAGATAGATAGATAGATAGATAGATACTTTATTAATCCCGAGGGAAATTCTGATATCCAGCGGCATATACAAACATACTCACAACATCACTCCACACAATAATCCGAGACAGAGTAATAGTAACCATAATGTTACTTTTTTGCCAAGTAATAGTAACCATGCAAAATAGTGAAAACCTGCACTCTGGAGGACCACAAAATTTAGCTATACCAGACTAGGTAGTTGTAACCATGTAACAGTTTATTTTATGAAGCATTAGTAGCAGCAATATTATTTATTTTACTCAGTAGTAGTAAACAGGCCACTGTTTGTTTTACTGAGTAGTAGTAACCATGTCATTTTTTTGTGGAGTGGCTTATTTTATAGAGCAGTAATTACCATGCTGTATTTTATACTGAGTAGCAATAACCATTCTGCAGTTTGTTTGTACTTAGTAGTAGCCAGAGAGTTCTTTGTACTGGGTAGAAAAAGTGGCCCATTGTGTTTATCTGCAAACAAGCTTCTCTGATACAGTATTTTAACTGTAAATACTTGCTTATTCTGTACTTGTGTCCACTTACTTTCATGTGGCTCAGAGCGGGAGAGACAGGCTGTTAGTAAACAGGAGAGAAAATGAAACACTCAGAGTGATGTGCCTGGGAACAGAGGTGATGCAGCAAAACCTCAGAAAGAAACGTCAGCAGCCTCATCTGTGACAGTAAAAGTGTGAATCTTTTCAGTGCATTGGTGCGTGGGCGTTCTCTCTCCTCTCCTCCTCTTTCCAAGTATAGCACCTCTATCAGATGACAGCTCTTCCATGAGTTGGGCTGTCAAGTGGGATTTATTATTGAAACTGCCTGTGAATAAATGTATATCTGGTGGTAGTCCTGTTCCAGTCCTGAGCCGTTTGTGTGTGTTTGTGTGTGTGTGTGTGTGTGTGTGTGTGTGTGTGTGTGTGTGTGTGTGTGTGTGTGTGAGAACTTGTTTGCTCTCCAGGTCCAGCTCTCCTTGTACACATACCTCTCAGCGGAGTTCATTGGCACCGCAACTATATACAGCACCATCAGACGGGTGGGGACAGTACTGCAGCTGATGCACACCCTTAAGTACTACTACTGGGCTATTAACCCTCTGGACAGCAGTGGCATCATGCCGAAGGGCCTGGGTGAGTACCTTTTACATAATGATAAATAACACATGTTCAAACGTTATGTTATGGCTCATTTGTCATTAGATCTTGGCAGTCGTTTGGCTTGTGAAACCCGTTTTGGCTTGTGATTTTTGTGAAAATATTCAGACCTGTCACAAACTTAATTGCAGCAATTTCGTGCACACAAGAGCTTGTAAACACCTGGCACACTGCATAATTTAAGCTGAGATCTGGTTTCAGTAAGTGTACAGCGAAGTTTAAAAAAAATTGTTCCAGATCCCTACTGTGGAAGAGTGAGACGGAAGAATAACGTTATTTTTGCCACCCTGATTGTCACCCTGGGAGTGGGGGGGGTGTCACTTCCTGGAGGAGGCAGGGGTACTGTCCCCGTCCAGTGAGGCGTGGAGGGGTTTAGGGTTGGGGGGGGTCTATTTTAAACAATTAGGAAAGTGAACTTGAGGGTCCTGCTCTGCAAAGCAACAAAACACAACAGCAAGCATTAAGCTCAAAGTGGAAAAATATCCTTGATATCCTTCTTTTTCCCCTCTTGATTATGAACTGTCTTCTTTTTTATCATTCCTCCCTATATTTGGAACTGTTTTCTTATTCTTTTTCTGTCTCTCCCTCTTTATCTGGATGAATAAATGACTACATTATGTGACAGCTGAAGGCAGGGCAGTGTGTTTTTATAGTCTGCTGCATACCCGCATCTCTGTGTGCTTGTAGTGCTGATTTTCTCCAGGCTGGGTCTCTTCAGCCCTTGGTTCTGTCATTATCTGCAGCTGTTTCCATCCATCCCATTTTGTTTGCTACAATAACTGTCTGTCTTATTTCTGCTCTTGGTGTCTGTCTTGTCTCACTCCAAAGTGTCTGGCTTTTTGTCATATTTTCTTTTTTTTTGCCGATCAGGTCTGTTTAGTGTGCTTGTGCCTCTCACGACGGCATCTGTGTCATTTTTTTCTCCACTGTGTGGTACTCTTCCACCTTCTGTGTTCCAGTCATGATCAAAGACTGAAGTGCGATGGTGTGAAGCAGCAGTAAAGGTAACGAACGTTTGTCATCCAAACAAACGTGGCTAGACCCGTGTTGCAGCGATGGAGACGCGCTTTGGGTTTTGGAGCTGAGGTTACTGCCTCCAGCCATGTTAAAATCAAAGCGAAGTGCGCCTCGTCGCCATGGAGACAGCAGACCAGAGTTTGACTGACATCCCAGTGATGCTTGCAGAGACAAATAATTCACGCTTTCTTTATTGATGTGACATCAAAGAGCTAAGCCAGACATCGATAACGAGTTACACCTACCATTGGTAATCACCTTAGAGTTGACACATCAATGGCTGTGTGTACATAGCAGATGCTAATGATTCCTCATAGGTCAATGGTAAGGCTACATACTTGTTTATCATATATTCTGCAAAACAAATATGTAATTAGTGGTGCTCGGTGAAGCAGCATAATGCGTTGAAACTTCGGCGTTGTGGCGATGCTTCAGGCTGTGGCTTGGGATCATGTTTGTAGTTGTAATGAAGAACATTTTGATGCATTTGCATAATTACATATACATTTAAGTAGCGATCAAAACAGTGTACTGCTTGAAAGGCGTCAAAGTGCTGCATCCATACTTTTTCTTTTAGAACTCTTTTTCCACACAGGCTGACAGACGCAGGCAGCAATTTGATCCTCTGTGACAACCGCTGAAGTCAACAGTCCAATGATCTCCGGCTGATAGACTTAAATAAGAGCGCCGTCCTTTTCTTTTGTAAATCCTAATAGGTCTGGCACGCGGTATCCCCCGGTGTGTCTGGAAGGAATTAGCAAGGGGTGCCCCTGTGTGGGAAGGAAGAGGTGGCTGGTTCAAGGATAAGTGGTGTGATAGAGAGCTCTGGTGCATCTCTGTTAGCATCTCTGTGTGAGGTGCAGTCCTTTCACCCTGAAGGAGGTCTGAGATTGGAGACCTGCACTTCACGCACTGCTAGAGGCCCCTATTCATGCCTATTCATATGGAGACAAGCAGCCACTTCACAAAGCCAATTGCACTTTTTTTCAGATAGGTAGTTTTTTAAACAGTATTTTGCACACTTGAAATACGATGCGTGAATGACCATGTTCATAGAATGCCTGCTGTATTTCCCTCTCCAGGCCCTCTCCAGGACTGCTAAATGCTGCTATTCACATACGGACAAGAAACTCTACATAGTGGTTGAGCTCAGACTGTTTGTGTGGTTGTGTGTGTGTGTGTATGTATGTATGTATGTATGTGTGTGTTTGTGTGTGTATATGTGTATGTGTGTGTCTGTGTACGCATCTGTGCATACATATGCTCACAAGTTTTAAACTCGGTGAGATCTTGTGTCTCTTAGGGTCTCGGCATTTTCTGATGGAGTCCCTGAAAGACATAAGAACCCATCCCTCTGTGCTTAAAACTCCAGTGTATCACAGCTTTATTTGAAGTCAGTCATTTAAATAGCACACATTCTTCTGCTTTTCCAGTCTCAGGCAGAGACCTTTTAAGAGCATAGATTCCCCTGTGGGCTTTTGTCATCTCTGTGCCTCACCAACTCCCAGCTACTTATCTGTGTGAGGTTCATGTGGACATATTAGTGTCTCCTTTTGTGCTTCCCTTGAAATGTCTAAAAGTTTGGCATGAAAAAAAATGTACTTCTTTATGAGCCAATTTGGAAATGGGAACTTTGTTCTTAAACAAAGACCCTTCTGCTGCTAAACTTGCTATGCAGGAGCAAAGTCTGTCAGTGAGATTACTCTCTCTTCATCCAAAGTCATATAAACATTCTCTACGGGTGTGGGGGAATGGTTGCTTGGCTTTCGGGAAATACTTAGCTGGAGTGGGGTGGATGGGCAGAGAACCACCAGAAGTGAAGTCTGAATTAGCTCTGGACTTCAGTCCTGAGACATACTGTAGTCTGCCTATGTCCCTGTCCCCACTTCATCAGGCAACACAGATTTACCATCCGCTGAGCCTATTCATTAGGGACCCTTCTCCTCCCCCTGTTTTTAGTGGTGGGCTGTAGGTGCAGGGGAGGGACAGTGAAGTGACCTCCCTATAACATATGAAGGGAGGTGTAGTATGTTCTATGTAGTGTGTGGTTGGAGGGATGCAACAGAGAACAGCGTACACTGAGAGCCAACTAATGTCTCTTGAGCATCTCTTGAGCCTTAAAGATTGAGAGACTGTATGGAAACCTCTCTCTTTTATTATTTTTTGTTATTACAGTATGGTGCCCATAGAGTGGCATCTGGCCTTTTCATTGATATGCTGGCACAGTGATTTGTGCGACAAACACAAAACAGAACTTGCTCTCTCCCTTTATGCCTCTTCTCATTGGTCTTCATTTCACTGATGAACTAGGAGAATGAAATGGAAGCCATTCAGACTGTTTGAAGACACAGGAGGTTTAATCGCTAAGCTATATGGCGGTGATGCTGTGGTAGTGAATGTAAGTGGAAACAAGGCTGATGGGAGCGGATTTATTTTGATTTGTGTCACAGCAGTAATGCAGACTTAGAAAGAGATACACTAAAGTGCTCATACACAAACACTGATGATTTAAAAGAAGATAATCCATATTTCCAAACCAGCTGTTACATATATAAATAAAATATGCTTGGAGTTTCAGTCCATGCTCCCCATAGCATTTGGCTTTTTAGACTGCACATGATGAAACAGCATTTTATTGTCCAATGAAGTACTTGTCCCAGTTGTCTCAGGCTTTGCGAGAAGGGAACAAGGCTGGGAGATCACACAAACAAAAATCTTTGGTAAACACAATGTTCAATAATTTACCTTCATAAATTTCATGTATTCATTCTAAGTTTACTGTATAGTTCTCCTTTTTTCTTTAGAGTGACTAAACAAAGAGCCAGGGAAAGAGAGAATGATAATGAGGGTTAACAGCATAAAGTGGAGCTGCTTCAAGGTGGAGGTGTGTTTCTCAAAGGACCTCTTCACAAACAGCACAGCAGCTTTCAGAGAAGGAGAGGAATTATTCACATACAGAGGCACTGTGCTCCCCTGCCCTGCCACACATGCGAAGTAGACAGAAACTGCACTCTGCTGCCCTGCCACACACACACACACACACACACACACACACACACACACACACACACACACACACACACATATATAATATATGTGTGTGCATACAGTACATGTAAACTGCATTCTGCTCCCCTGCACACACACACACAGATTCACACACACACATACTCACACCACACAAATACATACGCATACTGCTTTGTAAGGTTGCTGGTGTGATTCTCAGGTCGAGTGCTAATGTTGTACCCTTGAGCAAGGTACTTGACTCAAGTTGCCATCAGTATCAGTGAATATCCAGCTGTATAAATAAAAACATTGGATAAGAGCATCTGCTGAACAGAAGTAATATAAATAATGGCATACGGTTTGAATTCTCTCTTGCTCACTCGGTGACACACACACACACACACACACAAAGGTATGCCATGACACATTGGTAGACTGGTACATTGATGATAATGACTGTATTTGACTGTTCCTGTGTTTTGTGTGAAGGAAATCAAAAGCCTTTTTCACTTGGAAAGGTGTAATGGTCAGACAGACAGTCAACTCTGTCCATGAAAAATAGCACTCTGTGTGCTTTCATTCTGGACTTTCAAATTGCTTGTCGATTTTTTTTTTTTTTTTTAGCTGAACAAGCATAGACCATTATTTTACACACACAAGGTCAAGTGGAAGAATGCTGTTTTCCCCCTTATTTAAGAGCTTTGTGAGTTTTTGTTATTGACAAAGAACATTTCAACCTCTTTCACCTTTGACCTTGTCATGAGTAGTCTCAAGACAAAGATGGCAGGTAGAATGGACAGGCCTTGTTCATGCATTCGCCAGTATGTCTGTGATTTTACCAGTGGGCCTGAAAGACAGATACCTATATGTGGTAGCAGATGCAGTTTCAGACCCTCTGTCAGAACATTTTCACCATGTGGTGGACTTCAAATCAATTCCCACTTTATAAGATGTGGGTGGGTTGGATTAAACCAGACTCAAGCTGAAGTGAAAATCTCATATCCTATCATGAAATGGATTATATGAAATGCGCTGTTATGTCACCATGAGGGTTGGGGAGTGGTCAACCTGGCCGGGTTAACTCATGACCCCTGCTCCAGTCTTTATGCAATATAGAGGGATTATTTCATGTTGTTTTGTGTCAGATTAAGAGTCCTGTGAAATAGGGACATTCAGGCCCTGATTGAGCTGAGAACATCTGTACCTTCTTTAATAATAAAGATCTATTGGTTGACTCTTCAAATACAGAGCCTGGTTGCATGTGTTGCTCTTAAATGGGAATGTTGTTCCATACTTAAAGAAGCAGTGTGTTTGAAGGCATGATAGTGTTTGTCCTATTTCTTTGGTTCTCTTTGCTCCAGCTCTGTGTAGTCTAGTGTTGTAATTCTTCAGTTTTATTTCAGTGGTGGTCCAGGGAAGGTCGAATGTATACCCTGAAGCTTCTCTTGCTGCCCCTGTCCTCAAAAATGAAAAGGGGGAAATGAATCAGGGTGTTTATTTGAGAAGCATGTCAGGGATGCATGTCACCTTGTCACCCCTTGGCCTTCTCTGACCAAGTGTGGGGGGGGCTCAGCGGTGAAAGGGCATGTGCAGGTAGGTTCTTGTTTAGGGGGATGCCCCTACTCCACAGGGTCACAGTGCCTCTTTCTGAAGTGCCCCATCTCAAAATTTAGAAAAAAGGTCCTGAATGACTGCTTAAATGGCTTTGTTAACTCTCGGTCCATGGTATTAAAACAGGTGGAGAGATCCATGTTTGCTACCACTCTACCCACTTGAGTGAAATTGGAGTCCCTCCACTTGCTTGGCGAGTCTTATTCTCAGTACTTAAATTCAAGTGTGATTCGATATCTGTTGCATTTCGGTGCTGGAAATGCCTGCAGTTTGACTTGTGGATTTTGCTTAAGTTTTAATCATTGCCACAGTGAATGCACTGCATTGATCGCTTTACCACTGCAGCCCTTGACAGAAATGACTGAAAGTGTTTATAGCGTACTTTTATCAATATCATTTTCCATTAAAAAAAAACAAGCGTAATGGTTTGAGATGGAATGGAAGTGCCCTGGCTCAGCCTAGGACAGCTCTGTAGATGTGACAGATAGTCGATGGCCCATGTCATGCAGCCGGTTCAGCCTGTTTTTTGGATGCAGTGTACAGTGCCATCATCTTCCTTGGTTTTCTTTCCCAAGCAATGACCCGCGGGACTTCCAGCAGGCGGATGCGTCAGCGGATGGGTGGTGTGGGTGACTGACAGCTTGAGGTAGAGGTTGGGTACGGTGCCATGCAAGGCCCGGCGCCGCAGGTGATCCATGACAGGATACCACAGAGTGTGAACCGGGCCAACAACAATGCACCCCCAAATGGACAGAAAAAGGCTCACGAGACCTGCAGGAGCTGAGAGTCAGAGTTGTTCTCTGTGTCCAGGTTGTCTATGTGCCACACAGGCGATTGGTAATATCTCAATATTTGTTACTATAGGGAGATTAACAACCCTCATCGGCAGGTTCTTTGCGCAGTGTCTTTACATGCTGTATGTACTGTCTTCCCAGATGGGCCGCGGCCTTCACAGAAGGAGGTCATATCCCTGCGAGCGTTCATGCTGCTCTTTCTCAAGCAACTCATCCTGAAGGTACGGCAACTCGCGCGAGTCATCCCACTCCAGGGCATGACTTCACCTTGTTACAAAAAGCCTCTTTTCCGATCTAGATTTACCATCGTTCTTTTCAGTTTCACCCCAGAGGATTTATGGTTCTTTGAACAAGTGGCCCATTTTCTTCTTTTTTGCTTTCGGTCAGATCAGGTTTAGAGATATGTATTATGTAGCCGTCCTCAGTTTATGTCTTAAACCAAAAAAAGGCCAGGGGAATGTAGGGGGGATTGCTGTTTGGGTCCCTGCTCCAGAAATGTAACTGGGAGCTTGTGGTTTTTTTTTTTTTTTGGCCAGAGGCTGTTGTCTTGTTGTCTTTGAAGCATACGATGCAGTTGCCTAGCGTGGCCTCTTTTCATTAAACAGTTGATTTCTCAGCGCAGGCCGTTGGCGCAGTTAATCCGACCCACTCCATCCTCGCAGTGGTAAGAAACATCAGTAGCCCTGAGGCATGCCAAAGATAATGTGCCTTTAAACACTGAAATGTAAACATGCTTCACTTTCAAACAACATCAGACGGTGGAGCCTCATCCAGACAGCAATTACTGTCCGTTCGGTTTTCCCCTGCTCCGATCAATAATACAGAACTTGAGTTTCCATTAAAAAGGTGTTCAAACAACGTGTTCAGCATTGGTCGTGCAGTGAAGAAATCAAGGAGAGAAAACCAAACAAAATCAATATGTATGAAATATTAATTTTTAGAGAGAAAGGCATCTGTCATTGGGCCAGGACAGCTTTTTTTCTGAAATAATGAAAAGAACTGGCAGCAATGAAACACCCGCTGCCTGAGGAGACGTGCGCGTTTCAGTTTATTTCGAGGAGCTCCCATATCAACAGAAATGTGTTTCAGTGCGCACTCACTGGGTACACATTACATAGGTAATGTTTAGTAGCCCTTAGCCAGTGAATATTAATTACTGGTGTTGCCAAATTTTTGATTAGGCATACGGTGAGTTTGAGATCCCTCTGCCATTGTCAGCTGCAGTCAGTGAGTACCTCTTGAGTAATAGAACGTAATGGCTGTCTGAAGGTTCGAATGTCCTGTTTGCTTCACAGGATCGAGGAGTGAAGGAGGATGAATTACAGAGCATAATGAACTACTTGTTAACAATGCATGAGGTAAGTCTACAGCATTGACCCAATGCCTATGTGCTTTATTCCTCCCCAAAGAAGACTGGAGGGAAGCCTTGAGTCTTATTTCCGTCTAGGATGAAGCAAAGGATTCTGAATTATGAGAGACTGCAGGGCAGAAGCTGAGGAAGTCTGTGGAAAAATGTGCCTCTCATGCTACTGTATATGTCGTCATTCATTATTGATAAAATAGGTTATGATTATGTAGGATATAACAGTTGGATATAGATTATAGTAGGTGGGAAACGTTTTCCTGGCCCGCCTCACCACCCCTTCTTAACTCTATGTCCTTAATATTAATATGTCTGTAAATATTTTTCATTTTAAAAATGATAGTGGGAGGTGTGGTGTAGTCAGTGAAATCCTGCTCAAGGCTAAACTGATTTTCACTAATTCCACATAATCTTATGTTCAGAAGTAAAATTCTGCATTGCAAAGTGCCATGGACTGCAGAAATTAAAACTGAAAGGCCATATTTATATCATGGAAAAGGTTGTGTTAAAATGATTGAAATGGTTGTATTTACATGAGTGACAAGGCCGTATTAAATATGAATCAGTATTATATATAATAATATGTACATTGTATTGTCCATTTTATTATGAAACAATACCTTTTGCCCTCATGTAAGTCCTGAAGGCTCTTTGTCCACCCTTCTCACAGGATGAGAACATTCATGACGTGCTCCAGCTCCTGGTTGCCCTCATGTCTGAACATCCTGCCTCAATGATCCCGGCCTTTGACCAAAGGAGTGGAATACGGTGAGCCTGGAGGGACATAAGACACTTGTGTTGTGCAGCTGTTGCATAACAGCCTGGCTGAATGCTGTAGAAAATACAGTAGTATTGGATGCTCATTTCACCTACAGTATTGACTTTGGAGTAGGATGAAATCGTGTACACAACAGTATTATGATAATCTGTTGAATCTACATATTTGTGTTTGGAAAAAGGAAAATCTTCAGGCACACATTGTCACCACATGTCCATAACAATTAGTATCCAAATTATTCCAAAATTAACAAAATGCTGCATAAATAAATTGATGGCCTTTTCCTTAACCATCTCATCTGTGTATGTCGCAGCC
This sequence comes from Megalops atlanticus, assembly GCA_019176425.1. Taxonomy (NCBI): domain Eukaryota; kingdom Metazoa; phylum Chordata; class Actinopteri; order Elopiformes; family Megalopidae; genus Megalops; species Megalops atlanticus. Next base: position 37,649,507 of record CM032877.1, read on the forward strand.
GTGTATGAATATTTCTGATTCTGTTTTTGATCGTATGTTTCCTCTTCTTAATGATGCGTCTCTTCCTGTCAGGAGTTGTTACCCTTTTTGACTGAAGTGTGTCTGTTGTCCAGGGTTATCTACAAGCTGCTGGCCTCCAAGAGTGAGAGCATTCGCGTTCAAGCACTCAAAGTCCTGGGGTACTTCCTCAAGCACCTGGGCCACAAGTGAGTACTCGGAAGAGGAGCGCGGGCACAGAGCTGACACACTGATAACATCCTTAGGTCTTTAGCTGGCATGTGTGTGCTAGGTCCCTTTCTGTTGGTTTGTTCACGCTCCCACAATTTTTTTGATAGCAGAGGCTTAGTCCTAATTTTCATTTTCTGCAGCCTCACCATCTAAGCCTCACATCTTTGCAGCGTTTGAAGTGAAAGAGAAAGCGGAAAAAGAGGTGCTGAAAAACATGCACCGAGCACTGTGTGGCGCACGGTCGGTGTTGATGGAATAATTCTGTTTGGCAGATTGTGTGCTCACAGAGGCAGCCCTCTGATCAGGGGAAATGATGCGGGAAGGATTTTCTGTGGTGTTTGCCATTCCGCTCACAGCGTGGCCTTTGAGAACCAAGAGCTGGGGGGGAGGGGGAGGTCGAGTCCGAGAGAAAGGGATGGAGAGTTTCTGAACACCAGAGGCACAGTTGGAAAAAGAGGGAAAGAGAGTCACAGCACCAGAGGCAGAGTCAGAGAGGAGGAGAGAGTCAGAGTCAGGGAGAGGGAGAGACAGAGTCACAGAACGCCAGGCATCTACATTTGTATGGCTTTATTTCACAGGTAATCTACCATTCCCACCATTATTGTGTGATTCGCAGTAGTGAAACATATAGAAAAGAATGTCCTAGACTTAAGCATCTGTCTTTTAAATGCTAAATCTAACAATATTATGTGTCTAGCCATTGTAAATGGATTTAGTGCCTTTGCCTGCATCCCACCCACACACGTGTACTTACATGTGTGTATACGGTACACACACACACACACACACATAGAGTATATATTTATTTGCTTGGCAGACTGTCATCCAGGACTTACACAGCTTAGAAATTACATCCATTTATAAAGCTGGAGAGGTAGATGCATGAATGATAGGTTGAGCTTTCAGGTCTTTTTATAGATGGATTTAGATGGATAGCTTTTTTCAGTCTCCTGCTATGTGGACACCCTGCTCAGGGCTCTCCATGTTCAGAAGAGGCAGAAGAGGGGAGGGGAAGGTGTGCTGGAGCTTTGGAGCCACAGCACACATTATGCTGCAGACTAAATCATGTGCGAGGTCTGTGTCGTGTTCAGATCCATACTGGGTCTGCCTGTCTGCGGACTTAAGATGGGTTAAGGGTTAGACAGCTTTTCGTGGATATTAACTTTTTTCTTCATTTTGTCTGCATGTCTACTTTCTGAAAGACAATGTGAGGGATTCTTCAAACACATACAGTCAAACTTTTATAACAAGCTGTCAAGGGTAGAGCAGAAGTCATTTTCAAACAGGAGTGGACTCATAAACATTTGGCAGGTGAAGGAAATGAGACTTCACCTCTCTCTCTTCACCTCTCTCTCTCTCTCTCCCTCTCCACATTTCTATATACATTGGCTTATTCTCCTTCATCATTTTGATGGCTCTTCTGAGATCAAATTTCACCGGCTGCTGAAGCCAAAGGAAGCGCTCATATGCGGGGCTTGCGGTGGCAATATTGTTTTTTATCTTGCGTTCTCGTTGTGGTGGAAAGTCGCTCTGCGGCGGGTTTGTCACGGTGTGCGTTCAGCACGCGCGTTCATCATGGCGCCCATCACAATCCTGCTCCTCCACACCCCCCAGAAGGCGTAGCCATCGTGTTAGTCTACTGTCCTGTCACCGTGTGGCGGCGGGTGACACCTTCTTCATGCGGCCCTCTTTTGGGTAATGGGAGGCTGGGTCGCTCCACCACGGGAACACTCGGGTCCCTTCGAGGGCGTGGCCCTCACTTCCAGGTGACGGGACGCCTGTGCATCGGTGACAGGAGTGTGTGTGTGGAGAAGCTGGCCAACACTTCTCACAAAAATGAGTAGACAGAGCAAAGGTTAAAAAAAAAAAGTCATTTATTTTAAAAACCAACAAACAGACAAAGACAGAAACCAACCTGAGCAGACAGTCAGCAGAAACAAAATGAGCCCCTTTGCTTTCCAGCCACACACCTTTATTTAGGCAGGTGTGGCTTGTTAACCAATGGGCTGGTTCACAAGACAATTATTCCGAACATGCAAACAATTAACGATTAACAAATCTGGATGCAGTTGATTAAATATGATCTGCTATTGGTCAGTCTGAATCGGATAGAAGAAAGGGCCATTGAACATTTAGCATTTTAACAGTTGACATTGTTTCTACGGGATGTGGAGGCTCTCCTTCACAGCGCGTGTCTCTGTGTTCGGCCCGCAGGAGGAAAGTGGAGATCATGCACACGCACAGTCTCTTCACTCTCCTGGGGGAGCGGCTGATGATGCACACCAGCACGGTGACTGTCACTACCTACAACACGCTTTACGAGGTACGGGACCACAACCCCCGCTCCCGCGCCCGATCCTTCGATTTTACAGCCTCTTCTTTCACGCGGTGGAATCAGTAATTAGTGCCCGTGTCACAATCAGTGCTTATGCCACAATGCTGATCTTATAGCTGGTTTGTTAATCCTTGGAGACTGATAAAGTTGAGAGCTCTTCATATTTCCCTTACTGGCCCCATTTATTTGTAAACCTGTTTCAGTAAACATTGCAGAACCAGAACTGTCAAGTTGTGGTTATGATTTTGGGACATTGGAAACCAGCATTTATAGTGTTAGATTTCCATTGCTTAACAGATTTATGCTACTGCTATTAAGGATATCCAAGTTAAGTCCACAGTACCCAGCTTTAATGTTTGTTCCTTTTCAAGGCTGGATGAAGGGCAGGCCTCCTTTAGGCTATGTTCCGTGTAACAGGGTATGGTGATTTTTGACTGACGGCCGTCTGTCTCATGTCCCTCCGCAGATTCTCACAGAGCAGGTGTGCACACAGGTGGTTCACAAGCCCCACCCAGAGCCCGACTCAACAGTGAAGATACAAAATCCAAGTACGTGTTTACCGAGTCTGCCTCCCCATCTGCACAGCATTGCAGTCTGCTCTCTCTGCACTGCAGAATGCTAGTTGGCTGAAGCAGGAACACCAAGGGCAAGAGACATGTGGAAATGTTTGTGTACTTCTGACGATTTTTAAGCCCTGTAGCTCTGAGCTAACAGTCTCCTCTTTTGTCAGTGACTGTTAGACTGAGTGTTCAGGGCTGTATGAGTATAAGATGTGTGTCAGTAGCTACGAATTCATGAGGCTATGAGTGCTCAACTATGAGGCTATGAGTGTTCAGAGGTGTCCACATGGAAACTGACCCTTGTCCCTTTTGTGCGGTGGTGGTGTCAGTGATATTGAAGGTGGTGGCCACTCTACTGAAGAACTCTTCGCCCAGCGCAGAACTGATGGAGGTTCGCCGCCTCTTCCTGTCGGACATGATCAAACTGTTCAGCAACAGCAGAGAGAATAGACGGTGAGGGTACATACTTGTGCAAACACACACATGCGCACAAACAAACACACACATGGTCACATAAACACACGCATGCAAACGTGAGCGCATGCACTTGCATGCACGTTCATAAACACACACATGCAGGCGCACACACCTGCATCCGCATACACACACGCTGAGCGGAACTATACCACAGGCTTCCTCTCCACCGATCAAAACAATTAGCATATCAATTAAGGAATCAAAAATGAAGAAAAGAGCATCTGTCCCCCCCTTTGTTTCCCTTCTAATGGGCTCCCCTAGATGCTAAACCTTCCCTGGTGCCGGGGCTTACATGCTGAGCCTCTCTCAAACAATGCAGTCACGGCGGAAGTTTACTGTCATCTGTGCTGTCAAATGTCAGTCAACCGAGCGGCCCTGCTGGTTTAACTATCGCTCTGTGGTATATTTTACATTTATTGAGGTGAGGCAGGGAAGCCAGTGAGTGACAGCTCAGTCCTTTATTAGGGTGTTTTTAATGGCGTTCTTTCTTGTGCAGAGCCTAGTCCTTTTAATGTGACCTTTTATAATGCCAGATTTCTGTAGCCTGCTGAGGCACAGGACTCGGTTTCCCCATTTTTCTGTCGCAGACAAATAGGTTTTCTGCCATACTGTTGAATCTGTAATGCAGTCCCCTGGAAAATAGACACTGAGATAGTGTGTTAGGGATGGAGCAGTGCGTATCTTGTTTGTCTCTGCAGAGGGTAGTACCTCACATCTCAATTTGTCAAAATACAGTCATTCAAATAGCTTTGAAGTCAGTGGCCTGCGATTAGTTCCTTTGTGTAAGTCATTCCTTTGGTAGGAGCGCATGCCGGTGTGTTTGTACTGCCTTTTTCATTGGTTCCTGTGGATGTAGGATCAAAAGAACTGTTAGCCAAAGTTTTTTTAGAAAAGCTATTAGGTTTATGAATCTCCAGTATGACAGGTTTTGATTATGTATTGATGAGGTATTTATTTATATCTTAGTAATATACTGGTTGTGTCTTCTGTGTTGATAAGGTCTTAGTTATTCTTTGGTTCTGTATTATTTAACATTATTCGTGGTTGAATAATCAACATATATTTGTTTATTATTGGCTGTGACTATTTTCTATTGATGTATTATATAATGTTATCATTGTATATGTGTTGATAATGATGCACTGATAATATATTCATTAATTGTTAGTAGTAGATTGGTTGTGTAGTTTTTATTGATTAGGTGTTGGTTATGTATTGGTTAGGTTTTTTCTGTGTTGTTTTCTGTATTGTTTCACATTGTTCTTGATTATATACAAGTTGTAGATTGGTTGTTTAAGTATTATGTATTTCTTAAATATTAGTCATAGATTGTTAGTGTATTACTTGTGTCTCATTAATTTTCTGATAATGTGTTGGTTCTGTATTGATTGTGAGTGTCCCTGTGGTTCAGGTGTCTGTTGCAGTGCTCTGTGTGGCAGGACTGGATGTTCTCTCTGGGTTACATCAACCCCAAGAACCCTGAAGAGCAGAAGATCTCAGAGATGGTCTACAACATCTTCCGCATCCTCCTCTACCACGCCATCAAGTACGAGTGGGGCGGCTGGCGCGTGTGGGTGGACACGCTCTCCATAGCTCACTCCAAGGTGAGGGGACGCTTGCTGTGCTCAGCAAAGAGGGAGGGAACACTGCCCTCTGCTGTTCAGTTAGAGAAGTTGACTCATGCCTGCTGTTGCTCAGCCTGTATCTGTTTAACTTTATCCTATATCCTTATGATTCTCTGAATCTTCTGATCTTGTTTTTCCTTTTTTCATGCTCTCACTGAGGTGTGAAATTGAGGCATTGACTCACTGACCTAAATCCAGCCATCTAATAAATAAACTAAATAAATTCCACATTGATGATGGTTACCCCGTCCCACCCCATTCACTGTGAAGTGGTTTAATTTCCTTGAAGTGGATGAAACGTATTATATATATTTTCATTTTATCAGAAGTTGGGGCACTTTAGTTGTGACATTTTCATTATCACTATCTCTATTTTTTATGGTGTGTGATTGAAACCTCATTGAACCCCCATGTCAGTGGTTGGAGTTGAGTCATGTCAGCTCTGCTCTGCAGAAGATATGCAGGTCATGTAGTGAGCGTCTGGCAGTTTTAACACCCCCTTTGTTCTGTCTCCTGCAGGTGACCTATGAGGCGCACAAGGAATACCTGGCCAAAATGTATGAGGAATACCAAAGGCAGGAGGAAGAGAACATCAAGAAGGGGAAGAAGGGCTCGGTCAGCACCATCTCGGGCCTGTCTGCCCAGGCCTCCGCCGTCAACGGCACCATGGAGATCCGCGAGATCGACGACAACTCGCAGACGCAGACGCCCGAAAGCGAGGCCGACTACCCGGAGAGCGCGGACTCGCGCAACCTGCTGGCGGAGGTCAAGGGGCCGGAGGAGGCGGTGCTGGGAGGGGCGGGGCCGGCGGCCCCCGGTGTCCGGGTGGAGGTGCACGACCTGCTGGTGGACATCAAGGCGGAGAAGGTGGAGGCCACGGAGGTGAAGCTGGACGACATGGACCTGTCCCCGGAGACGCTGGGCGGGGGCGCGGAGAACGGGCCGCTGGTGGAGGTGGACTCGCTCCTGGACAACGTTTACTGCGCCGCCGTGGAGAAGCTCGGCGCCAACGTCAACGGCGCGCTGGCGCCCAAGGAGAGTGCCGAGGACGGGGACACGGGCCCTCTCATCACGCTGGCTGACGAGAAGGACAGCGTCCCCAGCAACAACAGCTTCCTGTTCAGCAAGGTGGCCGGCGGCCCCGACGAGAAGCTCCTGCCCGAGGTGGCGTCCGGCGAGCCGCTGGTGCTGCCCAGCCCTGAGCCGCCCATCCACAGCGGCGCCGGCGACGACCTCAGCCTGCTCGCCCACATGACCACTGGCGGCGCCGACCTGGCCTCGCCCACGAGCCTCCTGGAAGACAGCCAGTTCAAGCTGGAGAGCACGCTGGCGGACATCAGCGCCATCGCCGAGGCCGAGGCGGCGGCGAGGGGGGCCGAGCAGACGGAGGCCGGGGCTGCGGGCTCCGAGGGGGAACCCTCTGCCAGGACGGGGGACACCGCCAGCACCGCCTCCGACACCGAGCGCTCCGACGACGGCAAGGACAAGGAGATGAAGAAGATCCAGACGACGGCCACCACACAGGTGTGGCCTCTCTGTCCCAGGCAGTCCCTGCTTCTCTACCTCATAGATGTGGGGAAGAGGGACCATCGTTGTTGTCACGTAGTCAACATGTGGCAGTATGTACTCTAACCACACTAAGTGCATTAACTATGAGGTTCCAACAGCCCTGACCACACTATTAACAACAGTCCTGATTGTACCATAGAATGGAATATTCAGCCACAACAGAACCACAGCAGCAATGGTTTGAAGTTGCTTTGCTGTGTGTAACTGATCAGTGCTGCCCCCTGCAGGCCCTCCACGGGAGGACGGCGAGCCAGCTGGAGCGGGACCTGCGGGTGGACCTGGGCTTCCGGGGCATGCCCATGACGGAGGAGCAGCGGCGGCAGTTCAGCCCGGGCCCGCGCACCACCATGTTCCGCATCCCAGAGTTCAAGTGGTCAGCCATGCACCAGAGGCTGCTCACCGACCTGCTCTTCGCCCTGGAGACCGACGTGCACGTGTGGCGGAGGTCAGCGGCTTCGCCTGGCCTGTCCGGTCATCGGTGTGGGCTCCTGCTCAGTGTAGCTCAGCGTTACCTTTGTTCCTGAAGTAATATATATGCATGAAATGCCACCCAAACTCTGTCAGCAATCACCAGGTCATTTCTGCTGAGTCAATACATTTTTAATATGTATGTAAGTATGTACATGCAGGTACGTGTTCCATCAGGTTTGTTAGAAGTGTTTCAGAGAACAAATATGTGTGTAGTTAGATTTTTAGACCTATTGTGTTATATCATCAGATGTGCTATTACTTGTTTATTGGCTAATATCCGTTCAGATATGGAATATATATTTAAAAAATTAAAGGCCAACATAAACATTTCACGCAATCACAGGAAATAAGACTGTATACTTCCACTCATGATGATGTTGATGACGTATTTTAACCGACTGACATAAAAAGAGGATTCTTGGGAATATGTACGTTTTGCATGCAACATAACTTTTCATTTGATATACATCTTACTTCCCATGACACCAATTGCTTGTCTGGAATTATTACTTATTACTTAGCAAGGACTCCATTAACCTGCCTTCTGCTTCATGTTGTGTGATTTATAGGTTGAGTAATGAATGTGTCTGGTTTCTGTCTCTTTTCATTGCAGCCATTCTACCAAATCAGTCATGGACTTTGTGAATAGCAACGAGAACATCATTTTTGTACACAATACCATTCACCTCATTTCCCAGATGGTTGACAACATCATCATAGCCTGCGGAGGAATACTGCCCCTGCTGTCTGCCGCTACTTCTCCCTCTGTAAGTGGGGGGTGACTGCCCTCTGGTGGCGGAGCTGTGTTACTGCGTCCAAAGTGTGGCCTTGTGGGGCTGCAGAGCATGGGTGAATAGGATTGGAGGAACTGTGACTTGACTGCTTCTGCTAACATGTGCTTGGCTTCATTTAGCTACACTGTAATATTTCTGATATACATTTGCTTGTTGTGTTACAGTTCATGGTTGAATTGCTTTCTTTATGACATTAACTAACTAACCTCAGACCCCAGTAAGTACGTCTACTTATGCAGTTTGCCTGATTTCAACTTATTTTGGTTTTAATCAGCTTTTGTGTTCTTGTTTTTTTCTGTCCTGTCGTATTTTGTTGTTTGTTTTTTTGTGTCTGTTGCATGTCCAGAGCTCTAAGGTTAGTGCAAATGCAGTAAGTTTCAGTTTCTTTACATTTTTCTAATATTTACTAGCTGTGCTTTCTGTAAAGTTGGCATGTGCTAAAATAAACCCATATGCTTCTTTAAGGTACACATTGACATTTCATATTAGCTACCTTTTCACTCGTGCCACATTCTGGTTTCATAACAGCATCATATCAGGAGCAGCCATAAGACCATTTCGATCCCTTTAACTTTGTGTCACGGGTGCGCAGACATGCGGCTTGGCAATGCTCCATGCTTATTGGATAGGCCACAAAGTGTAGTGATATGTGTACAACTTATAGGTACATACAAGAGACAGTGATTCAAGCAAAGGGAGGGCTTGGGCCGTGCAGCCGAGGCAATAGCGGTGAGCTCTGGAGTGTGTGTGTCTGCTGGTGTGTAAGCCTGTCTCCCTCTCTGTCCACATGAAAGAAGGATGGAAGGGCTTGCTCCCAAAAGGTGGCAAAGAGCGGCGAGGTCGCCCCAGTGTCTGGGAGCGAGGTGGGTAGCCGCTGGGAAGGGGGTGGCCCCCCCACCCACGCCCTAACGTCACTGCGGGCAGCCTGATAATCTGCCCCCGCCTCCACCCGAACCCACCACTCACATCCCACTTCCCACAGACCACCTCAGGCACGGGCGTGATTAGAGGCATGGCAGTTCACCATGTCCTTTTTGAAAGCCCTCTGTGCACTTTTTTTTTTTTTTTTTTGCATTAAGTCTTGTGTAATGCTGAGCCAGGAATGCCAAAACGCTGGTTGGCATGCAGTTGCCTCAGTATTAGTCTGAGCACATTGTGTTTGTGTGGTCAGTTAATGTCATTCATAATACCAGGAATGTCACACAGTGTTGTGTAAGCATCTCATTTTGAATTAAGCCCTTTAGACAATTGTGCTTGGTGTAGGGAGAGAGACAAGTGGAATGAGGACACAAAGGCACTGCACCCCCTACAGGCATACACCACCACTGCACCCCTGTGGCTGTACTATCTGTATAACTGGTATTTCCACTGTTTTGATGTGGCCATGCACTTATCACCACCCCTGCCCAGCTGTTCATGCAAAAACCACATGGTTAATTTGCTGTTCAGATGTCTACATTAGTGTAAAACCGCTGGCCTCATCTCTGGTTGGTATTTACCTCACCGTATTTGTTTGCTTAGTGAGGATGACTTACATATTTTGCATCCCATCCGTTTATAGGCCTGGATATTTACCAAAGCAATTCTAATTAAGTGCATTGCTAAAGGGTACAGCAGCAGTATGCCATACGGGACTTGATCCTGTAAGAATACCCTAACCGTGATGGCACACTGCTTCTGAGGCAATGCAGAGAAATTCATCCAGAAAGTTTCATCTGAGCTGAAGCTAGTGGAGAAAGGTCTGTTCACACCTGCATTGCTTATGTGGCCTCGTGGGTTATTGCGCGTGCTGAACCTCTCCTCTGTCTCTGCTGCTGATCCAGACGGAGCTGGAGAACATCGAGGCGACGCAGGGCATGTCCTCGGAGACGGCCGTCACCTTCCTCAGCCGCCTCATGGCCATGGTGGACGTGCTGGTGTTCGCCAGCTCCCTCAACTTCAGCGAGATCGAGGCCGAGAAGAACATGTCCTCTGGGGGACTGATGCGCCAGTGCCTGAGACTGGGTAAGTGTGTGTGTGTGTGTGTGTGTGTGTGTGTGTGTGTGTGTGTGAGAGTGTGTACGCTCTGGGTGAGTGCAAGTGTGAGTATGATGACTTCCTCTTGTTTCTCAATGACTTCCTATAGTTTCTAGACTGTCTTAATTAGATTAGTGCAAGTTAACTTGTGTTCATGCTTGAATGGTGTTGTGCATACGCTCTCTGGTCTGGGAGCATTGTTAACCTGGCTCTGTTGCTGATGTAACTTGGATGGATACACTACTGTTCTGTCCTGGAAGTTGATCTGGACAATAACATCTGCTAAATGCATATACTGTAATGTAGTGTGTGTGTGTGTGTGTGTGTGTGTGTGTGTGTGTGTGTGTGTGTGTGTGTGTGTGTGTGTGTGTGTGTGTGTGTGTGCGTGCGCTGTATGTGCTGTATGTGTATGTGTGTAATATAGGTGTGTGTTGGTGTGTGTTCTATTGGACATTTAGATGTATGTATGTTTCTGTGAATGGGTGCCTTTGTGTGTGTGTGTGCGTGTGTGCATGCAAATGTGTTTGTGTGTCCTACATGTATGTGTATACTGTGTTGTACCTGTATGTGAGTAGGTGAATGGAAGTCTTTGTGAGTGTCTGGCCCTCTAGTTTATGCACACTAGTTGATGTCATTAATGTAGCAGAGTTTCACTTGTGTTTCATTATGTGTCCTTTCCCCTGGTGCTGGTGAGTCATAATAAATTAAGACCACAGAGCAGTGTGTCAGAGCAGCCCTGGACTATGGAGTGGAGTTGCTGAGGAGACTTGTTTAGGATATATTCTGATCTGAGTAACTCTGCAAGCACAAAGCCCTTCACAGCAGCTCACACCCACTGAGTCAAACACTGACCTGTGACCTGTGTCAGAGGTGGATCCTGCTCCTTGAAGTCTGTCTTGTGCTACATTCTTAAATGTGATCTTCTTGCTTCTTAGCATTTGTTCTCATGTAAAAGGATGGCATCAGCTTATGTTTTGTGGCAAACCAGATCTTAGTTGCTCTGCAAGCCCTAGGGTGACCTCTCTTTCCCTGTTTGTCTCACTCCCTCTGCCCCTCTGTTGTTCCTCTGTCTCCTTCTCTCTGCAGTGTGCTGTGTGGCTGTGAGGAACTGCCTGGAGTGCAGGCAGAGACAGAGGGACAGGACTAAGTCCTCCCTCCCCAGCAGCAAGACCCAGGAGAGCCTGCAGAACATCCCATCAGCCAGCAAGGTACCCCAATACCACTGCCTCCCCTTACTGCCATTCACCTGCCTCACTCCACAACCCTGTCCACACCCTTACCCAACCCTCGCATATTATACCACCACTTTCCTGGCTCACTGTATAGTCCCACCCACACTCTCATCCAGCCCCTACCTACTGTTATACTGCCATACCTGCCTCTCTCCACAACCCTGTCCACACCCACCTCCAACCCTACCTCACATATTATGCTGCCATTCACCTAAATCACTCCTCACTATACCCACATCCACAGCCCTGTTTACCATCATTGATGCCCCCATCCACACCCTCATCCAACCCCCTCTCACCTATTACACTGCCATTCACCTGGCTGTGTCCTTATCCACATCCTAATTTACACCTCTGTTCACACCTTTGTACTGCTGATACTCAGTTACCATCATGCAGCTAGTTGTTCCACCTCGTCTATATTTTACTGTGAGTACTCTTCCTGTATATGATGTAATTTCAGAGCCGGTACCACCGTTTCTGTATGTTCTGTAAGTACATTACATAATCCACGTGGTCCTGTGTACTTTGTAATTACCCTTCAGGTACCACTTATTTATGAATATTTTTAATGGCAAAACAGTCACCACTTATTGCTGCAAATTATGTAGAGCAAATCAGTGGCGGATAGGCTTTTTGAATGATACCAGGTCTGGCTCGCTCTGCAAGCAGTGAACGACACACAGCTTGCACTTGAATGTACAGTAATGTAAAATCCACACAGAAACCACCTCTTGCTGTATATTCTTTAACATCATACTCAAAGCTGTTACCCAATATATTTACTCTGCTCCAGTCTCTGTAGTGTATTTGAACTCTCAGATATATTCATAAGCTTCTTCTTTATAATCACTGTAATGGCAAACAGTGTTTTTTGTGTCCCAGTCAGCAAATTAAATTGTAAAATCATCAGTTCCTCTCACCACCCATTATGGTCCTGCTGAGTTACAAAGCTGCCACTGTGTGTCATATGTGAGCAATAGATGGTATATGATGAATGAAGGTGTACAGCAGAGTTGTGGAGCGTCCGTGTGTTGAACAGAGGGAGGTTTGAAAGATGTGCCATTGTTGTACTATCTCCTGCTTTAGACTGCCATAGAGAATGTCCCCAGTAACCTCTCTCCCATCAAGGACCCCGACAGACTTCTGCAGGACGTGGACATCAACCGGCTTCGGGCCGTGGTCTTCCGCGACGTGGTGAGTGCGGCACGTGAGCGAGCGTGTGTGGCCTCTGCCCTTCTGGACCGTGAGACGGTGCGAGGATGGGTTCAGACAGGGGAGGGAGGCCACTGTGATGCACAGAGGGCGGTTCCTCCAAATTGAGTCTTAACATTGCCACAGAGTTTTAGCAGTGAGTTCTCTCACCCAGTGCTCTCGTGGACTGGCATTCTTACAGTGTTCTTTGTAATGTCATGGCAAGGCATTCAGTGTCACTGGAATGTTGTGCAGGCATTTTGTGCTGTCTCGGCAGTGTCTGGCAGGAGAATAAAGTATGTATATACGGTATGAACAAATGTATTTATCTGAGAGGATCATTTTGTAGCGTAGTAGTGTTGCGGCAACATCACCAGAAAGTTAATTTGAGCTTTTTCATGCCCTCGCATGGTCAAAGCTGCAGTGTGAAATATGTTATTGATGCATGCCGGGTAATACATTTAACACTGTAAACAACAGTCATACACCTCCAGAATAAAGCTAAAAATGGAAAAGCAACAAAAAGTAATACTTGTTATGTGGGGATTCATTTCTACCCTTTGCACTGGGTGTTTCCTTGTGCGTGTTTGTGTTTTCTTGTGTTTAATGTTCAGATGTCAGGTAGCAGAGGATGTTGTTGTGTTTGTCTTGGTGTAAAAGAAAGCTACTTGCAGGTGTCTGCCACAGTGCACTTGTTCTCTGAAGTGACAATATGGCTGGGCATAATGGCTGCATGTCCACTTGATTGCAGGATGACAGTAAGCAGGCCCAGTTCCTTGCCCTGGCTGTAGTCTACTTCATCTCCGTCCTGATGGTGTCCAAGTACCGGGACATCCTGGAGCCCCAGCGGGAGATTGCCAGGTCCAGCAGCCTATCAGGGAGGAGCATCCGGCAGGAGATCAACTCTCCCACCAGTACAGGTTGGACCCTGCCCTTCTTCTTGTCTCCTGACCTCCCACTACCTGTCTTACCACCATAGCCACCTGTCCTACTCAGATGCTGTCTAAAAGAGCTGAGAGCCCAGCCAGGGGAACTCCTCTCTTTTCCACCTCTTTACTCTGATGGATTTTTTTCACTCAGTCAATGTCTGTGCGTACAATTAAATTTGCTGGCAGGGAGTCGGGGCTAATTCAAGCATTTATCACTGTGCAACAGCAGGCCACACTTTCACCGCAGGAGTCCGGATACCTCCCCGTCAGTGCTTTCAGATTGTTTTGACATCTTTATCAGCGTAGTTAATGGTCCCGGATGAACAAGGAAAACAGCACAGCGGAAGCCAGCGCAGGATGCAGCAAGAAGCAGTCCTTGTTTTGAAATGACCAGATGCAGTATGAAAAGAGAGTCTGCTTTCGTACGAGGAAAGATCAAGGAGAGAATACGGGGTGGTAGGGCAACCAAGGGAGCCAGGCTGGCACCCTCTGAAGAGAGGAGCCACCACACAGCCATGCGTGCGAAACCCTGACCCGGGTTGCGAGTTGAAAAGTTTAGCGGGTGCTAGCAGTATGAGAGAGAGAGACAGAGAGAAATTACCAGAGAGGGACAGAGAGAGAGAAAGGGAGGGAGGGAGAGAGAGAGAGAGAAAGGAAGAGGCGATGTGTTGATGCAGTCCCCAGAGCTCTGAGATGTGGAGCCAGCTCTGCTATTTCTAGCCCTAGTCTGTCAGAGGCGATTAAGCAGGCAATCCACCAGAGAAGAATGGAATCATAGAGAAGGCAGGGAAGAGGCTCGGCCCCCGCCCTCATAAATCGGAAGAAACGGGGGGGGAATTTTTCAGACAGCGTGTGGCAGATGAGTCCAGACGTATTCTCCACCCGACCTCGTTAGCGGCGCATGATGAATGCTAATGAAGTCCGCTCCGCATCTGGGACGCAACTGTCAGGAGGGGGGGCAAAGGAGGGGAGCGGGGGGTGAGGGGGTCAGGTCTGCGTCGCCTTGCCTCGCCAGCTGAGGGCGGGGAAGGTCTTTTGAAGATCTCTGCTGTCCCATCTCAAAGGGATGTTTTTGACAAATCATTTGTTTTGATCTGTGTCATGTCATCTGTGAAATTAAAGTACATTAAAGTGTTGTTGGCCTCTGATTGGATCAGTTACCACCACTAACCACCGTGTCAGTGGGGACTAGTGGAGCCCAGTGACACAGTAAATGAAGCAAAGCCTTCAAAGTTTGACTGATTCTCATCAGTGAAGCTAATTGCCACTGTTAATGATAAATGCATTTGTTCCATCTTAAAGTCCCATGTATTGATGACTGCTACTGTAATAACACACACACACACACACACACACACACACACACACACACACACACACACACACACACTCGTACGTACTCTGACATCCACCATCAGTGTCACCTTCAGCATTGGCAGGGCTGATGAACCCGAAGTTGTGTGTAACCTGCGTGTGCGCGCATGCGTGTGTGTCACAGAGAACCCCTCGGCCTTCGCGGAGGGCGGCAGAGAGAAGGAGACGCCCACACCTGTGGACGACCTGGCGGCGGAGGGCTCCCTGCCGCACACCGACTCGGGCATCGGCGAGGAGCAGGTGTCCACCGTGCTGAACGGGGCGGACCTGGAGCAGAGTGCGGGCGGGCCGGACGCCATGAGCGAGCTCCTGTGCACCCTGTCATCCGAGGTGAAGAAGTCCCAGGAGAGCCTGGTGGACGCGCCCAGCGTGGAGGCGCTCAAGCCCACCCCTTCCATCTCCAGCATCTCCCAGGGCAACAAGGGCATCAACGTCAAGGAGATCCTCAAGAGCCTGGTGGCCGCCCCGGTGGAGGGCGCCGACGCGGGTCCAGAGCCTTTGCCGTACCCCGACCCGGCCATCAAGACCCAGGCACAGGCCATTCTGCCCATGCAGTTCCACTCTTTTGACAGGTAGGCCAAAGGCCATGCCCATACCCCTGTAGTATGCAAACCCTTCCTGTGGGCACGCTACCGACACTGGCAGAAATACATTACATTATTGCCATTTAGCAGACACTGTTATCCAGAGCGACTTACACAGGTTTACAGTCTTTATCCTTTTATACAGCTGGATATTTACTGAGGCATTTCTGGGTTAAGTACTTTGCCCAAGCATACAACAGCAGTGCCCCAGCAGGGAGTTGAACCAGGAACCTTTCAGTTACGAGCCCTGCTCTTTACCAGTGTGCTTCACTGCCTCCCTGTAATAAGGCTCATAGCTTCAAGTAAAGTGGAGTGGGACTGCATCACATAATGTAGGGATTTGGCTTTTAGTGAAAAGATTCTTTGTTAAAAAATGTTAATGCTCTGATTTACAGTAATGTTTCTTTCAGGGATAAAAATGAATTATTCAGCCTGAGGCCAGTCATTGGTGATCCCTGTGTTTAAAAAAAGTTCTCTAACTCATGTTGGGGAGCTGTGGCGGCATGTGTACATTCCAGCAGCAGATAAGATCTGGCAGCCATCACTCGGGAGCTGGAAGAGTGTAGAACCCTGTTCTCCCCGCCTGGGTACCCCCTCGTGAAGCTCCCCCGACCGTCTCTCGCAGACTTCCCCCGGCATGCTGGTGTGCATCTCCCATTAAACCATCACTGCCACCTCTTCTTCCCTGGATCACTCTGCCCCAGTCCGCCGCTGTTAGCAGGGCGATTTGATCTATGGCAATGGGAGATTAGTCGGGGGGGTGTTCTGTGTGAGTCCCTTAACAACAGGCCTTTCAGCCTCGTGCCTGAGCAGAACAGACACCCCCCCCCCCCTTCAGCTCGTGTCTAAATTATATCTGGTGGCCTCAGTGCCTTTTCCCCAAAAACGTGAAATGAAACCAAAACGGAATAGGGCGGGACGCAGCCGGCCTTCCCCCTCTCTCCAGCCCGCGCGTATCCGGCTTGTAATGTATGCGGCCGAGCAGACGCGGGGCAGGTGACGCAGACGAGGGGGGTAGCAGATTAGGGTCTCCGGGGGCCGCGCTGACAGATTAAACAGAAGCGGCCCTGGCTCCACGCTGCGCCCGGCCTGTCATCCTCACGGCTCAGTGCGGTAATGGGACCTGGCAGGCCCAAATGAGTTGCCACACCGGGCCGTGTTATTTTTGAGATGCTTTCACACGCGCCGTCCCCACCCTGCGCACGCGGCTCTGCTTTGTGCTTTAGCCTCGTCACGAGGCCCAAATGGCAGGGTCTGATTTTTTTGCCTCCTGTCAGCAAAATGAGCTGCCAGGCCCAGACTGGACCCCTCTGAATATCTATCGAGGTTCCAATAGCTGAATATCTTTGCTATTCCCTCGCAAAAGGCGCTCAAAATGGCCTCACATGGACACTTTCATCCAAACTTTCCCTCTCCACTCTTATCCTCAGAGAAGAACATTGTTTTGTTCTGTCTTTTCAAATGTTCAATATTTCATTCAATAAACTCTCTTTCCCTCTAAAAATGTTTCACCTCAATCCATTTGGCTTTGTTTGCATTTGTGTGGGACATTATAACATCTACTGTATATTTAAAATAGTCCACAGAAGTTGTGTCTCAAATGTCCAGCTAGCTGGATATTGCTGATAAGTAATAGTTATGATGTTATTTATAGCTGTACTCCTAAGCTAACATTAGTTTGCCTCATGTTGGCTACCCATGTCTTAAATTGAATGTTTGTTAAGTGGCTGTTCTGAGATACAGTTCAAACCAGGAAAGTGTTAATAATTTATGAGCTAGGAAATCTATAATTCATCAAATAGGGCTCAGCAAATGAATATTTTATTAAAAGCATTCAAATGTGATCAACAGGCTTTGTCTATTACTTATAATCTACACCCAGACCTGTCAAATGTCCATATTGAGATTCCAGTAAACCAAACCAGGAAAGTCAATTAGACATATGTATGAAATGACCTGGTACCTGGTACCCTAGCCTGCCATGTACTGAGAGACAAAACATTATCTAGAGAATTGTGTGCAGTGCAACATATATATATATACACATAGGATATACATTATTTTGTGCTCATGTAAAGCTCTCATTTAGTACAACTAGGCCTTTGTAAATGATATGTGCACATCAAGTTCAAATGCAAGTTCTTTTTTGCCATTTTAGTATGTGGATGTACGTATGTGTAGGATGAGAGGATTATTGTTCCTGTTGTATTAATATGGATTTGAATGTTTCCTTGGGCAGCCATTTCTGTGTGGTTAATAAAAGATGTACCTACAGCTGTATATGTGTTTCAAATATGCAGTGCTTGACAATGCTTTCACTGTTCATCAAGGGGTGGAGGGGGTGGGGGTGGGGGGTTGGAATCGCACCCAGCTCTCTGTGACTGGTATCCTCACAAACTGCAAGGCTGATATGTCAGCAGGAGGAGAGTCCTCCTAACCCCCTGTGTTCCTGAAATGGTGCCTTCGTGGGGGTGTGGTGTGCCTTTTACCCCAACCCTCTCCCGTTCTAATTACAGTGAGCCTGTACCCCCAAGTCCGGCTGCACCTTCTATAGAGACACGCTGCAGGGCTGTCAGTGTAGCTCTTAGCCGTGACCTCACTGCCCTGCCTTATTTCTCTCCTCGGCAGAGCTTCTTTGCGGCTCAGTTCTGCTGCCAATCACTCAGGGCCATATGAATGTGCACAGTGTACCCATCTATAAATATCCAGGGTGGCCAGAGACATGTTTCAGTCCATCCTTAATGAGTTAACAAGGAGGTAAATTGCATTCACCGCTGTGCCACCTTAGTTAATTGACCCCCGCACGCCACAGTGGACCCTGTTTGTGTACGCTCTCTGGAAAGTACGGGAAAAGCTCAAATCACATGAATGTCTAGACACACACACACCCACACACACAGGAGGAGTGCTTTAGTTTATGGATCAAAGAGATATAGGCTATGATCCTGTATTGTGGGACATGATCATAGCCTATTCCTTTTTGAGTGTTGTTATCGTGGATGAGTCAGCAGGTATTCCATTAGTAGTATATTGTGTATTAATGTGCCAGCCCTGTTTGGCGATTGGTATGGTATCTTAAGGCTACACCCTACATGTCTGTTGATTGCGAATAAGACCGAGCCCTCTCTCTGATTGGTCCTGCAGGAGCGTGGTGGTCCCCGTGAAGAAGCCGCCGCCGGGCAGCCTGGCGGTAAACACGGTGGGCACGCCCACCGCCAGCGGGGCGGCGGCCTCAGGAAGCACGCCCAACATCTTCGCTGCTGCCACGGCCACACCAAAAAGCATGATCAACACAACAGGTGAGCCATCCAGCAGCAGTGTGCTCACACCTGGGTTGCACTGTCTAACATACAGTGGTCAAACAATGCAGCTGACATTTGCACACCTGCTTTATATGTGGAGAGCTCTGTTGGACACAGACATATGAGAGTAATGTTAGGCAGACACCTGGTTAAAAAGTGGCACCCCCAGTGCTCTGTAACAGTGTGTGTGCGTGTGGACTTGCCAGCCCTGGCTTGCATACTGACTGAAAAAATTTACTCTTTGATAAAAATAGATCTTGAACGGACAGCCAAATAATACAGTTTTGTGTGAAGATTTATTTTTGAAAGCCCCACTCTATGGATTTCATCAGCGTTTAATTTGAGTAAGCACCGCAAAATTGAATCTGTTGTGGAAATAATTAGTCTTTTAATGCTTCACTGTGTGTGTGTGTGTGTGTGTGTGTGTGTGTGGGGGAGGGGGGATGGGGGGGGATCTGTTTTCTCTAGTTTAGTAGTATTAATGAAAGTCAAGGGGATGAGGTTATCATCTCAGTGTAACAATTCAGAAAGCTTGTATGGGGCCACTAGGTGGCGGTGTTTCCTCCTCTACACACTGGCCATCATTCTAATAGGAGCATTGTTCTGCCTTACAGATTCGCCAAAAACACACACACACACACAAAAAGATAAGCCTAATCGTTAGGATGACATTTCCCAGGTTTAGCTTTCTTGTGCAACGCATCCAACGTGCCATTTTCTTTCAACATTGCAATGAACAAATCTCTCCATTTAGAAAACAGCAAGACGGTTACACATTCTTCAATAAAGAAAGCAGGTGCCCATTGTCTGAGTAACGTGATTATTTCAAGCAGTGTTAACAGTTGTAGACCATCAGGGAGGAGGGAGGGAGGATCAATAACTTTTTTCATTAGGGTTTAGCCAAAGTCCATACTCTACATACCCACATCCAGCACTCCTATCCAACACCCACTGGGTTCACTTCCCTAACTACTATGCCACACTACCAACTTCCAATTTAAACCAAGTCCCAGTACAGAACACAGTTCAAATCCTGCATTGTGCTCTCTGCTCTCTCCTGACCCTCTAAGCAATCACCACTAACAAGAGCACTATTTCATCACAACAAGGGCACATTCTATATTAAACTCCTTCAGGAGGCTATTTTTATATGTCTTTTAATTAGTGACTTGATGTTTCTTTAAATATGCACATTCATTTCCTCTGCATTCTATTTCTGAGTGTGCGCCTCTGTGTGTACATATTTATGGAGGTCCACCTCCGGTGTCACAGCAGTTTCTAGCTCTGTGTCCTCTTCAGGAACTTCTGTAGAGCTGGGTCTATCCCGGGTGCTCCCATGTTAGGACCCACAAACCATTTGGCATTCAAATATCTATTCAAATGCTCATTTGTATGCTGCTCAAGAGATCCAGCACAGTAACAGTGATAAGCCTCCATGATAGGTAAAAGTCATACTTGCTTCTCATTTTCTCAGTTTGACTGTGCTGCACCCTAGTCATTAGCAATGTGTGCTTTTAATATGTAATAACATTGCAGTGATTTTGACATAGTTACTACAGATCATATGCTCTGATGCAACAGTGCATTATCAAACACTATCAAACCACTTCACCTCAAACAAATAGATGTAAGATTTTACCATTTTTGCTGGAACAAGGTAGTAAGTCCCTGACACATTGTCTACCTCCTCATTCATACAGTTGTAATGTCCTCAATCACTGCAAAGGCTTCAGAATATCTTTGATACAATGTCTCTGCACACTGAAAGCAAGCCTGTGTCAGACTCTCCTTGGGCTATTATCAGTACCCTTGCTCTACACATGAAATGAAAGTCATTCATGTTTAGATCCAAATTGGTGCAAAGGCACATTATACTGATAACAGGCATCAGGGCTATATGCCGACTACCTCTGTGAGACTGAAGGATTTCTCTGCACATATAAACACATTGCATTACTTTTCTTGTTAAATTAAACAAAAAATAGATTAATGACATTTCTTACTGCTCTCAGATTATTGGTGCTGAGTTTGTGCTGAATATAAGCATATGTAACACTTTGGGATCAATGTTTTTTAGATAGGTGAAATGCATAAAAATGTCAAGGCATGTCAAACTACCTCAAAAGTGGCTGACAGGACTCCAGAGGGTTAACTGAATACCAGATTCCTGCTTGACCTCTGTTTGTCTCTCCCTCACAGGTGCCACGGACTCTGCCTCCTCTTCCTCCTCCTCCTCCTCCAGCTTCGTCAATGGAGCCACCAGCAAAAACCTGCCAGCTGTGCAGACAGTGGCCCCAATGCCTGAGGACACAGCAAAAACCTGTCAGCTGCCGTGTGCAGACAGTGGCCCCAGTTCCATTTGCCTGAGGACACCCCTTGGAGTTCTTCTTTCCATCCCACTCTCCTTCACTCCTGTCTGAAAACTATCGGAAAACTCATTCACTTTGCTCATTTTTGGATTGTACGCTTTCTGGGTCCCCCATTGTGTGTGTGTGTGTGCCGTGTCCCAAATCCACCTCTGTGTGTGTATATTTGTGTGTGTGTGTGTGTGTGTGTGTATGCAGGCGCACATCTCCCACCTAACTGCAGTGAGAGCAGCAGGAGCCTCCCAGTGACACACATCACAGTCACCACATGGTCCCCAGCCAGCACCACCACTGTTCCCTCTCATTGTTTCAACATAGGCGCACACCTCACTGTTGGGTGCTTCTTTCTTTGTCTGATCATGTTGCATGGAATGTACTGTGCTTGTACTTTCTGTCTTTATCAGTGAGTAATGTAATTCCATGACTATGTGACTAACGTACCTTACTGTAGGAGTCATTTCCTTTTCTCTCTGCAACATACTAGAATGACCTCTGTCTTTGTTAAGCACAGTACAGGACCCAAAAAAGCACAGACAGACAGGGATACAGAAACATCCATGTATATATACACACACATGCAGAGGATGATCAGACTACAGATCAAAAAGCTTTCTTCATATCCTTATGTACAAATCTATGGTCCTTTCCTCAGTGCAGCTACAAACATAATAGCCATGCAAAGAGGTCAGTGTAAAAAACGCTTCTAAAACTTACACTCAGTTACACTTAATAACAGTTAATTCTTGACCCCATGACCATTTTGAAGAATTACTATCAGCAATGAGACATACCTCAGTATTTATAAACCCTTGTGATTACTGTCTCTCTGTGCTAATTTGTATTGCAGTGCCTTTTGCGAAGTGGACCAGTGTCCACTCAGACCCGGGCTGACGCCTCCAGAACTCAAATCCTTTAGCTCCCTGGCAGGATTCCAGGCAGCCCCCAGAAGTGCAGGACAGTGTCTTAGGCAAGGACACATCCATTGGTCACCCACTGACTCCACCCCTTCACTGTATACCCTGTGGCCAGGCGGGCGGGGCGGGATGGGGCAAAACGCTTAAATCTGAGTGGCTAGACCAAGCTTTGCCTTCCTCTGTGCTTAAGTTGTTTTTTTTTTTGTCTTTCGGGGAATGACGGGACTGACTCTGTTCCTCAGTACACTGGCCAGCCAGCAGCCAGGGGTGCTCCACTATTAGAGCGTGCCTAGTGAATGTCTAACAGTCGTTCATTAGTAATCGCTAAACTGATTATCAGGAACTAAGCCATTAATGATCCAGACATCTCACGTGCTGTGGTGGGATGACTGGTAGTACACAGAGACACTCCCTCTTCCCCCTGCATTTCAGCAACAATGTAAGAGCTGTGTTCATTCCCAAGGCTTGGTAACACTTCAGTGGATGCAAGGGACCAATATGCTTTTCTGCGTAACCCACGTAATAGGATAAAGGAGTATAAGGTCAAACCAATTGCTGGCAATCCTGAGACTCTGCTCCTAAGGAGAGGCTTCTCATATATAAATGAGTTGTTCCTGAGAATCAAATTACTTTGGACAAATGTGATTCTTATCAGGGAGCTGTGCTGAACTTTAAAGGTCAATGTGTCACTCGCATCCTTTGAACAAGTATTACCCAGAGCTTTAATTAACTGGGTGAAGTGGTGCTAAAGCCTATTAACAGCGCTGTGATTTCAAGCTCCCCTGTGGCCCCAGTGCACCACCTCATCAGCACTAGTGCAGAAAAGACAGGGGGTGCCAGAGAGCTAAAAAAAAAACCCCATTGACCCCTGTCACGACCCCTGTCATGTACTAACTGTGGTGGAGGGGACTGTATGTGCAGCTTGCTGCTTCACTCACGCTGTGCTGACTGTCTCTCCTTTTTCTATCTCTCCTCACATTTAACTCTCGTTCCCCTCTTTCCCACCTCGCTCATTTCACCCCCTTTCATCGCTCTCTTTCTCTTTGCCGCTCCCTCTCTCCCCCTCTCTCCTCTCCCCCTTTACCCTGTCTCTCCATTCAATGTCCCGCAGCATCACCACCAAGCTGGAGCGCGCTCTGGAGAAGGTGGCGCCCCTCCTGAGGGAGATCTTTGTGGACTTCGCCCCCTTCCTGTCGCGCACCCTGCTGGGCAGTCACGGGCAGGAGCTGCTCATTGAAGGTACAGGTGCTGTACAGGTGTCCTCTTCCTTATAGCCACGTGTTTTGTGGAGTCCTCGTCGTCACCGTCTGCGACTGCAAGCCGCACCACTGACGGAGCAGGGGCAGGTACGGCATCAGGAACGTTGTTCTCACAGGCCTCCGCCGGTCCAGGCTCTGCGAAACCAAACGCTAGCAGGGGAGGCTTGATGTTTTCACGCCAGTCAGCATTCCCACCCTCTCGTTCCTCTAGGCTTGTTCACTCTATGCCGCTGAGATGTGCCGCTTGTTCACTCTGTGCCGCGCTCTCTGCTGGCTAGGGGTACGCTGCTATGGGGAATGGGTTTTGGCATCTTTGGTCAGTCAGCAGGGCTGTGAGTATCTTCACGTTGCAGGCCGTGAGTGATACCAGGCCTCGTGCCTGTCATCCCCCGGCTTTATGTGTAGGACCACAGCTTCCCATGCTGGATTCTACTAATCCTGCTGATAATGGCAGTCATCCACCTCCTTGCCTGTGAGAGGTGCCATACTGTCCACAGGGTCATGGCCCCACATGACCTCGTTTCACCACTTCCTTTTCCTGCTGTCTGTTCTCCAATAAATACAATAAATACACACTGTATATAAATATTCTGTAATATTGCTTGAGTGGTTAAATGTTATATTTCCAATGGCAAACAGGCCCAAGAGAGGAGCAGCAGCCAGGCCACACAGTGATTCCTGGCCACGATACTGCGTCCTCCAATACCCGTTTGTTATGGTATAAGAGGAATGAAGCCATTTCTTTGCTGTAAATACAAATGTTTCCCAGATGACGTAAAGTCTTACTCTCAGATCAGACAGCTGCACTCGGGCATATTCTTTTCTACTGTTGTATTAATGTGATCCATTTCATTACATTTCGTCATTTGGCAGAGCATACACTCTTATCCAGAGCGGCCAACTCCACAGTTTTACTGGATCCTAAAAAGGAAACTTTACTGTTGAAACATTAGTATTGCTGCTTTTTATTAATATTTGTTGAAACTTTGGACAAGATGTGTTGGTTTTGTTCAGTGTTCAGTTTTGTCTGTTTCTTAACTCTTAACACTTTCACATGTCTTGTTTACTCTCTCTTTTAACATTGTCTCTGAGATTCTAGAGAAACTTTTTTATGTAATTTTGAGGCATGTTTACTGAGTGGGTGAAACCCTGATGATAAAACACTGGCACTGTATGTGTCCCTGAGGGAAACTGAATGAATTAGTGTTTGACTGGTAGCTGTAAATACCAGTGTCTCATTCACTCTCTTGTCTTAAACCTGTGGCAAAGACATGATCTTAGTGAAGCCACTGGGCAGAGACAGGGAGACAGAGAGACAGAGAAAGAAGAGTGCAAAAAGAAGAAGAGAAATGGAAACAGTTGTAGAAACAGAACATGCCATCATGGGAAGCATTAACCTTAAGGCCAGTCATAGTCTGCTGACTCAGATTACGCACACAGACAAACACGCACACCGACGGATGAAGAAAAATAGCATGCTGCTGGAACATAGTGTGACTGTATAAACACTGGAAAGTGTCTGCTCCATCCCTGCCATCCTGGGTTCTTAGGACGAGGCAGCTGATCTGGTTGTTAAAACATGCAGGCAAACCTCGAATACAGAGGCCCACACCTGAAGCACTGCCGCTTTCCTCTACCAAACTTCTGTGTCTTCTCCGCCCAGCGTCTTCTTGTGTACAAACTCAAACTCTCATTCTCCATTTTCCTTTATGAAACCTCTGTCTCTCCTCTGCCCAGTGTCCTCTGGTGTGCAAGCTCCCTGTCATTTACTTACTCTCTGCTGCCCTCCACCAAACCTCTGTCTTTCCTCCACCCAGCCTCTACTTGGCCTCACCTGGCCCCTTCTTGAACTCTTCTCACCTGTAACAACCTCCTGTCCTGTAGCCATTTTTTGCCTCCTGCCACTCAGCCTCCCATCTCCTCTATCCAGTACACATATACACACACATTCAGAAAAGTGTCCTCTTAGAGATGCATTTGTGTCAATCTCAAACTCAGCTGACTTTTCCTGTCACTGCACATATCTTCAGAATTGACCGTGCTGAAGCAGCTAGTGTTGTCCTATCAGATGTATAGTCATTGTGCTGATGAAGTGATGTGCAGGAGTTGGGAAGTGTTTGGAATTCGTCAGAGGGGATCTGTTCAGCAGCCAGTCTTGGGCATATTGATTTTGTCTGATTGGACTGAGCTTCATCCATGTATTGAGCTGGTCTGATGAGGGCTCGGGCAGGATGCTTTTCTACAGCCCTGTCAGAGCAGTCTCTCTGAGGCAATCTCAGTCAGAAAGAAACTCGCACTGCTACACAATATATCTACCCCCTTTACCCAGACCTTTCTCCACAGTCTCTGCGATTGTGACATTGCAGTTTATGCTCCATGACAACAGTCTTAGCCACTGAAATGTGTAAAATACCACAGCAGAGAGCTGTAAAGCTACATAACCAAGTAGGAGCCTTTTTATGAGACTAGGCAGGCCTGTAAACTTAAAAATCTTTTTAGTGTGTTCAGAGATGTCTAAAAACTACAGTGTAATATCCAAACCATATCCAAATACTGGTGGTTAAAGAATGATTCATTCCTTTTGATGTTTCTTTGAAATTGTAAGGTCTCTACTGAGACCACACCTTTGCCTTTGTGTGGGCTTCTGTTTATTTCATTTGATTCCCTGTGCTTCTTTCTGTCAGACATTATGGGTTCTCCTCAGTCATTTCTCACACTCATATCCAACACCATCTTGCTAGGCAAGCCACTTCCATTCCAAAAAAGCAAGCCGTTTAAGAGTCTGTCCAAATCCCCCTTTCTCACATTCAGACTTGTAATGATTGCCCCTATTCATCTCTCTGATCTGGGATCAGTGCAGGTGCAGAAGAGCTAATCAGTTCCAGCTGAGCTCTCTCCAGTCCAGCTGTCCACACCTGCTTCTTCTCTTCTTCACTGGTGCATTGTCGGCTGAGAGCTACTGACTGTCTGCAAATGTTTGTGCATATGTGCCCGTGTGTGTGTGCGTGTGTGTGTGTTTGTTTGTCTGAGAGCAGCAGAAAGAGACACTGTTCTGTGCTGGTCTCTCACTGTGTCTATCCTGCATGACCTCGTCTTGCATCATCAGGGGTGACAAACCATTCTGTGTGTCTGGCCAAATCCCTCTCTGGGCCAGCATACAAAAATAGCAACGTTTATAATCAAGCTTATACAAGACAGCAGAAACATACTCGGCTCATGGCATCCAAAATCCCTACAGAGTCCAAGACTAAAACAATGGAGTTGACATGAGACACATAAATAAAAAATGAAACGAAAATAGATTAAGCCCTTTTAGTTCAACCTTGATAATTAATTTTATTCAACGGCAGCTTGAAATGGTTGTTTTCTGTTCAAATGTTGTTTTGCTTTGTTTTCCTACTTTGCATGAGCTATTATTGGTGGCCAGTTATTCTTTTTACTACATATAATATACAACAGTCTAGGTGCATTAAAACATGCATGCTCACATGCATGCGTGCGCGATCACGCACACACACACACACACACACACACACACACACACACTCTCTCTCTCTCTCTCTCTCTCACACACGCACAAAAGTGTATTGATCCTGCTTTCCCTTGATGAGCAGTGACCTTTTCGTCCATTCCCGGACCTGCACAACACCTTGTTAAATCTGCCCTGAATAAATGAACAGGAGGACATGCCAATATAATGAGGGTGAGGTAGAGGCCATGTGACTTAAGGCTTGTGTGGATAGGCTGCCGTCTCGTTCATGTGCTGTGTCTTAAAAAGAGAGAATGCCAATCTTTCCAGGTAATGCTAAGTTAAGATTTTAATAAATTAGTAAATCCTTCAGATTTCATAGGCATGTCTAATTGGAATCGTACTTAACTAAGAATGTAAATGAGAGATATTACCATGTGTGAGTGCAGAAAAGTATGGTGTGTAAGGGTGTGTGAAAATGTAGCTGTTTGTCTGTGATTGAGTGCATGTGTGTCTTTGAAAATGTCCTGACTCTGTCTTTGCTCTGTGTTCCTGTAGGTCTGGTGTGTATGAAGTCCAGCACTTCAGTGGTGGAACTGGTAATGCTGCTGTGCTCACAGGTGAGGTCACACTTTTCCAGTCCAGCCATTCCCTCTCTCCCCTTTTCCAATTCCTGCAGAGCGCCTGTGCCACTCTCTGCACTGTCTGGCTCTGTCCTGGAATGGCTGTCACCAACTGTTTGTTTGCAAGGTGGATGAGGCATAATGTGTTGATGTCGTACAACCTTGTCAATATTAAACGAGTTGTGGCCAATTTGTAGAGCTCTGACCAACTGCACCTTGTCAGTGAGTGTCTCTCATCTCTCTGTCTGTCTGGGTGTCTATCTGGCAGTCAGTGACCATTTGGGTGAGGCATTGCAGTGCTGCATTAGCTGCTGCATCTCGGTCAATCTATACTGTGGGAGTCAGGTTACAAACGAATCCATTAGGGCTGTGCTTGGCTGCAGAAAAGGCTGCCGTTGTTCTTTCCTCCTTGTGTAAATTAGGACTGATGTTCTTTCAAATGTATTTCATGCCCTTGCATCAGCTTCGCATCGGTGAAGGACTAATGGCTTGTATGCTGTTCTTATGCATCCTCAAAGAAAACTGTTCAGGTATTTAGGACATGTCAGTGTATGTGTATGGAATGGATTATCTCCTGTATGGGTATATGTAGTTTTTCAACTTAGAAATCCAATTCTGAGTTTATAACAAACTTCTCAGATTATTCAGAATTCTTATTATGCCTCTTATCATCCTCTTTAAGCATGTGTAAAGACAACGCCAATTCATAGGAGCACAGTTTCAAGACTTCCCAGCTGCTGGTCAGAACATATTTGTTGGTCAGCAGTGAAATTCACAATGAAACAATTAAATCCTCCATGCAATGGAACAAGCATGTCTCAGCAGGTCATTTTATAGAAATCCTGAACGCTTTAAATATCAGCACAATTCAGTCCCACGTCCATTAGCGAGGATGATGCCAGTGTTAAAAACACCACACATTACCAGAGGAATACTTCCTTCTCATCCCTTAAAGAAGAATGAAACATTACCACAGTGTTGACCTTCTTATTCTCTCTTTAAGCCTCCATTTCTGAGGGGTCAGAGCCCCCATGTTACATGTATTACAGTTGCTATATAACATACCTGCTGTTACCGTG
This sequence comes from Megalops atlanticus, assembly GCA_019176425.1. Classification (NCBI taxonomy): domain Eukaryota; kingdom Metazoa; phylum Chordata; class Actinopteri; order Elopiformes; family Megalopidae; genus Megalops; species Megalops atlanticus. The sequence goes on from CM032877.1 coordinate 37,677,907, forward strand.
TCACGTCTCTGCGGAGCCCATATGGAAGCTATTGGCAGGAGCCTCTCCCTGGATCCAGCTGCTCAGAAAACGTTCAGACGGGACTTCAAAGCAGGAGAGTGCACCTATCAGGAGCCGCACCGCTGCCTGGGTACCTTGGACCATCACAGGGCCACGATGAAGGAGCGTTCCCAAGGATACACAAAGGGGCTCGGAGAAACTGCACCGACTGAGCTTCCCCTGAGCTGTGCGCTCACTCCCAGTTCCTGGAGTTATCACTGTAGAGGAGCAGGGCGTCGCCACTGCATTATGGGACATCTCTCTGCGTTTAATGGCCTCATCCTCCCGTCACGGAGATAGCATTACCACGGCTCCACGGCTCCCGGCCATTAGAGGCTCCAGGGATGAAACTTTGCCCGGAATATTGATCCGAAAGAAAGGGAGGGTAACCGGACCTGCCTACCCTGCGTCCTTCTGGAACCATCAGCAGGAAAGCCTGTAGTGGGGCCAGGTTTTCACCAAGCACTGCCAATGAACCAGCCCCGTGAACAATTAAAGATAGAATTTTATGTATGACTATACCAGTACTAATCATAACCATTGATTGAAATATTCAGTTCACTCACCATGGCACCCCTTCACTTATCACTGAGTATCACTTAATGAAAATGGCTTCAATGTTAGGGCAGTATTCAACGTCACTGCTCTACAGTCATTTCCCTTTCTAAAATATCAGATTGGACAAAGCCAGTTTAATACAGTATCCTGAATGCTGTAGCGAGGTTGCTCATCAAGCAGATTACATGTTTGTCCAGACTGGGAAGAGATTCCTCAAGTAATTATATGCAGGCCTGTGTTTAGAAAAGATTGCAGGGAATGATCTCTCATTCAAGAATTCTACTCACACCATCCTCAGCTCATATTCGCATTTGTGCTCAGAGAACAGAGGGGTCGGAATCTCTGCTATGTCATACAGTGTATTTGAGCCATTAGTGTCAGTAATAATTCTATGATGATAAATTCTCTTGTGTGTTTCACTGGCATTGTATAGACTAGCCTGGAGGGGGAACAATGTGTGTCTCATGTAGGAGCCTGGCTTTAAAGTAAAAAGGTCAGATGGGGCTGTTGTTTGCAATATAGAGTGGAGCCGTGATAGGCGTTTTCCAGATGTCAGAGCGCATCACTGCAGAGATAAAAGCACATTCTTCCTTTGCAGACAAGTCCAAGACATGCATATTAAAGGAGAGCTCGGTTAAATCGTACAGAATGTTTCATAAGATGCACATTCTGTACTGGGTTGGAGCAGCTGTCATCAGACCCTTTTGGCACTTTCCTACCTCGCTTGCCCTGTGCAAGGAATTAGCCACGAGCTGGAAGCCCCCAGTCATCCTGCAGTCACCATTACATGGTGATGTCAGCCTTCCTCATTAGAGTGGGCAAACAAACATCCCGACACCAGAGGTGCCAGTTCCCAGAGTCTTCTTTTATGTGAAGGATCAGGTGACCGCCCCCTGGAGGCACCTGTCAGGGCTAATTCACCACATATGGGCCCGGCTTGTCTTTGAAATCCTAGCAATCGCACTCACCCTGCTTGTGGAGTAATGTTTCCTTACAGAAAGGGTGCCACTTTAAACAAAGTTAAGTGCCTGGCCCACTGCAGATGAGGCCGCAGGCTGGGTGGTTTGTCCTAAGGCCACGTGTGTGTCATCACTGGTCCTTAAACCTGAGAGCACGCTGTGGATATAACACAGTCACCAGATTTGTATTTGTCTTTGTCACGTGTGTGTGCTGCCAGTGGACCCTCCAAAGAATAACGGCTCGTGACTGCTATTTTAAATCCAGATGAGCTCCTTGCAATGTGGGATAACACAGCGAGGGAATCGCTGGGAACATTTGGAGACCAGATGGACTTCGGCTTTACTGTGGGGCCGGAGGATGTTTGCGCTAATGAGGCCCGTACGTCTGAGCCCTGTACTTGCACCAGTGACCCCAGCCTCTGGGCCTGGTCAGCACTGCAGGGTCCGACCTCCGAAGCAAACAAACGCTGACCATCCGACCCCAGTCTTCTGACCAGTGAGCTGAAGTGCTTGCAGTCGAATTATTGTGTGAAATTCCCCAAAATCACTAAAGACCAAATTGATTTCTTAAATTATTAGCTAAGTCAAAACTGAAGGATGTCTGTGATGCTTTTCTGACAAGAGTCACTTTGCGCCTGGTTTGCTTCAGTCTGTGTTTGTGTTTTGCTATTCCAGAATCTTACATTCAAAACCACTGTGAAACATTTTGGTAGCTCTTCTGACAGCAGAAAGAAGGTGTAGATAAGAAGGCATGTTAGGCTCAGCCTCCAAAGGCTTTGTGAAAGGAATTGTTTTCACTTTCTGTGTTTCAGAAAGACCTCAGAACTATATCTTGTGACATTTTTCAAATTTATCCTTTCTCTGCCAGACTCCCAATGTGCCTTTTTAATGACTTCCAGACAGGGTTGTATCTGTTACTGTGAGTGCCAGAGGTAACGGCTGCTCTTAAGGGACAGGATACAGTTTTGTTATTTGTTATTCCATCTCTCCTGTGTGTTGATCTTTTCACAGAGAGAACAAAGAACAGTGTGGGGAAGAGTTTTAGTTGTCTTTAAACCTTTTTACACCTAGTGACAGCTTATCCTGGTTTGAACCAAGTGTCTGCTTCACTCACCAGACCAGATTTGATTCAGTGTCAGGAGAAAATGAGCTTTACACCAATACTAATTTATTACTCTCTTAATATTGTTCATCATGTTACTCTGTCAAAGTGCGCTCTGTATTGTTATTTAGAACTTTTTATTACTATAACTAATCAAGCATCTCAACCACAAAGTGCATAGTTAAATAATTTTTAATAATAAAAATTAATAAAGAGTGAAAACTAAAACACAGTATAGAGATTATAGACAGTACAGAGACAGAGATTTTATGTCATTTTTTGTTTCAGGAGTGGCAGAATTCCATTCAGAAGAATGCTGGCCTGGCCTTCATCGAACTCATCAATGAGGGAAGGTAATTAATCACACCCTAAATTAATTTCACTTTGTTGTTCCTGATGCTCAGCTGACCAGTTCAGAAGTCTGATTTATGTGGTTACCTGTTCAATTTTCAAACCATTTCACTCTCATTCAGCCACTTGATGAAAGGCTCTAAATATAGAATGTGGAACTTACAGTGAAAACAGGAAAGCCTGGTGTTGCAGTGAAGTGAAGCATGAAAGCAAATATCTCATGACTAACATCTGCTAAAGTTTTGATCTTGTGTCTGCTCTATAATCACCTCCTGAAGCAGCATTTAAATGTTTACTGTCTGCAGATAAGAGGTAGAGTTGTTCATTTATTCGTACCCTACAAACACTCCTCTTTCCATTACGTGTTTTTTGGTTGTATGTCTTCACTTAAAATTGTGAAGCTGTAAGGGAGGTCTTTGCTGGGAGAAAGATGTTTGGAATGGTGACAGGAGCACAGATTAGCTCATTGGCCTGAGCATGTGTTACGTGCTTTCACGCTGGGTGTGTGTTAGTAAAAAGCAGTAGCACAGACTGAAGGGAGCACAGAATTAAAGAGGGACCCTCCATGTGCTCAGTCTCAGAGCCAAAGAGAAAGGTAGGGATTCCTTCCTGTTTGCCTTTTCTCTGTCCTATCCCATCCGGTCTGCCCCTTTCTCTATGTCTGCCTCCCCCCTTTTTCTTTCTTTGGCTCCATCCTCTATTCTGTCTGTCCCGTCTCTCTGACTTTCTGAATCTCTTCATCTTTCTTTTCCTCTCTTGCCCTTTCTCTCTCTGTCCTACTCTCAACCTCATCTTTTCTCTCTCACCGTGTCCCTCTGTCTCTCACCCTATCTGCCCCTGCCTCTCCATCTCTCTGTCTCTCTCCCCTTCTTACGTTCTCTCTCTGGGCCAGATCAGCCCGCACGCCCATCTGCCACCCCATCTGTTGAAGCCCTCCCTCCCTCCCTGCCGCCTCCACTCATTCCGCACCCAGAGCTCCAGTCAGCTCCGTCGTGTGGTGCTGTCCAGGGTGCTGCAGTGCAGGAGATTCCTCACTGACCCCCTCCAGCCTGCACTGACAGTACCAGGCCTTAACCCTGCTCCTGGGAGTTCAGCAGCAACCTGCACCAACATCTCAGACATAACCATGAACATTTTATTGAATAATAAATATAGGCTTGGGCAACACATTTGGGCTCCCTTCCTGCCTCCTACAATAATGAAACAGCGTAGTACAACAGATCAGTTAGGATGGGGCTTGATAAATTAATGAAATGCAGGAGCTCTCTCTGATATATTCATAATCTATTTATTATTTTCACGCCCAGTTTACCACTGGAGTGAGACATGCTGCCACATAAGATTAATTCTTTATTATTTGCTGCTGGAAGAACAGTATCCTCAACATTCTATGAGTGAGATTCTTTTCGGAGTACTGCATTATTGTGTATAGGGAAAAATCACCGTGGTCCTAGTTTGAAATTTAAGTGCCTAAAATTCCATTGAAGTCTGGCCAGTGAAAGAGCACATGATTATCAGGTGACTACTCTACTTCCTGAAGGCTCTCTGTGATGGAGGGAATGTAGGACCTGGATCACGTGTTCAGAAGTGTAATTGAAGGGTTGAAGAAACACAGAATCCCAGGAATAATTAAAACACAGAGAGCTTAATTGTGTGTAAAATGCCATGTTGTCTAAAAATGTATTCACATGGCAGACACTGTGTATATTTTTCCAGTGTTTATAGCCTCTTACTACTGACTGCTCTTATCCAGTCTGAATTTGGAAGTGAAAAAGCATTCATGTTACAATGTAGCTGAGGGTGCATTGCAGTGTGAATACAACTGAGATCTTTGAAATAGTTTTCCTCATGTATATCATTTCATATGGAAACCAGCTAAACCACACTGGAAAAATAACGGGCTCTAATTAAAAGATCTCTAGACATATTAGTGGGTGGAAACATCACTGTTAATACATACTAACTACTTCAAAGATTTTTTCCCTTTGGTCATTGAGCCACATTTTTTGGTTTATTTTTCTTTAGGAAAATTGTGGTAGCCCTGTGCATTAAGAGTTCCCAGGCATTTGGATGTCTTTTTTTTGGAAGTATTTGGGCCCCTGACTGCAGCCTCTGTTTGCATTCTGTTTTGTGGTGGGTCATAAAGTCTCATGTTCCAGTTAGATCATAGCACAGGAAATCCCTGCTTCAGCCTCGTGGCAGCTCTCCCAAACAGCACCAGAGTGGAGGCAGACAGAGCGGAGTGTGGAGTGGGACAGTCTGAAGTCTGACCACAGTGAGAAACTCACCCAAAGCTCCTCAGAGGAAGGAACATGCTCAGCTCTGGGGGGAGTTAGAAATCAGGTACTTTTGTAAATGTCGTCACCATGCGAGTGTGATGTTGGTCTCTCTGCTGTCCACAGACTCCTGTGCCATGCCATGAAGGACCACATCGTGCGTGTGGCCAACGAGGCTGAGTTCATACTCAACAGACAGCGGGCTGAGGATGTCCACAAGCACGCAGAGTTCGAGGTAGGCTGGCCACAGTCATCGCAGCCGTGGGGGCAGTGGAAAAGGGCTCCTCCTGCTTTCAGAACTCCCCCATGCGAATCCAGGCTCTGCAGAGCTTTGCATGGAGGTGTGTGGTATTTGGGGCTCACCTTTGACCGGGACCATTAAAAACAACCATGTCAACCCAGGGAAGTAAAACCACAAGCACCCGGGAGTCTCCCCCAGCCCGGCAGTCCACGATTTATACCTTCACATAATGAGTGTTTCACAAGAGACCCTTTTTTACAAGGCTGTAAATTTGGATTCTGCTTTGCCTCATGCACATCTCGGTTTGTCAAGTTTACACAGGGGTGTGCTCCCTGGCACTTATGAATGGAAAATATTTCATCACAGGCAGTCTCCACTATACATCTCTCTGCTATATGTTGTGTCTCATTTGCTCATAAAGTATTAAGGAATGTGTCCGATACATGTCAGACAATTCTCTGCACTTCTGTCTGTTGGAAAGTTGAGAAGTTACCCTCTACACAGGCATACAGTTCATGTGCAGCCTGCTGTAACATTACACTGTGTTACAGCTGAACAATGCCTTGCAAACTGGCTTTCCATCCCACAATGCCATGCCCTCTCAGACATCAGACAGGTATATCACAATAATAAAATACTTTTTATTATTTTTTGTAGTACCGTCATGGTGTAGTCTTGCATGGAAAGTGTAGTGGTAGTGCAAAAGGCGAACCAGCATGTAAGGGGCAATGTAGTAGCCATGACTCCTTATCCATTTTGATCCTTATGAGATAAAATGCCTTATGTTCTGTCTAATAAAAGATGTAAACTACTTGTTAGAATGCATCCCTCCCAATTACATTAATTATTATGAGAAAGAAGAACCCACAGTATCTGGTTTCCTGTCCAACTTTTTGGAAACGTATCTTGGAAATAAGATAGGGATGTCCTGTATTATTATTCATGTTTTATTTGTTCAAATTTGAGTTTAGTGCAGATTAAATAGCCCCCAAGATCATGTTGTTCTAAATGAATCATGAAAAGGAGGGAAAATGACCAAGGCACAGCATTTAAAATTCACAAGAGAACTACATTTGCCAACAGCACAACTACTGTTTCATCTCCTGTTCCTGAGAAATGCTCATCGGGTTTGGTTGCTATTCACCTCTTAGTCCGGCACTGGTTCCATACATCCATCCATTAGGCTGAACATTCAGGAAATAGATAATATGATTTTGCAAGTCCTCTGGTTTCAGGCCAAATCCTTGTATCCCTTTGAGGGACGTTGGTTGCATGGTAACTTACATGATGAGTAGAGATTGAGTTGTCTTTCACATGAGGAATATGTTGAGGTGTTATTTCTGAAAGAATTTAATTATAAAGCACAAAATTCTATTATCTTTCAGGTTCTGTTAGCAAATCAAATTTGGAATCCTGTCAACGGGCCCTCCCAGAGTGCTGAAGTCATGTGTCTATGCAACATTACCTTTAATTTTGGTCTGTGCAAGCCTTTTAATGGCTAACTTTAAATAACTGTTCCAAAGGTCATTTTAAATGTGTGCAATGCACACAAATTGTTTGTCTGTTTTAATGACATTTCCAACCGATAACATGCATTATAATGCAAGAGAGAACCCCACGCATCTCCTTGAATGCAGTCTGTCAATGACGGACGTGACATTCTCCGCCCCTGACCTTTGATAACTCTCAAGTACCATTTATAGTAACATAACGCAAAACACTGTTAATTAATTAGTAATATCTCTCATGCATAAATTCTAAGTGACTGCGTGTCAGGACCAGATGGCATATCATAAAAGATAAAAGACAACACAAATCTTCCCACCCCAAACAAATGAATGATTCCTGTGACCAGGTTTTATTTATGCACTCATTTTTCATTTGATTTGCTCCCCTGCCACAAGTTCCAAAATAGTTTGAGCCCATTAACCTTGACAGCATGGCCTGTATTCTCCAGAGGCCTCTCTAAGTGGGTTGGGTTCTCCAATGCTGTGTGGAAGCACCTGGCAGAGCACCAGTGAATACAGAGTCCCCTCGTGTATTCAGTCCTATTTACAACTCTAGGAATGCTTTAACTGTTACAGCCTGTTTCTTTTGTGCAGTCAGTGTCTCACCTCAAAAATTGTAAACCTACCCTCTAAAGGGACTTTACATAGTTGTAAAAGCAGAATCACACAGCAGTATCTGAATCAGAATCTGAATGATCTGGTAAGTCATTATCTGGTTTTGGGGGAGCTGGTTAGCCTGCTCCTGTAATGACTCAGCTTGAGGTGGATCTCATGGTGTCCTCTCCTCTGTTTTTGCATCCCCAGTCAAATTGTGCCCAGTACGCTGCAGACAGGAAGGAGGAGGAGAAGATGTGCGATCACCTGATCAGTGCAGCCAAGCACAGAGACCATGTAACTGCCAACCAGCTGAAGCAGAAGATCCTCAACATCCTGACCAACAAGCATGGGGCCTGGGGGACTCTCTCACAGAGGTGAGAGGATGGGGCCTGGGGGAATTTCACAGCAGTGCAGGGATTGGGTCTTGGAGATTCTTTGACAGAGGTGAGGGGCTCGGGTCTGAGGGTCTCTCTCTCACAGATGTGCAGGGATTGGGATGAGGGACTATCTAACAAAGGTGAGGGAATGGGGTCTGTGGGACTGTGTCACAGAGGTGAGGTAGGGATTCCAGAGACCCTCCATTCTCTTCATGCAGGGTGTGGGATCACGGGAGGAAGGGGCTCAGTGACATTGAATGTGGTTTTCTTGTTATCCAGTGAGGTCAGCCTGTGGGTCAAAAAACTCAATTACTGTAGTAAGCACCCTAATCCTCTGGGGATTGTGCATTGCATGGGGTACTGGAAGCAGACACACACACACACACACACACACACACACACACACACACACACACCCTGCGCCACACACATTAGAACACAAGGGGAGTGTTAAGATGCCAGAGGGTGCAATTAAGCCAGTACTATTCTCTGTACACACTGCAGCTTGGGGTGTGGAGTCAGAATGGTAACTTTACTAATAAAACCATAAGAAAGAAATGAAACATCAAAAGCTCAAGTTAAATTATATTTTCAGACCTGGTAAAAGGGTGCTGAAACTTCGCATTGGCAGTGGCAGACACAAGACACATTGACTGCTGTTTGGAAGGGTTTCTAAACACACCTCAAAGTGACAGCTTCTGGACATGAGTCAGACTGTTTAGACATCTTAACTAGGCTGTCAGTTGTATCCTGAGAAAGTCCAGAAGTCTGCTGGCCAACCTTGAGCTAAAAACCTCTGTGAGAGAATTTGCCATCATGAATATCTCCTGACTGTGGGATGGTTCACTTGTTGAACACACATTTCCTGGTACTGAGAATATGAATACCTTATATGGGGTTGGAAGTGACCCTTTGCCCTTTGTAATTATGAGAAGGCAAATATTACATTTACATTACATTTATTCATTAACACAAATGAAATGCATTTGATTTAATTTTCTAAAAGTTAAACAAAATTATTTGACATGTTGGTTGTTTTTAAGGAGGTAATTTTTTTTCTCACTGCTGGCATTACATTAATTTTGACTGTTCTAAGCTATAGTGAGGGTGCAGGAGAAAAGGCCACATTTTGGCCAAGCTTCATTTTCAGCAGGGCAAGTGTTATTCAGGAGAAGGCTGCTTTTCAAAGAAAAGAAAAGACCATTCAGATTAAGAGAGGAGGGTATTGTAGTGCAGCAAGCACGTAGCATTACCTGTGCTCTGTGGTCAGGCAATGGTGTGGTGTAGTGGTAAGGAGCGAGGCCTGTAACAAAAAGACTGCTGGTTCAGTTGTGCTGGAGCACTGGCGCTGTACCCTTGGGGAAGGTATTTAGCCCACAATTGTCTCAGTAAATATCCAACTGAAGGAATGGATAAAAATGAAGGAATGGATAAAATGTAATTTGCTCCGGCTAAGAGCATCTGCTAAATGATGTAATGTAGCGGGGTGGGCCTGATGTTGGTGGTCCTCTGTTAGACATGTGTTGTGTTTTCCGTTATACTATGAAATCCACTGTGGTGTGTAAAAAAAAAAAAAAGAAATATGAGGCAACATTGTGTGAGCTCTGTGTTTTTGTTATTCTATACAGCAGTGCCAGTGTGCAGTCACTTATTACTTACTATTCTTGTCTGTAGAAAAGTCCTAGATGTAGCACACAGGTGTGTAAATGACGACAGTGGGAGTAGACATGCAGGGGGAAGTTAGATCTCTTCTGCACTCACTAGTGCTCTTCTACACTCAGCGAAAACCTTCAGAGCCGTGCCCATGCAGTACAGTTGTTTTTGGTAAAGCAGGACATGATGTGTTGAGTTTCGGGAACGTGACCATTTTGTGCCATTGTGCGGTTGCAAGCAGCTTGAAAGCATGCACCCTGTCAGAACCATACACCCTGCACATAATAACCAAATATTTCTTAGTTCATACTTTATGTTTTCCCGGTGATGAATGTGCTTTCCACTGAGTCTGCATCAGTAAATCAATGCTTTTTCAGATCAAAACAGTAGAGTGTAGTATTGATCCAGTGTAGTATTGATTAAATGAGAATGAAAAGACTTTGATACAGCTTTAACTGGTCAGCATTCTGACCTCTAATGGTATAATATCAATTCTAGCTTTCTACTGTACAATCAACTTGGAAATTGAATTTACTGCTTTATAAAAAATAGATTTTCCTAGTCTTTTCCAGTCCTCCCCCAAGTGATCCCTGAGTATGGTATAAAACCACCAGAGGACATGAGCTGTCAGGAGAGGCCTAGAATTATATAGCGCTCCAAAACCCAAAGGGTTTCACTGTAATTCCTGTTAAGGACCTTTTATTTGGAAGTCATTAATGAGATAGTTCCATTCCTGCCTCCATTTCATTGGCAGAAGAGATTAATGGAGGGTTCTGTTGAGATGAATGTAGTGTCGATCATCTCATTTATATGTCACTTGTACAGACAAAATAAAGCTACTTCTCAGAGTATGACTTATTTTGTCAAGAACAGAGGACAAGTTGTGGCTTCAGGTCTTGCCTTTGCTGTGTGGTGTCAGTATAACATGAATCACAGTTACAAAATGAAATACTTGCTGTTTGGTGCAGGCGATTTGAAGAGAGTCAAGTCCAAGTGGGACAGATAATGAAAGCAGATATTTGGTGGAATACATGGAACTCTGTGGTGGCTGCATGCTTTCTGAGGTGTGGGTACTGTAGTACTGTACCGCTTTCATTGCTAGCCCTTAAATAACTTTAATGGTGTGGGAGAGACCTACAGAAAATAGAATGGTATTTATATTCCCCACAACTTTCTTCTTTTTCAGAACAGGAATATAGAAGAGGTGTGTAGAGCTGGCAGTCAGTCAGGACTGTATCCATCGTGAGGTTATTTTCCTGTATAATTGCTTTTTTCTTCTTATAGAATAAAATAAAAGAAAGCCTGCATATATCTGTGGAGACCAACAGTTTCAGTTTCCCTTGATGAACACAGAGTGTCACCCATCTGTAAAAAATGATAACAGTCTGGAGTTGGATAACAATTTTATGATAGAATGAACACCTCAGTCACACAACACTCCTTGTGTCTGCCCACAGCTTTTGTTCTGTCTGCCGACAGCATTTGCTTTATCCTTCATTAATGTTTGTTGTGACTGCCCAAATTGGTTGTTTTGTCTGCGTATAGAATTACTTTAGTCTGCATACAGCATTTGTTGGGTCATCCCTTAATAGTCATTGTATCTGAATGCAACATTTGTTGTGTCTGCCTTTAATGTTGCCTCTGTCTGATATATCTGGCATCAGTGTCACAGAAGCTGTCCCTGTGGATCAAGCAATCCCACCTCCTGAGATGTGCCGTAGGGTCGATACATGGAACTGCAGGGCACAGGATGTGCCTTTCAGATTAAGAGATTCTTTCAGGAAATGAGAAATGATCCAGTCTAAATGCTGTGTTTATGATGCGCTGTGTTCCCTGTTCCTCACCTGTGGTTATAAATAGGAGATTGATACAGATCGGCCAAGCATCTGTATTACTCTATGCTACTATTCAAGCAGTCAGTCTAAACACCTTGTGCACTTGCACGTGTCTTGCTGTGTCCCTAAATCAGCCCTCCTCAGATTGGTATGAGGCCAGAGGCCAGACTACTGCATCCCACCTGACTGTCCCTCAAGCTCCTCACTGTTCAGGACCCACACTGATGGCAATAGCAATGTTGATGCATATTGAGACATTTCATACTCATAAGCTGATTCACAACAAAATACGTGGGGAAGTGGGTGAGGAAAACCATTTCAATTAATATATTTTTTGTCAAATTTTTCACAAAGTTGCTGAACAGATTCCACCATACAGTGGTATGAACAACGATACTTGTATGGTATTGAGTGAAGGTGATTTTCAATGTTTTGGTGATACCATTTTCCTCCCTATCCTTAGTTTGTTCTTGACCCTCTTACAGCTCGTCCTGGGAGGGGGGTTTGAGTTGGTTCTTGACCTTAGTACTGCCTGCACTAATGATCTCTGGAGAGGGGCCCATTCACACAGCTGCTAATTTCACATGTTTCTAAAGTGGGGCTTGACTCCATCACTTCATTGTGCTGAATTTCTGATTGATTGCTGCTTAACTGTCCTTGCAAACGGTGGCAGCAGCAGTTTCTCTGTCCTTAGTGTTTGAGTCACATCCACTGAGTCCTCAAGTGAGTTTCAACATCTGTTAAATCGTTCTGTTCCTTTATTTCATATGGAATTGTTCTGCCTTGTGTCAATTTATGAAGGAAGTGACTTTGGTGATGCATTTATTTTTATTTTTCTTTTCATTTTACATTTACATTTACATTTATTCATTTGGCAGACGCTTTTATCCAAAGCAACTTACAAGTGAGGTACAATACAACACAAGCGAAAAACCATACAGAGTCAACAATATTAGAAGTACTGCATGACAAAGTTCCAAAGGTTGGCCAGGCGACCTTTTCGAGGCTGATGCAACAGCAGGGATTTGACTGATAATATTTGAACATCTGACCATCAGAAATCCTGTTATGGGTTTCCAGAAAATATATTGCACCCTGTGCGAGCAAGGGAGTTAATAGTGGCATTGGAGGTGGACAGAGAGGGTGTTTGATTTGAGCGGCTGTCTGTTGAAGCAGACACCACATGTTTAGTGTCAACGGTGACAGGGTGCAGGGGAGTGGTGGAGTGTGCGCTGGGGAAACTGTTCCCCCTTCCCAGGCCTGCCTCAACATCACAGGGCCTTTGTGACGCTGATGAAAACCAGTCCCTCCACCCCTTTAAAAGGACCGGCTGCTGATTACCTTCATTTATCATAATTATCCTTCAAATGGAGCCATTTAAAATGAATACAATGGTGTATTATTGAAATTTTCGAATATTTCTTTTCCTCTTTTTCCCTCTTGTGTGGCCAAACATAGGATAATGCTGTCTTTTCCACTAGGACAAGTGAAATGGTTTAAATGTGAGTTGTGGCAGAGAGACCCGAGTATTTGTCATGTTCTGATATCGCTGTACTCATTGGTGCTTGCTCTGGTGCTGGTTGTTAAAAAATAAATGTCACATTGACATCAATGGATCACTATTTTCAGTGGACTGTACTTGAAATCCTTTAAGGTGAACCCATCAGGGTTATGGTCAGCACACACAATGGACTGTGATGGGAGCCCATTGCTGGGAGGTAAACCGAAAGAATTTTTCTGTTCGAATGATGTCCCCACATTAGTGAAACTGTGTCTATGTGGTGACAGGGATTGATGCTTTCAGAACAGCACAGGCAGTCTGTAAAGGCTTTCTGTACTCTCAATGTGGCCTTGTGTAGAGGGGAGCAGCCAAAGGTTAATTGCTCAATGAACTGGTCCTGGTTCCGGGCCAAGACCCAGGCCATAACTTGCTGTGACCTTGCGTGTGCGCGGGCCTCCGGTGCGTGCGCCCTTTTGAATACGCGATTGTGGCCTGCAGTGGAAAATGCTCGAGCCCAGGGCAGCATAAGTGGTCAGAGGTCAGGGATCAGGGGCCATATTAGGACTCCCATTGGCTGAATAATTCATAAAGCATCTTATTTAATTTCTTTCCAGATCATATGCTGCAATGATGGGTAGAACCACAATCTGCTACACAGAAAGAGAGACGGACAGACAATAAAGAGAGAGAGGATAGATTTAAAGAAGGCAGAGTGAGAGGGGAGGGAGTGGAGGGAAAGTGCCACCCTCGTGAATGAGACGGGGTCATTATCGGCTGAAGTGGACAGAGCGTCCAGTGTTAAACAAGCACTTGTGGTGGAACACTGCATTTCAGCACAGAGGAAGACTGACAGGGGCCCGTGATTCAATCTCACTTCCTTTTCATTCTCACCCCCCCGGTGAATTATTGCTGTGAAATGTAAGGGACAATAATTTTGACCCGTGCATCTCCTGGTCATTCCAGTCCAGGCTGTGGTCAGCAGCCTCCTTTTACAGAATGATTTCCGCCACTAAACCTCGCTACTTGCTTGAGGCATGACCCAAGTACAATGTCATAGCTTGTGAATTTACAACCAAACGTGTTACAAAATATAGAGCACACTTTTTCTCATGTCATTTTGATAAATCTTTCTTCCTCCAGCACTGGCATTTACTTCTGAATCATTCACTGTTATAAATAGGCCAAGTTCCCCATGGAAAGATGTAAATTATTGCTTTGATAACTCTAATAAAGTGGTAATTACACATGTGTATAAAAATACCAATTTAATTTTGGTGTGACAAAAGTCATCAGTTGTGAGCAAAGTTTGTGTCAGAATACAAATTGAGTTCTTGTGTATTTTGCCAAAACATGTCTTAAATGTAAAATGTTAATATGAAAGTACCATGCATACTTCTTTAAAACTAGCCAAAATGCCATCAGGAGTGATAAGGCATGTAAGATTATGTATTGACTTTGAAAACACTGTCCCGTAAGATGCCAGTAAAACTGTAAACTCAGTCAATATGCAGTAGAGTGATTACTCAGTCACTACAGAGGCTTATAGTTAGACTTATCGCAGAGAGATAGATTAGCCTTGATTAACTCAAATGAAACAGATAGAGGAAACAAAGGAGAGTCAAATACACAGTGCAGCAAAAAACATTTTGCAGCCTGTTTGAATCTTAATTATCTGAGAAACTGCCTGGCAGTTTAGATAAGACTGCCTGGCAATTAAGATAATTGTTTGTTGTATAATTTTTTAGTATCGTATTCTCACTGGTTTACTACTAGTATTTATATTTTTCCCTGTGTAATCTCACACTTGCCTTTTAATTCATGTGTTCTCTCCTGTAAACCTCTTAACATATCTTTTTCTCTGCCTCTCTATACCCCCCCCTTTTCTCTGTTCCTGCCCTTTCTCCTCTCTCTCTGGTGGAAATGTGTGGATTGACAGGTTGGCAGGGCAGAGACTTGGGCTACTTGTTTCATTTAGCAGTGAACAAGCTTTAAACATCCTGTCAGCATGCACATACAGTACACACACACAATTGATTTTACATTGTGGCTTAGTGCTTTATGTTGCCAGAGCTGTAAGTCTCTTGGGAAGCTTGATTTCTGACAGTTGTAGATGTAATATACACATCACAAGAGCGTGGTCTGTGTGATGGGATTCCCTTGTTACACTGTTCTGTTATGACTGTCTTGATATTCTGATGAAGAAAAAGCTATGCTATGGAATTTTTCTTGAAGGTAATAACTTAGCATGTCAGCGTGTCACACGGTACAGTGCCCGTGAGTGTGTTTTCTTTGAATTTTCAACAACATCTTAGTATGTCAACTGTAGACAAGTAATCATTTTGTGAATGCAAGGATATGCTGTAAAATCAACCAGCAAAATTCTGTGGACAGGCAGAAACATTCTGTCACATGATGGGCCATTATGTTACTCTCAGCCCTGACACGCATTTGACTCTTTATGAAATATTGAATTGAAAAAATTCATATTAGATTATCCTATTCCTATGGGTGACTGGAACTGGTAGTTTGCACATTTACTAAATACATTACCAGCTATTGAGCTGTCATGGTTCAGTGAGGAATAACGATTCCAAGAAAATGCACAGGCAAATAAGTTTACATTTGTTGCGTAAAACATTTAAATCAATAAACTGATCCAAATGTATTATTTTTGCATTTTACAATAGAAATTGTAATGCAATTGTAATGTGAGTTCTCAATGCCAGTTAGCCATCACCTACATTTCATTATTTCTAAACCTTGTTTGGAATAAATAAATTAGTGTGGATCAATGTATGCTCCTATTTAATATATAAGTACACAAATACATATTGATTGATCTTAATAGCGTTGCATGGATCAAAGTAATATTGTTCACAAATTATGAATATATATATGAAAAAAACAATTGGGTCACATTTATTCACAGCCCTGTGAAAAAGAGGTGGTTGGGTAGATGGATGTATAGGTAGGTAAAACAGTAAAATACAAGGCACATATAGCTAAGTACTGTATAATGACAACACACAGTGCCTTTGAAATTTCTCCAAGTGAACAGTAAAGTGCTGTGTAACCTGGTCTTGGCACATAATGGTTTAAATTAGCTCCAAGTAATAAAATGATCCCTGTGTTAGGATCTCAGGAATAATCATTTACAAAGATGGAAACCATATGCTGGAGCTTTTTCCCCACTCTGCAGCCTCGCCCCATTTTTCTGCTGTTAAAAATAGTTAATACAAATGCAATTTTCTTTGGGTTAGTCGGGGCCTGGGGAATCATTTCAATGAATATTTCAGCACATTATTTTAATCAGGGCTGCATGTATGAGAGTAGAGAAAACTCTGTAGGCTTCTTCTTTAAATAATGTGAGCAGCCCCCCAATCACTGCATTGATGGCCTGTCTTTTGATTTACAGAACTTGTTAAAAGCACAGTAAGAAAGGAGGCAAGCTGTGCCATTTATACTCATAATCTGATCCTGTGTTTGTTAATGGGAACCAATGATTTATGAGCACAGCAGCTGTTACTGCTGTAGCAGGCCCTGCAGACTCACCATGGCTGCCTGAAAAGGCTTTGCGCCACTCTGAGGTGGTTGTTGCGCTGACCTGTAGATTTCAGGTATGGATTTTTTAGAATGTTAGATGTTCACCACACATCAAATCACACCTACATCCATTCCCCTGTTTGTGGGAGGTGACCTGGAGGTAGGAGCAGGGTTTCTAACTCACACCTCCCTGCAATTTCTGTCATTGAAAGACTGTACCTCCATGTACTCAAAAGGTGTTGAAAAGTGAGCCTGAAGAGATGAGATGAGAAATGAGAAATGAGATTCGAAATCAGGTGCTTCTAAAGTTACATTCTGTGGAGAGGTGTGTGCTTCTGATTGAAAAGATAGCCCACTATGTCCCCTTACGAGATGAAGGAAGGACAAAGAAAAAAAACTAGAGAAAGGGTTTGTAAAATATTCAGTCCATTTCTTTTCAAGGAGTGAGACAGTGTCAAAAGAAAGTGGGGTGTTTGTCAGACTGATGGAATAACCTGAGTGCTACCTGGGTATAGAGGCAAATACTCTGACATTTATTAGTTCTGAGGGATAAGCTTTCCTTAACCTGTATCTCCGTTCCCCCCCTCTCTCCACAGCCAGCTGCATGACTTCTGGCGTCTGGACTACTGGGAAGACGACCTTCGACGGAGGCGGAGATTCGTGCGCAACGCCTTTGGCTCCACCCACTCAGATGTCACGCTCAAGGCCTTGGAGGACTATGGTCAGTGACTCCATCCAATATCTGAAACAAAAAGTAAAGACTCAGCTCCTGAGTAGCTCAGTGATTAAGGCCTTTGCTCTGAACACATCTGATCAGCTTCACGGTCCTGGTTTAGTCTCAGTCATGTTATCAACCGTTCGCTTAGGCCCAGCACTCTTGCATGACTACAGTGGTTGTCGTGGTGACACAAGCATAACATATCTAATTTGCGATTCCAAAAGTAGGACTGCATAAAGGGGAAAATGATTGTTTTATTTTGTTATTATATAACCCTCTGTGCTCCCCACAAATCGATTAATTCCTTTGCGTCACTATGCAAAGCCCTATACACAGGTATCTCCTCTTCTTTTCCCCACTTATGCAGACTGTCCCTAAAGGTGTGCTTGTAATTATATATGTAATGTGCTTTTCCCAGTACAAAGCAAAGGAAAGATGTGAAAAATGGAGCAGTTCGAAAATGTAGCAATGCGGTTGCATCTTTGTAGTGTAGTTGATGTAGTTGCGTAAGCAGCAGAGCTGACAGAAAATTCATGGTCCTTTTTAAATGTGACATATTTATGCCCTCTATCTGTAGAACATAGCAACCCAGTTACTACTATTTCACAGAGTTCAGAAGGAATCGCATTGCTGACTGGTGCCATTTTTCTCTGGACACATGACTTACCGTCACTGAACCATGTGTTCCTTGGATTCTGCCTGCTTGGCAGTGTCGATTTTTTTTTTTTTTTTTTTCCTGTTTCACGCTACACCGCTTTTTAAAAGAAGCAGGTCAATATTATTATACACTCTGGACTCTGGACACTAGCCTGTAATGGAAGGTAATGGAGGACAATAGAGGAGATCCTTGTAAGGTTTGCAGCTAAATGTATCGATTCGCACATGCGGTTACATGTTCGATCCATTTGCAGTGTGCTGTAGCACAGTGAGACCTCCTGCTGGTAAAAAGCATTCAGTATTTTCAGTATTCTATGCTTTCTTGATCCAATTTGGTTATTTTAATCTAGCGACATATTTAGTATTAATATTTACTAAAAAAAGAAAGACGTCATATATAGGTATAGGACATATAGGTAAAATGAATATCTGATTCTTCAATAATTCTTCAGTAATTCTTTAGTAATTCCACATTGCCTTTGTTTTCTTATATTCAGAGATGTCTGAATGATGTCAGATGAGTGTTTCAACTCAATGTCATGTGAGTTATACCCTTTTAGCAGACACACATATTCACCCCATACAGACGTCCATGTACCACACAGACTTAAAACCCTCACTCCTGCGTCACTGACGTAATTTCTTCATTTCATCACTGCATTACTTTTTTACCAGTCATGAATTTTTATAATATATGCTCCTATAAATGTCCGTAAGTGATATGCCCTTTAAAATTACATTATGTAAAATTATATATCGCATTGTAAAACTGCAGCTGCAAAATACTGTTCTTATATATTTTCATGTTGCAATGAACATGGAGGGTGCAGCTGCCCCGGGCCCACGGTTCTTCCAGTTGCAAAGGGGCCCACCTGACTGACTGAACATGCATTTTTGTTGTTTAGTTGAATATTTTGAATAAAGTTTGTTTGTGTGTCTTGATTGTGACAAAAAAATAAAAAGTCAGCCTGAGGGCGTAATGGTTTCGACCAACCCCTATAGCTAAGTTCCTTGCCGCAATATTTATTTTGAATGAGCAGAGACACAATAGAGTTACATAATTCACTGTCCAGTATCCTTGTGTAAGTGTACAAACAGAAAAATTACGCCCTCTGTTCGAGTCCCAATTTGGAACCTAGGCGATCGCCGGCTGTCTTGTTTTATTTCCCTTCGCTGTCACTGCTGACGGAGCCGCAGTATTTAAAAATGGTCTCACGCATGTACTCCGCATTTCTCTCCGTTCTGCCCTTCCATCTCCGTAAGTTTCCCTTTGGATCTGTCTTGCATCTCCATACAGCCTATAATGGGCTGTATAAGGGACCAGTACAGGTCCTTGCTCCCTCTGCAATGAGCCATCGGCTCCGCCCCTGCTGACACCCTAACCTGCACATTCCATTAAAGCCTCCTCCTGTAATAGTTTTTCCTGTAGTAATTTTGCAGTAGATATGAATGGAGGGTGTTGCCTGCTGACTGGAACTGGGCAAGCATGAAATAGAAGTCACATTAGTATTGATCCAGGTATTTAACAGGGGTTAAGTTAACCCGTCATGTCTTGGCTGCTGTCTCATTTCAGGTGATCAGGTTCTTGCTGATTGACTGGACCAGCTATCTTTGCATCTCAGGAAAAATAATTGTGATATAATTTATATTTTAAATAATATGCTATATAATATATATAATTAATATATTATTGATGTTCATTGCCAAAGCTGTTATTTATGTGGCAAAAAGTTGTTTTATGGTAAGAACATTCACATTTACAAATGAAGATTCACATCAGTGGGACATTAATGAAGAATGTCAGCAAGGTGCAGATCAGCAAATTGCTAATTGACAGGTAATTCTAAAAGCTGGGATTGCATTGGCCTATCTAGAGTATGACACTGATAGGAACAAAAAGATATCACAAATCATTAGGAGAGATGCCATGCAATATGGGTATTAAACTCGGATTTAGGTATTTAAATCTGAGCCTAATACCCATACTCAGAATACTCAGAGCCAACGCAGAATAAGTTAATCACTAATGAAGGTGGGATCCATGCTGTGTTTCCTCCACTCGAGCACTGGCTCACAGGTTGAGTAATAGCTCAGTGTGTGGCCCTGGCTGGGTCTTTTGCATGGGTTGTGTGAAGATGTAGTAGACCAGAGCTAAGACGGGAACAGGAGGGAGGGAAAAGTCTTTCAAACTATGTGTAATAATGTTTCCTAGTTGGGGTGGGAATTACCAAGAATGCCTTAGTCATATTTGTTATGGCCATCTCAAAATTGATGGATGATAAAATATTAACCGCAGGCATTTCCACAGGAAAGCAAGAAATTGCCTATTGTTAAACTTATGGAGTTTAAGAATATTGTATTGAGAAATGCTGTTGTATTATACTGAGATACATAATAATATTGCATTGTACTGAGAAATATTTGATCAGCTGAAGACAGTATTGCAAAGACAATCAAATATATTAATGCAAATAAGAAATATATTGTAATATGTTAAAATGCCAATTATTGACATTATATAATACATTAGATGGCAATTATTGACATTATATAATACATTAGATAATGTATTCTCTAAAATGAATTGTCAGTGTATAATTTTTTTGTTTTTACCATGGAAAGTCATGGCATTTCTTGTATTTCTGCTCATTTGGCCTTTCAGTGTAGGAAATAAACATATTCAAGTGAGGCCAGCCTCATGACCCTCAGAGATACTAAAGCCCACTTTTAGCATTTAAGCCAAGTAACATGCTGTCCAGTTGTATGTGTTTAAATTTAGAAAAAAATACAGTCATGGAACTTAGAAAAATGCATTCCTTGACTTAACTGAAACTATAAAGAACACAATGCTCATGCCACAGAAAAATGCCAGGTTTAAACATATGTGTATATAAAACAGTCTCTTGGCAACAGCAATAATATTTGATTTATGCACATTTAAGGCCTGTAAGTAAGGCTTCAGCTCTGTCTGCACCATACTGAACAGTAAAACTACTGAACACCAAAATGTTTCCAGGGACAGTTTTGCTGAAACTGTAACACTAGTTTGACCACAGGCTTACCGTAGCCATTTTATGAAGCTCTACTTCCAGCTGAATTTAAAACACAAAACCAAGAATAAGGAATCTAATGGATGCAAGTGGCAGGGACTGAAAACATCTGTTAAATACAATGCACAGTATTGGGGGGTTTCGATTATGTACAGAATTTGTCTGCAGTTTTAAAGAGCTGGATTTTCAGCTTCTCAGCTTAATGAAGTGCACACATATTTATGAGCAAGATGAATCTGAAGAATTGCAACTCATTCATACAGCTATTATATACTGTAGCACTACAGATGAAGATGGTTGTGCAGGGGTTTGAATGAATTTCTTTACAAAAAATATTTCATAGAATCTAAAATATTCGAGAGTTTTGATTTGTTTAACACTTTTTTAGTCACTGCATAATTCCTTTTGTGTTATATCATATTATATTATTGTCATTATTCCAAAATGTGGAAAATAGTTAAAATAGTTAAAATAGTAAAAAAAGAAAACCCTTCTATGAGTATGTATGTCAAAACTTTTGACTGGTACTGTAAATCATTTACGGTAATAACACTCTGGTCCCGAGTCTAGTGTTCTCGCCACTGCAGTCACACATTTGAAGTAATGTTTTAACAGTAAGGGGGACTATATATATGCACTTGCATAGTCTCATAATATTTACTGAAAGTGCGGACACATTGTTATGACACAGAGGAAGTTGTCAGTGGGAGGCTGTGGAGAGGCTTGTTCCGCCTGTCACAGTTGACCTGCGCCAGGATGAATAGAAGTTTGCTGCCTTTAAAATGGTACCCTCCGTGGAACCCTTCATAACGACAAAGAATAAAAAGAGATACGTCAGTGATCAATTGCAGTGATTAAATCTGGGCCCCCTCGTTCTGCCGTGTTTATGGAAACTACAGTAAATATTCTTGTCTTTTTTAACTAGTTTGTGATCATGCTCGTACATGTGTCAAAAAATACTGTCATTGATATATGGTACATTCTTTTTCTTGTCAGGTCAGTTCTGTTGAAGTTAAATTGTTATATCTGATTCTGCTCCTGGAATCCAGTGACAGGTCTCAGGTTTTCTGCCAAAGTCAAAGAAATCATTATTTTTTATTCTGTCATGTAATTCCAGCCATTTAGTCATGGTCCCAGTTCTTCAGTACTCCATACCATGAGGGATTGAAAAGTGTGATAGGTCCTTATCCTCCTATTGGTTCTGTCATAACTTTTGTGTGTTGGTCCTGTAACACCCACACGATCTGTGTGAATATTTTTGGAAAAGGCCTGTTGGGCCAGTGAGTTGGCTGCATCATATTGCTGAGTCATTAAGGCCAAATAGCAGTCGGGAAAACAGCAAAGTGCTAGTGCTGTGGGCTCTGTGGGTGATCTGTGGGATGGGGGCCAATGGCCAGTTAACAGGGTGGTGGGGTCACCCTGATGTAAGCATTGATACGAATTAATCTTGCATCCAATCACTTTTGATTTACAAGGTTGCTCCAGAGGGCAAAGGTGAGGGAGGAGTTAAAAGATTTATAATGAGGCTTTTCCAGACACGTCTGATTCTCTCTTCTGTGGTGGTGGCAGATTGAGCTCTAATTCACAAGCTGTGCTTTGGAGGAGAACTACGATGTCTGTGTCACTGTCATTCAGATGAAAATGGGTACTGTGCATTGGAGTGTGATTTTTCTTTGTTTTTTTTTGTTTGGTTCTCATTTTGGTCCTTTGCCCTGTTTTGCTGGTCAGAATTTGAATCTTTATCTATTGGCCTCCTTTTTTTTTTTTCGCTGTCCCATAATGATAGTTAAAAGGCTGCACTTTTGAGTTTTGCTTGTATTTCTTTAGTGCTCTGTGATTGCTATGTCTTTTTTACATCTTCACTCTTTCTCCTTTTGACCGTGACACAGAATCTAATTCTGAAACCATTCCCACCTTCTTTCTCTGCCTAATGTAAGCTTTGGAGATGACAGCACTTGAGATGACAGGATGACATTGGACAGAGAATCCTTTTTTTGTACCACTTACAGCAGTCAAACAGAACCTCATCAATACAGGGTACCTATTCCCCAGGGGTGTCAGAGGTCTAACAAGAGTGTTGTTGAAAAGAAATTTATCTGAACAGTGTCTCCTCTTTTCTCTCTTGCCATTTGGAATTTTTTTGGTTCTCATTTCTTGTCACTCTGACCTTAAAGAAGAAGGTAGGGGTTTAACTAATTTGTGTAGATGAATCCAAGATTTGGATATATGCCAAATAATCACACTGTTCTATTCTGCTAGTAAGATGAAATGTCTATGTGCTTCATAGGTAATTTACTATTAGCAAAAGACATGTTTTTCACCCTGACATGTGCACAAATCCCTGCTTGGATACATAGCTGAAAAGGTGAAATGTAATATGTTATCCATCTTGTGTAAATTTGTGGCAGTGCTCCAGTCAGCGATCAGTGACTGACCAGTGCCACCCCTACATTCACCCATGCAGGTGCTGAGGAGGATGAGGGGGTGAAGTCCAAGAAGTCATTCCGCAGCCAGGCCGTGGCCAATCAGAACCCTGAAACGGAGCTGATGCTGGAGGGTGATGACGATGCGGTTAGTCTGCTGCAGGAGAAAGAGATTGACAATCTGGCAGGTAAGTGACCGGCCACACCTGTCTTGTTACCATTTGCCTTGACCAAACCTGCAGACACACCTAAAGCCTTGCTACTCTTCCAGATTCACAACTCACCAGTCCTTCAAATACACAGTTAAACCCTAATGTTTTTTGTTTGTATTTCACCAAGGAAGTTGCCCTGACAAGGCTCATTGATAAAAGTATGATGTTTTCTTAATTTGCGGCAGTATACAGTAGCATGAAATGGTGTCTGATTATTACTGGTGTGGGTGTGTCCTTGTGTTCTTTGATTTTTTACTAAATATCTTCAAAACCAGAGAATGCAGAGACGTCATTTCTTCGCAGAGAAATACAGCAGTTGTTTCTCAGCGCATTGATAGCATTATGCAAACCTAGAAGCGTTATTTGAAATGGGGTAGTGTGTCAGGCTGAATAGCTTATCTCCTTAAAGTCTTACTTTGTCTCACAGCTTTTCTCTGATTACCACAAAAGAGCAACCTGTCTCTTAAGTCTGGCAAGAGGCTTGGAGCAAGCCACAGGCTGACCAACACATTTGTCAACATGTGATGACAGAAGAGTTTGCATGCAAACACATAAGTAGGTCAAGTTTCCCTAATAGCTCCTGGATAGTGCTACTGCACTGTACAGCAACAGAAACCTTTAGGTTCAGTTAAGTTCAGTAGGGCATTGCCATGTATCCCTTTGTTATGAGTTCAGTTTTCTGGTCTTGTGATAATCTCATTATTTGAAGAGTTCTCTTTTCAAATACAGAATACTACAACACATAGAGTGCTTTCAGACATTTCCTGCACAACAGTGCCCTCACTGACCGCCTCTTACCAGTGTCACTCTGGTTACTGATTCATTTCAAAGCAAGTGTGTACTGCTTCACACATGTATTCAGCAAACATGTTTGTGTAGTTTTAGTCCAAGCTCTTGCTAAAATGAGGCAGTCTGAAGTCCTAAGTACAGTGTAATACTTGTGGGTAGTGCTCCTGTTTCCACAGTGGTCCAGTCTCCAGGTACGTGTTCCTCTGCTGGGTTTCCTGGTTACTGTCAATGCTGTCATAATCGTTTGTTAACAGTTGTCTGTTTATCTTCATTTTTAGCACGTTTCCGTCCTCGATTATTTACTTCCAGAGGCAAGTTTTATAGTTTTATAAAATAATTTTGATAAAGCTAACCCCTGGATGAGGAGTGATCATTTATTGAATATAGCCAACACATATCTAAAACTAATTCAAAAGCAATCAAGAAGATAGCTTTGCAGTAGAAAACTAATTTTGGCATTAGAGACTAATTGGACAAATGGACCAAATTCTGAGTGCGCAGCCTGCCAAATTACGCATTTCAGCCTATGATCAACTAACAGTTTGTGAACATATAAGGCAGTCTGATCCAATTAATCTCTTCAAACTCACTCACGTAATTCCTGTAACGAATCACAGAATTAATCTCAAACGCCAAGTATTGCTAATGTTTCTCAGTGTGAGTAATTAGAAATTGTTTTCAATGACAGTATCATTCTGGGCAGAACTTAGGATCTCAGAAGTTATGGACTATTTTCAGTATATTCTTGGATGTTACATTTGGTAAACTCAGAAGAGCATGAGGTAGAACATATGAAAACTCCTTCACATTATGTCTTAAAGAAAATATTATTACAGTTTCTTTGTGAAGAGTCTGTACATATTGCAATGAAGCCATAACCAGTGAATGGAAAGGGAACTTCAGGCCTCCCATTTGCTTGTCCCGTTTACTTTTATTGTAGTAAAAAAAAAGAAAATAAAATAAATAAATAAATAAAAAAAAAACTGCACATTAGAAAAGCAATTTGCAATTGGCAAAGTGCTTGTTCTTTGGACAAGCCACTTTCAGAACAAGGTATCATATAATTTCCATTACTAGGTGCCCATCTTCTGTCTGCTGCTGCTATCTGAGATTCATTTTGGAACCTAATTTAGCCTGAGATGCTATGAGATTTTTTAATACCCTCAGTCTCATTATGGTTCTTTCAAGCCTTCTCTGTTCGTCCATCAAACTATGCAGTCAACAGAACTGGAGCAAGACTTCATTAGCTGGGTCTGGCTGGAGATTGGTAGTTAGACTTTGTATTTTATATATAATATTTTAGCTAAAAACAGTCAAATTTCCCACCTTCACACCCCTATCAGAGTCTCCATGGCCTGAAATAATTTGGATTCCATTTTTCATGCATGAGTACCTGATGTATTTTTTTTTTACCAGAATATAATACAGAAATCACATCTGGCAATGACAGTAAATTCCTGACATGTTTCTTGATTTCCCAAGAACAAAAACTGCATGCCAGAGAAAGGACTGAAAATAAGATCAGGGACGTCCCACAGAAAATCGGCTTAAAACTACTGCCATTCTGGACAGCTGCATTCATTAAAATAAACAAAATGATATGTTTGTGGTGATCACCATGAGTCTGTTTGCCACAAATAAATTTCACTGTATTTATTGTCATGGGAAAGAGCTTGTGGAAGCCTTGTGATGTAGTGTGTTGACACGCTCAGTTCTTAAACATGAACTGGAAAACCAAATGTAACTATTCCTGAGGTGGTTGTGTCACAATACTCATTTACTGATTTCTTCCCTTTGACCAAGTATTGGGTAGTATGTGTACTGCCCTGTGCTGGAATACAGAGGTTGTTCCACAGACACCAGCGTGACATACTCTTACTTTGGAACAGACAGGTTGCCAAGGGGAGAAAGCATGTCAGAAAATCAAAGAGAGTAACCTTTTGATTTTCTTTATGATAATTACATTTGGGAAAAAACTCCCCTGATTTCAAAGATTGTGAGAGTATGGAAAATGAAACCAGTGTAAAGATATGTTTTAATGAGAAAACCAAGAGGCAGGATGATGTTTTGCTTTTTCACCACCAGGGAACCTGTGTTTACAACTAACAAAAAGATTGAGGAGCACTCATGAACTTCTGCACTGATCAATTTAAAGATTATATTTTTATTCACTTTAAAATTCTTGGAGGAGGCCTGATTGTGCAGTAATGGGCACACCCCTTTTTCCCATAGCTGCTCTGAATGAGAGAGAGAGAGAGCTGAGGCTAAAAAGATGGAAACAGACACTTGAGGAGAAGAATATCCAGCTGTTTATTTGCAGCCTCATTGTTGGGGTCACTCCCAGGGCAGTGGTATCCAGAGACTGCAGCAGGACCAGCGATTATGGGTAGGGAGCATTTGGCAGCTCAGGCCCTACATTTGTGTCATTCTACAGAGCAATGTAGCCAAGCTGTAGTAAGACAGTTGCCATTGGGCACAGTTTCATTGATACCCCCTCCAAGGCGGAGCTCACTATGTCCCAGAGATCTGCAGTTTGGAACTGTTGGTCACAAAAGATGGCACAAGTTGTCATCTGCAATTGCCTTGGCAGCAAACGTGCTGTTTTGTCTGCTAGTCAGTGTCTCCCTCTCCAATAGAGATCCAGAATATACACAAGGGAGAACAGAGGATGCTTTTGGCCAGTGGAATGGACCATGGCATGAGCATAGGACTTCTTTGTTGACATCGCAATCTGCCTGGTTTAAATTTGTGGATGCTATTGAATGAGAGGGATCTTTAGGACAAGATATTTGCCTAAGGTCATTCTCATTAGTTCAATTCAAGCTTGTCGATTAAAAAAAGGAACCGTGAGCAACCTTCTGCCGCCTGCACGCATCTCCTAGTCTTCTGGAGTTTGATCTCTAGTGACACAGAGCTGCATGAAGTGGAAAGCAAACAATCAACCCCACCTCAGAGCACAAATATAATAGTACTATTTATTTTTTGCTGGGGTTGGATGGGTCTGGCCAGTATCATATGAAGAATAGTGATGGGATATGCTAAGTGAAATTGAATGTCTGTTAGGATTTATAAGATTATAAGAATTGGGGGAGCACAGAGTGGGACAAATTTCAGCTGGAGTCAAATGAAAATGCATTTGCTTTTGAAATTAATTTGGAAAAGACATTGTAATCTTTTTGAAATTACCTACACATTTTTGACAGAATGGTCCTAGATGCCTGCTTAATTGTACTGCTGTGTTCTGGTAGCACTTAGCAGGGATTGGCCATTTTTCCATGCTGGACATGAGTCAATGGAACTAATGAGTGTCTTTTTTAAAGGAGATTCATTTTCACTGCGACTACCTTGTCACTCTTGGTATGATTATGAGATTGTGGGGAGGGATATTAATACACTTTTGGCATTGTACTTAAAATCTCAAACTTCGTGATGGAGGCTGGGTTTATGTAAAAGACCTCTGCCTTACTACTAATTATGTCCAGGAAGAGAGATCACTTTTTATTAGTTCATTCCCAGTGCAATAGTGATGCAGTAACAACATTGAACAAAATTAAGTATGTTTTATGAAAAGAGATATGTAATTTGTCATCATAAAAATATTCTCTTTACTTAATTTAACGTGCGGTATTATAAAGGGATGTGTCAATAACAATATTTGGAAGTAAAGTAAGGTTAATATTTTCTAACTGGAAAATTTAATTAGTGAAGTTACTGAGAGAAGAAAGAAATGTGTTTTTCCATTGTCTTCCCGTTTCTACAAAACAACAGCAAAACTGTGATTGCTATTACATCTTTGAAATTTCCCACAATAGCTTGTGGGTATCCGCGGTTGTGACGCAGTTGTGATGAGAGGAGAGGCCCCTCTGCCTCCTGTTGTGGCCGAATAAAAAACAATAGGCCTACCTATTTTGGTACGGTCTACCCACTGTGGCATAAATTTGTGCATACTACTAAAATTGTACTTTCACCAGCACCCAGATGTCTGTGGGGTCAAAGAAAAAAAAATGCTATTATGTGATGTTTTCAGAATTACGTGTCATTTAAGGACAACTTTCAGTGTAGACAAACAATTCTATTCTTTAGCTCTGTTAGAACTGTACATTTTGGGAAAAGTGCTGCTATCAGATGGTATAACACTAGAAATATTTCATGTATTTTTATTGGAGAGGTTTTTTTTAAGGTGGGGTCTTTTGGTATTCTTGTTCTCACAGGGTATGGTAAATAAAAAACTTAACTGTTGATTTCTGGTTCTGTTTTACCCTCTATTAAAATGCAGTTAGAAAACCATTTGGTAGTCTGACTGCTTCTAGGCTGAATACAATCCAGATGGTATCATCTGAACCTAGTTCATCATGCCATATAAACCTTTCATTGAATATAGACCTAATTTGACAGCTTTTTGGCGATCGTTCCCCGGTTTCGTAGACTGTGTGTATTTCTTCCGCCGCACCTGTCATGTTAAATATGGCATGTGAATGATCACAGAGATGCCCCTCAGATGCGTAATCCACATGCGGTCAGTGTTGATTTCATCGACGTCTGCGTGCTGCATTCAGACGTATAGACTCTGACATTTCGAACTTGTGAATTCAACTCTTATGTTAATGCGGCAGAAGCAGCGGCAACAGACCTTTAATTTGAAAATGATGGGAGTCAAAACCGTTTCGTCTTCTAAAGCGTGGTCAGTATTATTTTAAATAATGTAGACATGTTTTATAACAACAGGAACAACGTTATTATTTTTAAAAAATGTCCTTTAAATAAACTGTAATACCAGTTTAATCAATACAGTAATTTATTTCCACGCAACAGGCTGATTTCGTTAGAGGTTTATAGATAACGATCTTCAAACATGTATTATCCCAAGCTGTGCTCCGTTTTAAGTTGTTGAAATATTCTATTTTTTCTTGACATTGTTTTATGCGATTCGCGATTGCATGTCAATACCCCTCCTCTCTCAATCTGAACGGAGAGAATTGTGCGTGTATTGTCGTTTTCTTTGTGCAAGTTTCGCTCGAGGTTACTGCTATAGCTCTTTTCCACGAAACCTGTTAAATAAGAGGGAGAGCGCGGCTGTAATTGAGAGTTTACTACCGACTGCGCACCAATAGCAGACGATTACCCTGTAAGCGTGATTCTCTTCCATGAGGACGACCTCGTACGTTAAGTTTAAGGAGTAAAAGGAATGCAGTAACTGGGAATGCTCCACAACATCAAAACACAACTGACAAATAATAATAATAATAATAATAATAATAATTAATTACATTTACGAAATTGTGTACATTATATAATAATAAAAGAAAAGGATTGTGTATATGACGTGACTGTTAATAAAGAAGTGCATTTTTAGGTTTGTGAAAATAAAGGATGAACGTTTGGAAACGCTCTTATTATTATTATTATTATTATTATTATTATCATTATTGTTATATGCTTGTCAGTATCGGACATTTTCTGTAAAAAGACATGAATCAATTATTGCTTTAGTCGACATAAGGAACACAGTATTATTTAATCACACACACATTATTTAATCGAATACCTAAATTTGTAATGGCTGTCTTAAAATGAAGCAAGAGAGATTTGTCCAGAATGGGAGCGGGAAGTCAAATTCTGAAAACCGTCCTGCAGCACAGTTAAGTAGCGCTCTGGGAATAGATATCCAAAGATTACCGGTGGTAATCTTATGATAGTCACAGACGTAGCCGGTTTATCAATTTAGATTAAGATTGATGAGACATACGAGTGGACCTTTCGAAGTTCAGCAGATCCATAAAAACATAATATTAAAGTTTTTTGACCTCGAGGATGTATAAGTGGACCTTTATATTGCGTACAGTTATGGGAAGGAGGACGGGTTTGGGGGGCATATGTGATTGCACTCAGGTGACGGGTTCAAAAGGCCAATCATTACTGAGCATGAGAAATGTCAAAGAAATTATTTTTAAAACACGGCGTTAAAAGCTTAGTAAAATAAGAAGTCGCCGTTCTGGATGTTTTTTTTTAATTATTATTATTAGAAGAAAAAATAACAAAGAAATATTTATTTGTTGTTTGTAATTATATTAGATCGGTTCCGTAAGGAGAGGCAATAGTTTTAAGATAGCTCCCCAATAATTATATAAATATATTCCGAAATTAGCTTAATTACACATTTACAAAGTCGTTAAAACGACAGTAATAGTTTAAAGACCCAGGTATTCGTCGGCACTGTACTTGGACTGAATACGAGTTAACTGCGTGTATGCTTCTTTTTAACAATATTGTCTCGGCCTATATTATTTTTGTGGAAAAATACAGTCATGTCTTAGGTTAAAGTTAAAGTAATAATGCAGTTTGATAATAAACAAAGTACATTTAAAATAAACAATTTCTTGATTAACAAAATTCAAAAACAGTTTAACCCAATCTCAAGATCGAGCGCATTATTGAACGCAACGAAGTGATTGTTCCTTATTTTGATGTTGTGTCCTCCCTGTCATTTTCAGGCCCTGTGGTTCTCAGCACTCCTGCTCAGCTCGTGGCTCCGGTCGTCGTAGCTCGAGGAACACTCTCTATCACCACCACTGAGATCTATTTTGAAGTAGATGAAGATGACCCCGCTTTCAAAAAGATTGATGCCAAAGTAAGTTTATTTCCTTTTGAATATTTTCCCTCGTTTCGTTTTACCTTCGCCGTATACTGTACATTGTTGGACTGTGAAATTATTTGTTTATAAATGTGCCTGTTATAAATCTGCTCATTCTCCCACTCTAATGATAAGAAATGAATACAAATATTTTCTTTATGTCGATCACATTCGAAGTCATCTGTGAAACTAGGACCCAATGGCGGAAATCCCATTGCGGTCTTATACTGGCGTCTGAATTTGAATAATACAGAGAGAGTGCATTTAACACCTGTGGGTAACTGTATGCTAATGTTTCATTTTATGTGAATGCATTTTATGGTCATTTTATCTAATAATAAAGGGCACCGTGACGTACGTAATAACATTAAATATAGATTGAGGGCTGTAGTTAAGAGGAACTGCAATTATTACAAAACATTCTTGCTAGTTTGTTTTGTTTTGAAGCCTGCGTCTAATTGAAATCTGGAAACTGGAAATTTTTCTTCATGTCCGTCAGTCTACAAATTAGAATGCTTTAATTATTTTGCGTGCTACTTTTACTTGTTGAATACACGTCCACGATGCTCGTATGGCCTAGTGCTGTGTGTATGTAGGCCTATATGAAATGTCTGTGTGTGTCCCTCTTTGATATTAGATTATATAAATAGCGAACCAGTACACATATAGACGTAATTGTAGGTTAATCTGCTGCAGGCTCTGCGTGAATAAAAGCTTTGTGCAATCGGCTATTGAATTGTAAATATTGTTGTCTTACAGCATGCGTCGATTTTTCGTTTTGTACTAATTAAATGTTTCAAACCGTGTCCAGCATTAAACAGTTGTTCAGCTTGTATTAAAGTTAAATTAAATAATAGTATCATTTTAAATATAAAGTTTTTTGACGTTAGCGTTTTGAGTAAATAGCTAGGCTACACATACATAGACCTCATCAGACTTCACTTCGCTACGGCTAATCACTGTTGGCACACGAGTAATACTTATTTTTTATTAACTCTTTGGAAGAGATCAGAGGCAGAAATTAAGTAGATCATATCACAGATTCTATACTCCAGTGTATTTCAAGTGCATTCTCACCAAATATATTTATATGGTTTTATATTCAAGCGTTTTCATATAAGCAATCAAACAATGGTCAAACATATTTAAATAATTCAAGTATATTTTTGAAATGTTATAAAATGAAACAGTACCAATAAACTGTAAACTGATAAAATTAAACACTTTGCAATAACAGTAGGTTAAGTGAAAATATCACTGTAGTTCACTTTAAGTCGACTTGCTGTCTAACAGAAAACTGCAGGAGTAACCATGAAAAATGAAGCAGAACTTCTATTTACGGTTCACAAAAAAACAACATTTACCATGTCTGATAGCTGAAACCACCGTCTATGAATTTGTGTATACACTACAAACATTTACAGTTTGGCTCTCTGTGGGCCTTTTCACAAGGCTTCATATGAAAAAGATAAGAAAAATGCAGTGCGCAGGGCATTGGAAATAACGAGGAAACCGTATCCCTTGGTTCCCCGTCAGTTAATTTTCCTCACCGGTTTCTTTTCATTCTCAGAACACAACAGTGACAACAAACAGGACCCCTTGTTAGACATACTGTAATGACAATAATGTTATAACGCCTATCGTAGTCCACGGAGTATGTCACTTATTTGCACAAATGATGACAACATGAATAAAAACAATTGCAAAAGAAAGCTTAGTCCGAGGAGAGACATTTTCTCTGAAAACTATGTTGGCCCCAATGGGCGATTATGATTTATTTTTTTACCTCAGAGCTTTTCCAAGCTTTTGGGGTTGGTAAGAATTTCTCTTGCCAATCGCCAAGTCTGTTTGGCAGCGTTCTCAAGGGCTGAATTAGGTTTACCCTGGAAGAGATCTAAATTAGGCAAAAAATAATGTGGACATCTTCTGCATTGCAAACACGAAATAAGCTGTAGCAGTATTCCATTCAGGCGGTCACCTAGGCAGTTCTCGTCCCAGTCAGACTCCCGTGGATGTTTTTCGCATTCGTAGGAGACCAGCGTTTTCATGTGGTAGTTGTTGAGGGGCTGTCCCGGCAGTTCGAGGTGACGGTCTCGCAGTGTCTTCAAAACGGACAGACATTTCTTCCTGCACCCACCCAAGATCAGCCGATTCTCGGCCTCAGCAAACTGTAAGACCCAGGCGTCGCTCTCCGCCGAGCTTTGCTTCCCATTCAAGGAGTAGCATTCCTTGGATAACAGGTTAAAACCCTCTGCCTTGACCTCTGCCACTCTGTTGGGTCCCGGCCAGGGGATGTGGGGCAGGGGCCAGTGTGCCGCGCTCCGTGGCCATATCCCCGTGCACTTGAAAGCTGGGGTGATTTGAACCACGTATCTGTCTCTGATGCGTAATTTCACCTCGCTGGTGTCTGCGACCATCTTTACGACGTCTCTGTAGCTGCACTTATCCACTGCCTGCGCCACCAGTGTTTGAAACCTAGACCGGATCTTTCGAGCAGAAAGGTAACCAGAAGCGGTTATGAACTCCACCCAGAGCGACATGCTTCTCTTGCGACCGTCGCTGAGTTTCAGCACAGCGCAGCCGGGGAGAGAACCGTCGTCCACGAAGTTGAAAACCCCCATCTGATTTAAATAGAGAACCACCTCGAATTCGTTTGGTGAAATGACCTCCAGCCCTTCGTAGCGGTTTTCCATTTCGTTCAGGGAGCTGATAAAGCGGGGCTCCTGCACCTCCACCTCCTTCAGGACGTCTGACACTACCTTGCACACCTCCCTGATTGTCTTGGAGATCGCCGCCTTCCGAGACAGACATTTCTCGTTATAGTATTTGTTCAGGTGGTACACTAACTTGGCCTGAGCAGCCAGCATATTCGGGCAGAGATCCGGGTTGTACACCGGAGTCTCGCAGTAAGCCGAGGGATCCAACGCGGCTATTTGTACGGGAGCCAATTTAAAGAACAAGTATTCTATATAAAAAGAAAAAAATGTGCTTATGAGGAAAGCTAGCCTATTGTATACGCTCACAGGACCATCGAAGTAAATCCCCCAATTTTTATCATCAGTTTCTGGAACTTGCTTTTCTTGAAAATATTTCCGTTAATTTGAAATTGCCAGCACTAAAAATGTATCTCAACAGCAGAGCGTATTGCAGTTACACCTGCACGATCATCAATCGGAAGACTGAACCACTTCGTATTTATTTATATTCCCTGTTATCTGTGCGTGGAGTTTGTGGTCGAAACGCCGTGAAAGTGCAGGGTGGCTGTGTGTGCGCGCCGGTAGTGACGGCCGCGCGTTTGCTGTTTAAGACTAGACGCGCACCAGCGAAAATTTAAAGGGAGGGCGAGGAGCAGAGAGGTCCAATCGCAGCCGTGTTCGTCACTGCCCATCTATAGTTTATCCACAACACATTAAGCTATGTCTCTTATATACAACTAAATTAAGATATGGGAGATATGGAACGGTGGAAATACTCCGGTACCTTGGGGAGTGGCGATATTAACCCCAAATTGTTTCCGACTGTTTTCGTTGGGCCAGGCTGGGATGCATTTGACTCATTTTGACTGACATGTGACAGGGCCTTTTTATATGCTGTGGGTTTGGGTTTGTAATACGATAATAATAATAATTGTTTCGTTGTTTCGAAGTGACTTCGAGGTAACTGCTACCAGCGCGTGAGTGTGTGTATACAAGATGGCTATTTTCGGAGTTTTAGGGGACGTTTGGAGTACATGCCTGTATTGAGATCGGTTGATAAGTTGTTATACGATGTTTTGAGTTTGTCTCTTATGTATGCTCTGCCTTCCTTTTCATGTTTTGATATTTATAATATTACATTACAGCTTATTCGCATTGTTAAAATTAGTTCATCTGTATCCAACGTCCTATATAGGTTATTTATCTTTGAAGCATGTATGCATGTTTATTTTTCATAATTTACTTTTAGTAACTTTTAGTAATTTGTTAGCTCTATGCCTCTGTATTTAAATTGTATTAATACTATTCCATACCACATAGGCTGTGATCGACATAATATGTTCATACATGTTCGTTTCATACTGAGATATTTCATGAAGTGAACTTCTGGACTATTTAGCTTTTAACGATAGGTTTTGTTAGTTCTTCAACATTTTAAACATAATGCAAGCGTATTCCTCATTTTAATTTTTAACAATCTGATTTTATCACGAATTTTGCTCATTTTATGCAGATCCCAGATCTAAAAGTGCCAGTTGTTTAACAGTAGGCTGCATGGTCATGCCTCATCTGTTTTTGTTCGTAGCTATAGAAGGATACTCCTGTAGGTGGTACGAATACATTACATTTTTCATAGTAATTTGTATTTACGATGCACTTGTAAATTACAGTCTAATAACAAGATCGTGATTTGGATATATTGTTAATGCAAGTAGAGATACAGGAAACCAGTCTCCTCCAAAAAAGTTGCGAGGTGCTTGACAGTTAAGCTTTATTCACCGTCCTAGTATTATCAACATGGAATTTCAATTTCAGAGTTTTTTCACTGATATAAAGAAATGTGTATGGCAGACTATCAATTTAAAAAACAATCTATTTGAATGGAAGTAATAAAAATGTTTAACAGTATGTCTTCATGAGTTATTGTTTGTTATTTTTGAAAAATAAGCATGTAATATAATTTAAAATATAATATCTTGAATGACAGTTAAGTGGGGAAAAATCTTAGTTGTTCGGTTATTCAGTGACTAACGTTGAAGTATTTTTAATATTCCTAAATGTGTTTTGCACATGTGCACATAATAGAAACTCATAATAGCAGCCATTTCATGGCAGGGACTTTTATTACCTGGTAATATTAATTTTATTACTTGAAATGAATAGAAATTGATTTTCAAGCTTTTATTTTAGCCTGTTTTTCTGTATTATCAATTCCCCACAATGCTGAATGATTAGCACATTTACCAACCATAACAGTGCAGTCAACCACCTCAGTGTTATCTGATAATGTAAGTTCACAGGCTCATAATGTAAGTTCACAGTATTCAAACTGAAAAGTATTTAACAAATATCTAACAAATTTGCATTCTAAGACCTTTATAAAATACTGTAGTTTGGTATAGAATGCATACAATGAAACAGAATATGCAGCACATTTGTACATTGCTTTTAAGCTGTTGGTGATACAGTAGTTTGGAGTGTGTGATTTGTGAGTTCCCAGCACAAAGACAGTGCCAAGGCTGATCAAGTGGAAGCATTGCATCCTCTCAAACTCTTTGGCTTCCATTGTAATGCAGTGCTGGACTGGAGCAGCTTTAATAAAACAATGGTCTATGTATCAGGTTATTCACATGAACACAAGCAGTTATTTTTTGAAATGCGGTGTGCAGTTATTCTCATTTTGTTCTCATATTATCATATCGCTTTCTGTTTAGAGGGAACATGGTGATGCCAGAAGCTGGTGAATGGGATAGTGTTAAGGATGTGTGTGAAATGTGTGTGCGTGTGTGTGTTAGAGAGAGGGAGAGAGACGAGATGAGGCCTGCTGGCTGGGTAACTCCTTTTATGTTTTCTCCAGTGTGTCTGGCCTGCCTCATCGGTTTCATCTTTCCAACACTAATGGATGTCTTCCCCCTGCTATCGCATGAGCGGTAAAGATATTGGTTGAGCGTTCGACCAGACTGTCAGTAATTATAAAAAGGGCTTCTCGGAGCCTATTTTCTGATTGATCTTGCTTATAAAGAAATCAATAATATATTGATTTACAAAAAAATCATCTAAATGGGTACTCTACTCCGCTAAATTGTTATCAAACATCGCTCATCCTGTTCTGTCGTTTTGACAGATCCATATTGAAGATCCAGGTGTGGCATTTGTGGTCCCCTTAAAATCACGCTTTTTCGCCCTGGTTGTTTGCCCTGCCATACATGGTTTCATGGATTATTTCCCTACTGTAAACCTCACTGAAATTGAGAATGGGCTTTCGTGCGTCTGAGTGTAGAAGCAAAAATGATATTCATTTTTCAGGCCAGCCTGGCTCAGGCAGCCTGACCCTGCTCTTTATTGGAGCCAGACTCGCTCTGGAGTCCAGCGGCTCTCTCAGACAGGCAGTGTGTGCCACCCCACTGTGCGGGAGGGCGTTGGTTTCTTCCTCCCCTCGCCATCCCCTTGCCGAGAGCGCGGGGCGCCTTTCAACGCACTCCCCTCTTAATCCAACGCATGTGCAGCGGGCCGGTGGCTCGCCCCAGCCGCCCCCTCCGTCTTTCCGCCTCTTCCGGGCGGGTCACGAAACCCAGGAACTAGCCTCCGGGACAGAGTTCCTGCTAAATTCGCCTCAGTTCCCTGCTCTCTGGGTTCTCTCTCTTTCTCTGGGCAGGTCTCATCCGCGTATGTGAGGTACGTGAGGCCCTGACTGCCGTGCGGCCTATTCCTGAACCAGCGCCCTGCACTCATGATTGTGTAAATCAATACAATGACTTACCACATCCTCTTATTTCGGATGAGCATGTGACCAGGGGAGCATGGCCCTATGTAAGGGCTCTTTATGAGCAGAGCGTGCCTCCAGTTTTTCCTTTCTCTGTTCTTTTTTTTTTTTTTGGAAGACTGATGCTCATGTCGGGAGAGTCTAAAATGCAGCTAACTAGCAATCAAACAACTCATGTGTTGTTGCAGTATTGTGTTCATGTCACACTTTTTAAAACAATACCCTGTACAGATTAACTACCTGCACTGCTGAAAATTTTCTAGCTTTGCATGCCAGACTTTTTACAGTTAAAACAGCAGATCTGTTTACCTTGTAATCCAGTATTCATTTTTTCACTTGTTATAGAATGTACAATTTTAATTTGTTTTTTTTTGGTTTTTTACAGGAAACAATATCAGTCTTTTTGGCAGAGTAGGCAATATACAGTTCACTAAAATAATTGGGTAGTTCTGTAGAGACCCCTGTAATCCTCTGCTAGTCATTTGATGCCTCACATTTAGCAGCTAAACCTGGGTACAAGGAGGGATGGGTTTGTATTGAAGCAGGGCAACATGGGATTCCTTATGCTCAGTTTGCCATTAGTTAAGGATGGAGCACAGTCAAGACTCCAAGCTCCATTGGTCTGTACTGTGAGGAATTCATTACTAATATTAATGATAATAATATCCATAATTATTGTTGTGATTATATTTCTTCGTCTTCTTCTTTTCCTCATCCTTGAAGGCACATTGCTGTGGGCTTTAATCGATTTGAAACTGCACTGAAGGAAGAGAATATGAAAATGAGAATAAGAGAATATTAAAATGTTAGTTGATTAAATTATTTCCCAAAATCTTAATTTGCCTCAATGAGGATGTAATTGACAGTAACCCAGCAGTCCAGTACAGAAAGAGCAGCATTATAACAACATAGTAATAATTTTCTGGATTTTACAATGAAACAAACATGTTAATTAGTTAATAGTTGCCCTTCCTCACTGTTGATCCTATTATTCAATGATAAATTGGAGTGTTATTATGTTACCTTTCTGGGAGGGTTGTCTGTTGGCAGGTTTACTTAATGGATTAATGGGGCTCTTCAAAAAGCAAGTGGGTGCTTGGGTAGTTATTAGGCCAAAGTATTGTTTCAGTCCTAAGACTCACTCACATAGAACTATGCTTAAAGGCCCTGAAGATCAACACAAGCTGGTCTGTAGCTGTTCTTACAGTTACTGTTTCGTTTTAACATCTAATTTGATGTTCACACAAATTTAATGTTTCCCTTAAAATTTCATATTTATTATGAAAATGAACCTCTATGGACATACCAAGCATATACCTTCTCAGTGTAGATTTATAAATACCTGGTACATTCAGTGTTTAAGTAAAATTTACTTTTTCAAGCAATATGGCCTCTGTTTGTAGTACAGACCTAACTTTTCTTTGTCCTCTCCATAACCCCCAAATCATGCTCTGTTAGTGCCCCTCCCCATTACTTGTAACAAAGCTAGGAGCTTCTGTGGCCCTCAGAGTGGTCAGTGCAGCAGGCAAAAGCCACATATGTGCTTATGCTAAGAACCTAAAGAAAGCAGATCAGACAAGAGACGCTTCCACGCTTCATTTTAGGTGTTGAGACATTGTGGATTGCTTGTCAGCTTTCCCAATGAATGGCTGCATGCAGCTGCATAAAGCTTAATTATGTGGTTTTGCCTGTAAAAACAAAAATTAATTAAAAATTCAGAAAATCTGTAGTAAGCTTTACGTTCTGAAAGGCAGGTGGATGCTTCTGTATAAGACTTCTGTGTGTCTTCAGCGAGCGGCTAGGTTGTGTGAAAGCACATTGCCCTACTTTCCTTCACTCTTTATCAGACCTGGTTTAAATGCTTCATTGTCTCCCTAAAATGACAACGTTAAACAAAGTGTTAAGCAGGAAAATGTAGTCGGGGCTGGCTATTATTTTCTCATTGTTATGTTTCTTCTTCAGTGAAAGATGAACCCCCACTTGGGTTATTGAGTACTTTTTGCTGTGTTTTGTACATTTTTGATTCACTGACTTTTATTGTTCAAACTAAAGAAATGAAACACTTAGCCGGAAGAAAGTCCCAACATGCCTGGTAATTAATCTTAATGTGTGAAGGACTACTCATGTCTAACAGTTGAGAGCGTAATCATTTACTTGCTGACCCCAATGAGACTCCACGAGAGATTTCCCCATCAGCCAGCATGGAATAAACAATTACCAGGCAAATCTTCTGAAAGTACTGGGGATTAAAAGCAAGCATGAAACCAAAGAAAGTGAAAACCAAATGATCCTCTGTGGGCTGGGTTGGGGGGTGGGCCTCAAAGCCCGTGCTGAAATTTGGCTCCATTTCCCAAATAAAGGCTGAAGGCTTCATAATTGCCAGCCTCTTTGAGATCGTAGGTGCCGGGTGGCAACTGTCATGGCGAGGGCTAATGATGACAAATGGCTCTATGCATATTGCAGAGCAGGTCGACGGTGGGGTGTGGAGAGAGACAAACAAGAGAGATAGGTTACACTCTGCTGCACTTAACTAGCGTAATGCAGACACATGGAGAAGGGTACTCAGAGTGTTTTTAGATGTTTCTTGTGTGAGAAGCCCCAGCTGAGCATGTGGCTTTGGGAGTGGAGTTAAGATATCAGTCCCCTCGTCACCTCCAGCTATGGTATTTGCTTAAGCTGATAGTGACTCGTTTCATTTAACGTTCTATGTCAGTAATATTTATTACAGTAAAATCACTGTGGTGTTCTGCCATTTGTCTTTCATATGACATTTTCAGCCACAACCAGACTCTTAAAACTGTTAAAAAGTCATGTACAATTTTTTAATGAAATATTCATTTGAAAATAGCAACACAAGTCCTTTAGCAAGAGGATGTAAAAGATTTAAAAGTTGTTCACTGCAGAAAAAAAACAAAAACAAACTCAAAAAATACTCTTAACTGATACTTTTCTGATATACTTAACTTCCTCTTAATTTACTTAATACTTTACTTAACTGACACCTATTTGCATATAGATGTTTTAATATATGTAAAAAATTTCAAGACGCTGATTATGATTTGGTTCATTGTCTTGTTAGAAATTAGAAGATTTGAGAAACAATTGAAAAGATTTCCGTGAAACAAGACTTAGCCTTGTTTTAATGTTTGAATCTGTAAAAGTAGTTGCCTTTATTATACTTTCCAGAGAGTGAAATTGTTATAGAAAGCCGTAAATCTTATTTCACTCACTGTGAAGTGGGCCGCAGTCACCGGTAAAAGAACACGCAGCCCTGTATGTCCCGTGCCCAGATTCCCCCAATTTGTTGCATGAACGCCTTTTGAAAGGGGTCCTGCTTTGCACAAAGACGGCAGCCTTTTTTGTTTGTTTCTGCCCCATCTGTGTCATCTGGTGGACTGTGTGGGAGAGGGCGGCAACAGTGTCAGTGGTTTTATGGACTCGCCAGTTTGTGGTGGGAGTCCATCAGCGGGATGTCCCATTGTGGACCTCACACAGCTGACATGCGTGAATCGACTCCAGGACGTCGAGGTGATGTCCATTAATGAAACCAAGGAACCGGCTTTGTTCAACCACCGATTTCTTCTGTTTAGAGGGGATAATCGATAATGTGTGTGTATGTGTGTGTATGGGTGTGTGTGGGTGTGTGGGTATATGTGTGTCCTCAGTTTGACACGCAGAGTCTCAAATTCTGTCATAAACATCAGTTACACGTGCTTTCAGTAAATGATATACCCTTGGTTAGATAACTTGGTTAGTCCTGAATTTACATCGAATGCAAGATTCTGTGTGAATAACTCTGTTTTATTTTCAGTTGAAGTTGTACAAATTGTGAGTATAGTGTTGTATGTGACATTAGAAGCCCCCCACCCTTTCCTATTTTTGTGAACTATTCTTACACTGTCAGTTGCTGGCACTGTCTTTCTTGTCAGACAGGGCTGCTGTATAGCTTGTTCAAAGTGACAGCAGCCCACACGGCAGCTACAGCTATGGTCACCCGCCCCTGCTGGCACTGCACATTTGTGCGCGCGTATGTGTGTGTCTGTATGTGTGTGCATATTGGTGTATGCAAAACAAAAGAAGCATGCAAATCACACACAAAGACGTGTTTCTGTTGATTAGTCACGGGTCCCCATCAATAATGGCGGAATGGTTCCTGTTGCAGGCAGTGAGGAGAGCAGAGGGGGAGTGACCGCATCTGCCCCCTGCTCCACTCACAGTCCCCTGAAAACCAGAGGGACCTATCAGTTCTCCAAACTGTCAGAGGGAGAGAGAGGAAGAGCAAGGGACAGAGACAGAAGACATAGACAAAGACAGAGTTGAGGGGTTGAGGGGTCAGGGTGGAGAGAGGAGGATCCTCAGTCACTCGTGCAGAAAGATGGAGTGTCTCTCTGGAACTGTCTTGTTCACACCATCTATATAAGCAGAGGCTCTGGAAATGTACTGTGGCTTCTGATGAGGTCTTGTGGGGCTTTGTTATTCTCTGTCTCTCATTATGAAGATGTACTGCAGGACAACAGAAAATCTGTTTTTCTACAGTATCCTATGCCAGATTGACCCTATGCCATGGGAGATTAGCCCCTTCTATGGGGCGTTTTAGACAGCAGAGTAAGAGAAACACAGAGAAGGTGAAGCTGCCTCTCGTGGGTTGTGTGTTGGCAGTAGAAGAGAGGGGGGAGACCAAATAAAAAGAAACACAAAGGAGAAAATGAGTGGATGTTTGTCTCCTGACAGGCAGGAAATCAAACAGATTTACTGTGGTGGTGGTGCCTGTGATGTCCCTGTCGCCCAGTTAGTAAATAAAGGATGATAAGCAGTTAAGGTTGGCTTGCCATCGCCAGAGCAGGAATCTGGACACAGCGATGGTAATGTGATGGGTTAAGCAGACAAGGTGCTCAACAGCGGTGATGTAATGGTGACCGAATGGGAGAGGGGAAGTTACTGACAAAATCTCCCTGCCAGCGACTGTTGCTCAGCTCCTTCTCCCTGCCATATCCGGTTTGGCCGTACCCCTCTCATCTCCTCTCTTTTTTCCCTCCTAATTTACACATTTAAGGCTTTTCTGATTCTCTGTTTCCTCTTCTCTTTTGA
The DNA here is from genome assembly GCA_019176425.1 of Megalops atlanticus. Lineage (NCBI taxonomy): Eukaryota > Metazoa > Chordata > Actinopteri > Elopiformes > Megalopidae > Megalops > Megalops atlanticus. The sequence goes on from CM032877.1 coordinate 37,720,474, forward strand.
CAGATGAGCCCACACTCCTTTCCTCCCTTTCTCCTTTTCTCTCCTTTTGCCTTTGGGCGATGAACTCATTTCAGGTTGCATAATTATTCTCGGTTGTACACCTTCCTGCTATTAATTCCCTGCCCCCCTCTGTCTCCCCCATCTTGATTATGCATTATCATAATTGTTGTTTTGAAATTCTTTGTTGTGATGAACATGATTGATTTTTTCTATTTTGTTATTTTTTATTTTGTTATAGCTATATATATTATTCTCACTGGCCTAGGGCTGATCAGCTGATCTGCTTTTAGCTCCCCCACATATCCTCCAATGACCTGAGTCCAGCTTCTTCAGAAAGTCTTCCAGAGAAAGAATTTAGAGCTGAGTGTTCTCTGCTGTGATTTTATCTCACATAATTTCAATACTAATCTCAAGTATTACTGAGTTTTTTTTCTTCCACAGTAGCCTCCGGGGTAAATTTAGGTTGAAAACAGAATGAGGGTATATTGAGAAGAATGAGTGAGGACAGAACAGTCAGAGAGATCTCATTGAACAATAAAGGAAGTAAGTGATAACTGAGAAAAGATTGATCTGATTTCAGCAGTCCTTTCACAGATACAAGGCATCAAACTTCCATAAATATTTGTGATTAAATTGCTATCTTTCAAGTACCATCAGTTCCCACATTCAGAGAGCCATCAGTTCACACGTTGTCAGTCTTGTGTGTGGAACAAAGTAGTAATGCTGGAAAACATTTTCTTGATCCCTTTGGAACTCCAAAATATTGGAAATATTTGGAAACTTTGAACACTCTGCAAACAATTCTTTAGCAGTTGTACTCCCTGTCATATGATAATATCCTTGCTGAAGAAAATGGGGAATATTCATACCTCTCCAATTAAAACAGTTATTGTGTGTAAAATACATTAATTAATTAATTAATTCACTATGTTTATGTATACACACACACACACACACTCTAAATATTTCAAAAAGGATAGTGTGGGCCTAGCAGGAGTGGTTATTGGTTATGACGCTTCATAGGTAGATTTTCCAAGGTTTCCTTGTTAAATCTATAATGAAAAGCTCCAGCGAAGAAAAGCCTGAATTGTCCATCACTGTTAATTGGATGTGACTTTGGTACAATAATGGCTCGCCTTTTTCTCTTGTCCTCTAAAATTTCTGCCTGAATGTTTGGTGAAACAGGGCCATAAGCGTGCTCTTGTTACAGTGTATCTAGAACTCAATGGTTTACAACGCCAGAGGTGCAGAAAGAGTAGCTGCTCTTTTTATGATGTATTTTGATGCAGTACAAAGAGATTAGCATTATTTAAGCAGGCGTGCAGTCTCTTTCACACTCACACAAGCACACGTGCACACACACACACACACACACAAATCCTTCAGTCTCCCCCCTCATCATTTGTGTTTTTAGCTGAGGTATTATTTATTAAGTATTAAATATGAATGTTTAACAAACCAGTATTTTTACATCATTAGTTCCTGAGAAACCCATTAAGCATTAAATGGCTGATAGAAGTAGTAGGGTCAGGTGACAGGTACACCATACATTCATGATGTGGTGATACATCTATTATCTTAACAAATTCACTTGCAAAAATGTGAAGTAGATTTTTTTTCTGAGTAAACATCTTGTGGGTACAGTTTTTTCCCTTACCGACCATTTATGAATTCCAGCTAGTTTGAAATTACTTTGAATGCATTTTACATTTTACCTCTGTTATGAATTTTACATTACATTATTGGCATTTAGCAGATGCTCTTACCCAGAGCGACTTACATCAGTTACAATGTTATCCATTTATACAGCTAGATATTTACTGAGGCAATTTGGGGTAAGTACCTTTGCTAAGGGTACAACAGCAGTGCACCAGCGGGGAATCGAACCGGCAACTTTTTGGTCACGAGTCCTACTCCATAACCACTATGCTACACTGCCACCCCTGCAGTGTAGACTGAATCCCACAAAACACCTTTACAGTATATTGGTAGATCTCAAGTAGTTTATGTTCTCAAGTAATTATAGATGTGTGTGTGTGTGTGTGTGTGTGTGTTATGGGATTTTCAAAGGGAATGGAATAATGGATGGAATTATTCTTGAAGTTTTTTCCATTGAGAAGTGAATATGAGAAATCAGTCCTCCTGTGGGCTTTCTGCATTCACGTTTTGGTTGAGGTTTTGGACCATGGCTGCATTGTTTCCTGAGACCAAGGAAGGCAAGGAGCCACATTTGTCATCAGAGACTCCCCCTGATCTCAGGTCTTTAGTCTTGGGTCTTGGGTTGGTCCAAGGCAGCCTGGAGGAGATGATGTGTCGCAGGCCCGTTGCTTCAACTGAGCATGATACACTTATTTCCTGATGAGTTGGGACAAGCGGGAAGCAGAGAGAGCGAGTTGCAGAGGTATGCGCTCCGAGCACTGGAAGGGGCTAGGGATTTTGGCAGCACCAATGCGTAGGAAAGTGAGAACTCTATCCTGCAACTCTCTCCCAGATCTTTATCCCAGAACTCTTCCCCCATCCTCTTTCGGGATGGGGGGGGGGTTGCTATCAGGAGCTGCTCAGCGGGTCACTGGCTCTGGGGAGAACAGCCTGCATCAGTGCGCTCTGGTCCGGCGCAATTAGTCAAATTACAGCCCTCTTAGCGGCTTGTCAAGGGCTGTCAAGGTTTGGCAGCACGAAGGCCCCAAGTCCCTCTGAGAGAACCCCCAAGGCCTACTCGCTCACTGCATCTCTCTCCTCCTCACCTCCTCACAAAGGAAAGGGGAATAATGAATGATGCCTCCCTCTTTCACAATCCAGTTTTCCTCTTGTTCTTTTCCAGCCTCAAGCTGGAGGACTGGAGTTGTGGTGTGTTCTGTTTACAAGGGGTCTGGCTGATGCTGAAAACCAGTGAGCCTCCCACAACTGTCATGTCAGTTATAACATCTTTCTCCAGCTAGCACCACTGAACAGTGTAAATATAAAAGGAGTATAGGCATTCATTACATGACACTGTCATTTAGCAGATCGTCTTATCTGGAGTGACTTAGACAGGTTACAATTTTTACACGTTGTCCATTGATACAGCTGGATGTTTAATAAGGCACTTCTGGGTTAAGTTCCTTGCCCAAGGGTGCAACACCAGTGCTTCAGTGGGGAATTCAACCAGCAACGTTTTGATTGTGAGCCCTGCTCCTTACCACTTATGCTACACTGCCACCTATTCTTATATGACATGACATAAATGGCAGTTAAAAGATCAAAATTGTACAAGTACAAGAGAAGAAATGATCCACCTGAACTCAATAACTAGAAGATGATTTTTCGATACTGACCTTTGGTTGGATTGTTTAGCCAATCACAGAACAGCGTTATTAGTGTTATTATATTTGCACAAGCACTCCCATTCTGACTGGCCTTTGACAAGTATGTCAGGTTGATTACAGTGTTCTTTACCAGTGTGGCTGTGTCACCTGTGATAATCCTCAAAGAACGTTCAGGGAAAGGGGGGCGGGGGTGGAGTTTTCTGGATGATATACTTTCAGTGACGGGAAAAATTATGCAGAGGGAGGGGAGATGAATCTATAGCATATTATTAAGCAATTTAATGTGAGCGAAAGGGATATAGGCGTAATGGATGAGGGTGTCATTATTACCCTCATGTAGAGGGGAGAACCAAAACAAAGCTGCAGAGACTAGATTAATGAAGGACGAGTGAAGCCCTTGTTGCTCATCTGGGCCAGTTTCTCAGTCTCTCCCCTTCTGTCCTTGTGTGCTTTCCCTCATTCCACTTCTTCCTGCTCATCCTCTGACCAAAGAGACAAAATGTAGAAGTTAGGCGGCCAGTTAGAGGCTCCCCTTTGTGGGAGTCAGAGAAAGGCAATAGCAATGGGAATCATGTTGGTAGTCACATTGATCCTGAGAAGTGCATGAAGATGGACCTTTTGTGACACCATGTTAACAGGACGCTCAAGAAAATTACCACTGATGTCAGCCCTCAACCTGCGTGGACCAGGTGTGTGTGTGTGTGTGTGTGTGTGTGTGTGTGGGTGTGTGTGTGTGTGTGGCAAGTTATTAGGGCAAGTCATATATTTGGCCACAAGTTCACCAATGCTTTAAAACTACTGTTATTTCATATAAATACTCAACCTGTGCTGTCCATGTTTATTGCTGTGGATTTTTGTGGTGTTTTGAGGCACAATTGGTTTGATTTTCTATCGTGAATTGTTTTAGTTTTTTAAGCAGCAACGTATACAGATTTTAAATTTAAAAAATAAGTAAAATATGTTATACAGTGTAATAGGCCTGCAACCAGGTTTGAGTATTCGCCTGTACCCAAATAAGTCTGTGTGTGTATGGTCCTCAGATTTGGGTTAGGAGTAGGATTGTTTACCTCAGGTCTTGTTTACCTCAGATCTTGTGCCTTTTCTCAGCTCTCTTAACTCAGCATTTATCTTAGTACTCCTCATGTAAGATTGATTGTTAAAGTGATTTGTAATCCACCATGAGGTCTTTTGATAGCATTCTCATCTGGTTCATGATGTAGCAATTAGAACATGAACGTTCTGCAGGAGCAAGTTTGGTTGCAGAGCTATCAGTGTTGTTTTTCTTCACCCCATTTCTGTAGTGTAAGAGTCTAAAACCCAAACCTACACACAGGTTTCACCTCCGACCACTCCTCCCCCTCATGTTTGTCACCCAGTCTGTGGGATGGAAAGAGGGGGCACAAAAGTACAGAAAATGAAACTGACATTTGTGTGGGTCGATGTTCCCAAATGTCATGAGCAGGTGAGCGTGTGTCACTGGCCTTCTTAATGACAACAACTCCAACTCACCTAAAAAGTGAAAGTCTGGACTGGGGCTGGGTGGCCACCTCTCCCCCCTCCCCCAAATGCCAGCTCCAGCGTCAACGGTACGGGGGCAGAGTGCGCGCCTGTCCCCTCCTGGCGGAGTGATTAGTCAGGGGCTGAAGTCTGCAGCTGCCAGGTCTGCCTGTGACGAGGGGCGGACATCGGCACAGCGCCTGTCACACCCCTGACACCTCTGACAGGTCGTGGACAGGCTCGGCTGACAGGCTCATTAAATGACATGTCTTACAGCTGGGCCTGAAAAAATTGAGGGCTGCGCTTTGTCAAAGGACCAGCTCTTGGGGTGTGTATGTGGGGGGGGGGGGTTTGTTGGAAGCTTGTTGGTTTAAATCAGCGCTTTGTTGTTTTGACAAATTTGTTATCTGTGCTGTTTGAAAAAAGATCTCTTTTGAGCTCTCTGTCATCTGGCCTTGACCGTAGTCACTTTAGAATGCAGGCGCAAGCCGTGCTGAGAAGGGAGATGATAGAAAGGAATACTTTTCTATGGGTAAAGTACAATATTTGATATATCAGCATAAAACTGTGCTGAATTCCTTTCTTAACCAAACTCTCTTTATTAGTCTTTATTGCATCAAGGCACTCTCACATTGTACATCATGGGAGCCTGATGTCTTGCTTCAGTTTGATTATTTTTATTTTCTGTGTTTAAATATGCATCATTCCAAAACATTTTATTTAGTATTCTGTGTGATAAAAATGCATCAAATAAAATAAACAGAATGAGTTAAAATCTTGGTCCATTATTTTTTCTGTGTTATTCATATTCTGTTGTTTTTTAGCCATTTATTTCTGTATTTTTGGTATTCTGACTGGTAATATGATACATTTTGGAGGAAAAAAACAGCACCAGGGATTTTAATGTGATCATCAGAAATGCATCCCGGTTCTGTTTGGGGATCCAAATGCGTCAGTGGTGTTGAAAACAGCCTGCGCAGTGGACAGCTGCTGAAAGAGTCGCTCCCAGTTTCTCAGCACTCAGGGCCAGATCAAGCTGAAAGGTCATCCCATACTAACATTGCAGAGCTCAGACAGAAATGGATTTCCGGTACATATTTACAGCATGACTTACTGCGTAAGTTCAAGTCTGTCCCCTTTGTGTTGCTGTTTTATTTCATTATAATCCTCCCATTTGTTAAAATGAACGTGCAGCAAAAAGTACGTTAGCCAGAGCGGTGGCCGTAGCAGTCGTGGCATCATTTTGTGATGGCACCTTTGAATAGCCTGTATTTTCCTGCTCTGCTGTCTTGGTAGCGATTAGAAGTGCATTTATTTTCTTGATTGCCAGTTCTTCCCATGAGGCCCTGTCTGTTGTGTTGTCGTGTTTATGCCCGTAATGCCTGTAGCTGCCTGTCTCTCTCCCAGTCACTGAGCTGTCCTTACTGAGCAGCGTGGCAGGGGCGAGTAAATGATGGCCGTGCCTCAAGGCATGTCAAGCCGTGCTCTTTGCTCCTGAGATGCAGCAACAAAGGCATTGTCCCAAGAGGGCTGCTCGGCGTTATGGAGAAAGACTGCTGAGTGTTATAATGAGGAGGAAGCAGGCTGTCAATGCCAGCACAACCTTGGCTGTTATGGAGAGAGCACAGCATTGTAGAGGGGAGAAAGCTGGCTGTTTCAGAGTGGAGAATATTGGGTCTTATGGAGAGGAGAACCCTGAGCATTATGGAGAGGGGAATGTTGGGCGTTACGGAGAGGAGAAAAATGAGGGTTGTGCAAAAGAGAAGCGGGGTGCCGTAGAGAAGAGAGCCCTTAGAGTTATGTTGACGGGAAGTTTGGTGCTGTGGAGAAAAGAGCTCTTAACTCCATGAAGAGGTCAACACTAGGCATTATGGAGAGGAAAATGCTGACTGTTATCAAGATGAGAGGAGAATGCTGAGTCATTATGATCAGAGCTGTAAACATTATTGAGAGAACACTGAGCGATGGTGCCGCACCACAGACGCTGTCTACATAATCCAGTTTTAAGTGAACTACAGAGACAGAAGCACAATGGTGGAGAGGGCTCTTCCAGTTTTACATTACAACAACTCCCCAGCTACTTGAAGCAAGAAATAGTTATTTCCACCTTAACCTTCTGCAACAGGCCATCCCCTTCCATGTAACACCACCTACCCTACCTGCACCTCTTCCCATCATCACTGGACTGCTTGTAACACATGATTATGTTTTTGTGTGATGCAAGAACAGGAAAGGGACAGGATGCTCCTTATATCTCGGTCCCTTCAGGTTGAGAGGATAGAGGAGAGGAAGGGAGGAGATAGAGGAGGAAGAGGAACGGGCATGGAGAGGTAGAGAAGGAGAATGGAAAGAAAGCAGAAGCTAGACCCAGGGATCAACACTCAGATTCACTTTATTTCTCAGTTGTCAGAAGAGAGCAGCTCCCTGGAGACGCTGCATCTAATCTCTGCTACACTGGTGCTCATAATTGATTTATTTGTGGTCTTTAGGTGTGTGTGTGTGTGTGTGTGTGTGTGTCACAGAAGGTGTCTGTGGAGAGTGTCATGGATGGTAAGAATATAGAGTTGGACAGGCACATCCACACAGTGTAATATTCAACTGTGTGTAACAAGAGCTCTTGGTAGGGTGCCTGAAGCAGAGAGAAAGTGGTAGATTGTGTCATTGTTGGTTGTGTCCAAGAACTTCTTTTAAAGACTGTAAACACTTTTTTCTTCCTCTTTCTCTGAGAACTGTTCCTGTCTTAAAATCATAGAAGTGCCGAATGTTTTGCCTAGACAAATGGGCCCAAGGAGCTGGCTTAACAGTAGTTGTTTAGATTTATTATTTATGTTATGCCTCCTTTCGGTAGTCTGTAATGAAAAATATTGTGTATGCTCCTCACAATACATTCCTGTCCTGTTCAGTAGCGATTAAAAATTCAAATTTCAATTCTAGCTCAGATCAAAATACATTATGAACAGCAGTTGCATTACTGAGTGTATTGCCAAAGCCAGTATTATTATTTCATTAGAAGGGTAAACATTTGCATACCTGATATGCAGTGATGACACTGACTTCCCATGCACTTCCCATGTCAATGAGAGTGATGTCCGTGTCCCTCAGGTCTTGGCATACTCTGAAGGCCTACATGGGAAGTGGATGTTCAGTGAAATCCGGGCAGTTTTCTCCAGACGTTACCTCTTGCAGAACACCGGCCTGGAGGTCTTCATGGCCAACAGAAGTAAGTCCAACTGTTTCATTTGTCTTCGCTGCAGCTCACATAATTGGCTGAGTTGCTTGGTCAGGTTATTGATGTACTGCTCTTGTGTTTTCACTTCTTGTGATGTCACTTCCTCCTTCAGCTTCGGTCATGTTCAACTTCCCTGACCAGGCCACTGTGAAAAAGGTGGTCTACAGTTTACCGCGGGTTGGTGTCGGCACTAGCTATGGTCTGCCACAAGCCAGGTAGGGCCTTTCGGTTAAGCACAGTGAAGTCATGTGTGAGTGTTCTGTGTATGTCAGTTTGAATGGCTGTATGTACATTTTGGACATGCAGAAGAGAAACTGTACTGACATTTTCAACCTCATTGCTCCTATCAGTGGTGTGTGTGGCCACTGACCATGCCAAAACCAATGTGATTCCCTAAAGACCGACACCCATGCTGGCTACTTCAGGGGGTCAGGACTTCTGAGACACAGTCAGCAATCCCAAATGTGTTTATTTTTTTGTTGATAACGAAAATGTATTATAATCTATATGGAGCAAGAGGAATACAGAACAGTACCAGTGCAGGCAAATGCACACAATCACAAAATATATACACATATTCAAGCCTCCCCGGCTTTATGGTTGTGTTGTATTGGCTGTGGGAGATGTAGGTACAGTGCTTCTCACGGGACCAATTTCTTTTTACAAGTGTTACAGAAGAAACACTGAGGTCATCTGTAAAGAGTGTCACTGTGTCTCTACATTGATAGTGTTTTCATTGGGAACCCAGATAATCTATTGTAGATTTGTAGAGGTGTAAAACAAGTGTACGCCATGCATGCTTGCTTTTGAGTGTTTGTGCATATCTACCTGCTTGTCTTTCTGGTCTCTTTCTATTTCTTTGTGCCAAATTAGGTATTATTAATACCTGAGTCCTATGCTTTTGGTTGCTGGTGTACCGTAACCTCCCCAACACTGATGTATGGGAGCAGTGAGGCTCGTGGGGGTTCCTGAAGCACTAAAGTGTGTGTGTGTGTATGTGTGTGTGTGGGTTGCGTGTATGTGTGTCTGTGCATGCGTGTGTGTGGTTTTCCAGGCGGATCTCGTTGGCCACACCACGGCAGCTCTTCAAGTCCTCCAACATGACCCAGCGCTGGCAGAGGCGCGAGATCTCTAACTTTGAGTACCTCATGTTCCTCAACACCATCGCAGGTGAGCTTTACCCTCTCGCCATGTCCCTCCTCAGCCTCCATGAATGGGTTTACATTATCCTGAGCGTCAGTGTGGTCTGTATTGTCAGTATGGTTGTATTTTACCTCACTTGTTTTATTGTACCTCACATGTAAATCACTTTGGATAAAAGCGTCTGCTAAATGAGTAAATGTAAATGTAATGTAAAGTCTGTGTCTGCTGGACAACAGCTCAGGGGGGCTGTGATGGATGCGGTCCTATCAGAGGCCCAACCTGTCACTTTGCCCTCAAGTCCTTTTTTTTTCCCCCTTCTTTCCCAGGATTGTTTCTTTCTGCTGTCCTTTCCACCATTTCCTCTGCTGACAGCCCTGTCTGAAACAGAGCCTTTGTTAGAGAGAGGAAGCCATTTTTCTCCAGCATCTGGAAATAATAATGGCAAAGTGTCACTAAGTCATGTTTGAGACAGGACTAGTGTCCCTCCTCTTTCTCAGTCCCCACATCCATCCCCTTTTCCCAAAACTCCTCTTGCGGTACTTGGACGTTATGGAGTCTCCTTCGCTTCTCAGTCTACTCTGAGTGGATGAGTGTGATGAGAGTCAGTCATATTGTTCCTCTCCTTTTGACGATTCTCTGTTCCCCGGATGCCACACCTGTGTGTATGTGTTTGTGATGATGGGGAGGGAGTCCTCTCTTTCTGTAGTGCGGTGTAGCTCATGTAATTCTCTTTATTTTAACATTTTTATCACTCTCTCCACTCCAATCTTCATTATAGTGACTTCATTACAAAGACAGGTATTTTTTCACCTGTTGAATTGGTCAGAGATTTATGGTCTGTATCTCAGAAGTACATATGGGGAATAAGGATGCACAGCCCAAATTTGAACTATTTATTACACTCTTGCAATGCTGTGAATTGAGCTCAGAGTGGAAGGGGGTGAATCTGTCCTCTGTTGTGGCTCTGTGCTCGATCTATCAGGTCTGTTGTCGGGTTTCCAATGTGAACTGTGCCAGATAGAGAGGTGAGAGTGACCCGCAGGCATCCTCCATCCGTTTGCTGCATAATCACATGCACTTCTATTTAACTGCCATGCGTGTGTCATGCATTCTTGTCACTTAATGGGATCTAAATCAGACGGTGTGTGTATGCTGCAGATTCATTAAGTATTCCCAGTGAGGACCCCTCGCTGATAGGGAAAGCGAGCTGACGGACGAGCGGGGAGCCGCACTGAGAGGTGTTAACACATAGGCAGTGCTGTTCTAATTAAACGCTGCTACACTGCTAATAATGTCCCCAGCGCCCCAGAACGGTCCTCATTCCTGTCAAGTGCCCCCAAAAAAAAACATCACATCTCTCACTTCTTTCACCCGGCATTATCCAGTTTGATTAAGCTGGTTTCCCGTTCCACCCAGACACACCTACTCGTTATGTACCAGTAGCTCTCTCTCCATGAGGCCTGATGGCAATGCTGCTGGAGCCCAGTAAAACATCTGGGGAGCCATCTCACACACACACACACACACACACACACACACACACACACACACATACACACACACACACACACTTTCTAAATTCCTGCTTGTTTGTGCACCATGCATATGCATATGGGGCTTCACCAAAGTCAGTGCACCAAATATGCTACCAAAATTTGCTCTCATCACAGAGCCAGCCCACAGATCTGTATCCCCCGCTCTGTGGGTTTAGTTTTGATCCGTGGAAGTTGTTTCTGAAAAGTTAGACCTAAAATTTAAATCTAGCAAAATATGAAATATCAGTTATAGCTATTCCTAGTGCTCATTGAAAAATTTGTTTTTGCCATGGTTGTTAATGCAATAAGTGTATTCAAAATAAAGCTTTTAATGTTGCTTTTTTTTCTTAGACATCTCCTGCACCAAAGAGCAAGAGGGACACACTGATTTAGAGGAGTTTTAGGGCCTTGTGTCTCACGTCTGTATTTCCAGTGATAATTCTGAAATATCTCTCTGGAAAGCATGGAGAGAAGAGGAAAGAAAAGAGCTAAATATTCAGTCTCTGCCACCTCCAACTGCAGCAGCTCTGTCACGGATACTGACTTGGGTCACCATGATAATTTGTTTAGTTTGGCCATCCAATCAGAAGCAGAGTGTACCCATGCCAGTGCATTGGTTCTGAGAGCATAGTGTGTTGCAAGACATGGCTTCTAAAGGAAATTAAATCTCCTCAGTGAACCACACCTGGCAATTATGTCACCGCAGCCCCAAAAATCCCATTTCCTCTGAAAGTATTACAAGTGCATACTTCAGGGGTAGGTACCGAAAGTGTTCGTTATGCTCCACTCATGTATTTTCGCAGATGTTTAGTAGTACATTCTCTACAAGTGCAGCATTCAGAGTGTTTTTCCGAATATTCCCAAGATTATATCATCCTAATGATGGCTGCTGAGTGTTGCTGAGCTGTATGGTGATCTGCATCTTTCATGGCCCCAGACAAGCTTTGTAACAGGCGTCGGTGCCTGTATTGCTCGTACAGACTTTTGGGCCCTCCGATTCTGGATGTGGTGGCATGACACACATTGGGTCACTGCAGTAATTGCTGCCAGAGTGTACTCCACCCTATCACTGACCCAACCCCTCTCTCTCTCTCTCTCTCTCTCTCGTTCTTTCTCTCCCTAGGGAGGACCTACAATGACCTTAACCAATACCCTGTCTTTCCCTGGGTCCTCACCAACTATGAGTCTGAGGAGCTGGACCTGACCCTTCCTGGCAACTTCAGAGATCTCTCAAAGGTACTGTGGTACCACCACTCCCCCCATCCCTTTCCCAAGAGTGTGAGAGAGCAACTTATTCAAAGCAAGATAGTGCAGATGTCATATTTACAACAGTTTGCTCTAAGTGCTTTCAGAGAGCGGAGAAGAAACATTTTTGTACACGTATGTAACATGGTACCATTTTTGCAAGGTTCTGCTCTTTCCATTCCTGGTTGGGCTCTCCAGTGTGTCATGTCAAATGCCTTTACACTCCCACCTCAGTTAAGTGATTTTTGGCTGGCTTATGTCACTTACCCCCTGAACAACATACAAACTAAAGAGGTGGATGCTCAGGCGCTGTGTCTTGAATGAAGCGTCCCTTTGAACAGAGCAGATCTCTCCGGCTGTAAGTCAGCCAGGATATCTCTGTTATTGATGTGCCGAGTATGCAGACTTAAATGGGCTGTAAAAGCGCCCCTGGTGTCTGCCTGAGCATCACTCACGGGGAGATTTTCTCTGCCTAATCCCCCAGATAGGCAGAACTAGCAAAGGGCATGTAGTAAATTCAGCGTGCTGGAGTCCTGCAGCCATCGGAGGCATGCTCGGCCGCTCTGGAGGTGCGTAGAGGGGCACAGCACAGCTCCCTCGGATCTCAGTCTAAACTCAGCACTGTCAGCAGGCTCCAGGCCTGCACTAAATGGATGTCGGTAATGAGGGAACTGGGATGTTCTGGGCATGTGCTGTGATGGCACTGCTGTGATATCCCAGACTGCTACAGATCCATATTGCTTCTCTCTGTTCATCACTGTGTTTTTTTCTGTTGTTCTCATCATTCATCCCAGTGTCCCTCTCTCTGTTTATCCCTTTCCCCAACCCCCTGTCTTTCCCTCTGTACACCATCTGGATATCTGAAAGGCAGATATCTGCCTTCATAACAGCACATACCTGTGACCTCTGTCACCAGTCGTGCATTAAGTCAAGTGTGACAAATTCTACAGACATGAAGACACTGTCGAAAGACAACTGGAAGATTTAGGACGACTGTGATGTCCACATGTCAGAGCGATTTGGTCGATACATGTACTTCAACCAGTATTTTCTCTGGGTTGACGAGGGGTTGGTTGGAAGGGAAGTTGTTGTTTTCTTGCCAGATGTCAGTGGGGAATAACGTAGATAATACGGATGTTAACTCTTGCTCTGTCAAGCCAAGTTCAGCTTACTGGCAGGGGTTCGGAGTCTATATTTCTTTACCCAGACGTCTTTTTTTGGGTTTTTGACAGAACATTAAATGCACCTCTGTCAAATCCTCAAAGGTAGGTTACTGAAGGAAGGTAAAAAAATAAAAACACCAAATATTAAGTTCTCGAACTGTCAAAAATCAATTCCTGCAGTCTTTAATTTTTGGGAAGTGTTGTCCCAGGAGACGTAAAGTTACTTGTTACTACATTCACTGGCCCAAAGCACTCAACAGAGAGAGAGCAAGAAAAAAGCATCCCTGTCAATCACCACTGTTCATTGGATGGTGAAACCTCAGTGGTATATCACTGTGAGAGACATCATACACACCGACTCTCCCTCTGTCTCTTTCTGTCTGTCTCTCTCTACTCTGGTTGTTTTTGTGCTACTTTGCTGTCTCACAGATAACAGTCCCCCAAGAAGCCTCAAACCTCATAGGTGCACCGTGGGTAATGCAGACAGGCTGCTAAAGATGTGTCCTTATTTCTGCCGCCGTCGTGAACAGAACCGCTTCTCCCGCGTGTCTCCAGCGCGGCCACTCTGGAGCGCGTCTGCTTTGCCTCCACTTTGAGGGGTCTGATCTGATCAGACTGAGACTGTGCACTGCTCTTCCCCTGGCAGGGAGAATGCAAACAAAAGCAGATCCCTCTGACAGCGCATTGTTGTAATGTACCATAATGTCATTTCCTTCAACCAACAAAGCTGCAACAATGCTGTCCGTGCGCTGCCAAAGCAGGTAGCCTGGATATTGCAAAGTAGCAGATGCGTCTAATTTTGTTTCTGCTCCGTCTGCTTGTGTTGGATGGGTTGCTCTGTTTTTAGGAAACCAACACTGTTTTCATTGTGATATTCAGGATAAGATTACACGTTTTCACAAAACAACAACAGGTTTCATTGTTGGTAATTATTTAATGAAAAGTTTGGTTTAAAGGGTTAGGTGTCATTCATTGCAGGGAAATTATGCTGTAAGCAAAAGCAGAAATGCTTCAGAACTTCTGTCACTCTCCTCATTCAGCTTCTTCCTCTGCGTGTTCAGTCAGCTGTAGAGAATGCTCGGCTGAGAACAGACTGACACCCACTGAGAGACCCTTGTTTGTAACAGTCTCCAGAATTATGACTGCACACCTGGACTGAAGTGATTGAGCAGGACAAGCGCTAAGTTTCGTATCCTGCAGACATGAGTTACTGCTCACATAGTTAAGTGGTCCTGAGGTTTGCCATTGGTTGGATGACCCATGTGACTGGTGCCCTGGCCGGTATCGTAAGGATCTGTTTTGCAGTGTGTGCGATTTCCTGTGGCCAGCTGCCCAATCAGAGCCGGCCTGCGATTCACATGCCACGCTATTATCACCTCGTAAATCTCAGCAGATCTCAATAAACTTCTCCTTCATGCCGTCAGATTCTGTTAAAGTCATTGTGGATGGAAATTACAGGGAAAAGAAAGGACGAGGGGCTGACATAGGGGAGGGAAAGGGGGACTGATTTGGCACTGGAGTTTTGGCTGATGGTCAAGTTTTTGTACGATACTGTGTGTCATATGAGGGCCTGAAAGGGCTAAGACTTAACATCACTAACTCCAGTGGATTTTTGATCTTCCAAATGTTGAGAAAAAGACCCAAGTTTCCTCATATTGTTTTGGCACTTTTAAAGGTACAACTCCATTTAACTGGGTAATCTTCCAGGGAAAGCTCTCGAAGCTTTTCATAAAGGTTTCATGAGACACAATGGTTTGTATTGTTCAATACCCTGGAAGAGAGAGAGAGAGAAAATGTTTCATGAGGTCTGCCACCAGTATTGTGTATTTTGGCAGAATCAGTTAGTTTGAAGTTTGAAGTTTGAACTGCGTTGGTCATTATCTTTGAGGTAAAGGTGGCATGATCAGCCTGTTGTGCTATGCAGTGGGCATACCGCTGGGTCTGTCACATTGGAGGCTTGGTGTGTTTATCGTGTGTGTGATCGGAGGTCTGAAAGTGATCCTGTGCAGTGTCTTGGCTACAGTAATGGCCCAACGCCATGGATTCCTGTGTAGCGTGATGCGGTACAGTAGTCCAAAAACAGGGCTTTAGCATGGAAGGATGTTGTTTGGTTCTGTGGTCTTGTCGGGCGTAATTCGGGGTCAGACAGAGTCAGGCCATGTGGATTAGCTGCTCCGCTTCACAGAAGCCCGTCTGGATCGCGCGGCCCCAGAGATTCCTCCCCTCGCTCCCATAAAGATAGCAGGGAGACTTGGCAGCACTAAAACTTTTTAACGGCACGGCGAAAATAATGGGGCCTGTCAGACTAATCCCAAAGTAAACCGCGCGTCTCCAGCGAGCGCTCTGCGCCGTGGCTAATGGAGGCCTGCGGGGAGAGTGCTCGAAACATCAATTACCGCTACATTAAATACAGTTTCACACGGCCTGCCCCCCACCTCTTCAGCCAGAAATCATCCGGTACGGTGAAGCAAGAAGCAAGCAATGAAGCGGTTTGCTTGTTTCTTTCATTTGATAACCTTGCGCAGACATCGTCCCAGGTGAAAAATGTGGGACAAGAACCATTTCTCTAGAGCTGAGAGCTACAGACCAAACTGCAGATCATTTAGGGACATTGTGGTAATTTCCCGTTCTCGGTAAGGACAACCGTACACCTCCTTATTGGGCTGAAAAAGCATCAGTGGAATATTTTTTAGTAATATACTGTTTTACTACATATGAATCTTGGAACTCATCCAAAAGTATTATAACAATATTAAAGACAAAACTTTGTGTCTTCTGTGATTAGGTTGATTACATGGGAAACACTTTTTCACACTTTCGGATACAGAGGAGTTCAATTCACATAAGGTAAGAAACTCACTCCTCCACTCATGTCTCTTTTCTGCTTCCTGCAGCCAATCGGAGCCCTCAATCCCAAGCGTGCTGTGTTCTACGCCGAGCGCTATGAGGCGTGGGAAGAGGACCAGACACCCCCGTACCACTACAACACTCTCTACTCCACCGCTGCCTCCACTCTCCAATGGCTTGTCAGGATAGTGAGTACAGCAGACTGAAATTGAACACCAGATTTAAGATTTAACTCCAGACCTAAACCTAATATCACACCTAACCCTAATGTCAGGTCTAAGCTTAACTGAAGACCTCTGGCTAATACCAGACTCATGAGTCAAGCCTTAACCAAACTAACAGTGTGTACCACTGGATTGATTCATTTAACATTCAGCGCGAGTAAAAAAGTTTGGACATACTTTTCTTTCTTTATTTTTACTATTTTCCACATTTTGGAATAATAGTTAGATTTTTAGATTTTTCAAAATAGCCAAAAATATTTTTTTTAAATTACATTTTTGGAAAGGAATTCATAGGCATCAGCTTTTTGACAGTAGGCATCACTAATTATAATTATAATCTAAGAAACAAATTTCAAGTATTTAAGCATACATTTTTAGATAAACATGTCCTTGAAAGCATGTTTACCCTTATCTTAAGCAGGTGTGTCCAAACTTTTGACTGGTATTGTATATTACAAACCCAGTATAATTTGAGATTCTAATGTTAAAGAGATAAGAGCTTCACTGGTTATAACATAAATCCCTCTGTGTTCGCAAATTAGAGTATAGAGTTATTGTCATATTGCTGCCATTTAAGATGCAGAGAGTGATTTTGTGTAAGACACACTGAGATGACTGGTTGCCGGCTGTCAGCAAGGAAACAGCATGGGTGTGTAAACTTAATTAACCCCCGTGTAAGCGTTGGAGGTCCGGTGACATCTTCTCCCTGGGAAAGCTGACACCCCAGCGTTCTGATTCAAATCAGCCCTCTTCCCAGAACGGAGAGAGATCTTAACATCTTACTTTGACCGATCCTGAGGATTGCCTCAGAGGACTTCTGGGAAGGTTTCACAGGCCGGTAAACTGCCCCATGCTGACTGAATAAAAAACAAAGAACAATTTCGCAGGCGCTCTGGTGACAGATTTATGTTCGCTGTGTGCTTTGGACTAGTCCTTCATCATCAGCATTGCAGCTATTGAGCGTGGACTGTGGTTACACTGCACAGAGCTTTGGCTGGTACACATGGGCTCGCTAAAAAAAAAAAAAAATCCACCAGACAGAACAGGGGTCAATAGACTATCACACTGTAACCACAGGGGCTCATGGGACATATACACAGGACACTTGCTTAAAGCAGTAGGTAGTATATTAGTATAGATTATTCCTACTTTACCCAATTAAGAACTGATAGTGGATCTGCTGCTAATGATGGCGGTGGTGATGATGGTGATTGTAGTGTTGATGATGGTGGAACGAGGGTAACCTCTGACAGACCCTTGCGAACTCATGCTGGGCTTCACAGCGTTTCCTGGTGATGTGTCCGTCCCACTCCGTCCCACGCAGCTGAGAACAGGAGAGGAAGGCCAATTAAAATATCCATTAGGTACAGTGCAACAGCAGCCAATAAGCCACATAATGAATTCAGCCCGAGGCATAGCCACAGTGAATGTGGAGAATTTCCATAGAATCTCCATTGAGTGAAATGGAATAGAAGTGGACGTGTCAGACAGAAATCCCAGGCAAACTGATTTTGAAGCCTGTCCCAGTTTTTCTGCCATTTGCTGTCACTGTCTCCTTGTTTGCATTTTCCTAGAGTGACAGACTGTCCTAAAATAACTGAAAGCGTTACATATCTTTTAATTGAAAGATTTTATTCACTGCCAAGTTTTTATTTTTCCTCACTTCTGTGAAACACACACACACTTATATTAGTCTTGGGCACCTTGACCCCTCAGTGAGACATTGTATCATGCAAGCCTGATGATGACACTAGCTTATTGCCCTGAGTTGGTTTTTACCAGCATGCAGTTCTTCATGGCTAGGCCTTCAGCAGCTGACAGGTAGTCTCACTTGAAAACCTGGAGTGGAGGGGATGTGTGTGCCTGTCAGAATTTCTAACGAGTGTCTGATGCTCCCTTGCAAACAATTGAATTGGATTTGGCTTGAATTTCAAACATGATTTCCACACCAATGATTTTTGCATGTAGAAAAAACAGTTGTGATCCATTGTGGCCAATGCTGTCTTCTCCATCACCGGCACTGTTGTTAGGTGTTTTTTTCTCCTCTGTGCAGTGGCCCAGCTTCGTGTGGCTTCTGTCTTCTCATTTGCTGATTTTGACACTGTTGTGATAGGAATCCATCTGATAAGTTTGCAGACCAACCCATGGAACTCCTTTAAAATTGAGTGACCTGTTGCAGAAGGGCCATGTGACAGTTGGAGATTTCATAAATGAAAACAGGCAGACTTGAGTTTGGGAGACACAGTAGAGAGAAATGGAAATTGAAGTCTGGATCCATACCTTTACTATTTTCAACAAGACATTGATTTACACATCATCATTTAATTATGATACCGACAAGTGGGTGAATGTTCACAGTGCATGCTGTATGTACGGGTAGAACAGATAAAAATTCCGGTCTCTCGTACATTTTTGGCCCCTTGTATTAAGGCACCAAAATGGCTTTTTTTCACACAGGAACCCTTCACCACTTTCTTCCTCAATGCAAATGACAAGAAGTTCGACCACCCTGACCGCACCTTCTCCAGCATTGCCCGGTCCTGGAGAAACTGCCAACGCAACACTTCCGATGTCAAGGTGAGGTCTGAGGAAGACCAAATGTGTGATGGTGCCAGCCAATCCAACTATAACTTGAACCAGTAAGCCTTCTTTGATAGCTTAAATTGTTCCCCAGATGTCACACAGTTCCTGGTGGTAGAAATCTGATGACAGTATCCTTTGATGTACACTGTTTGTCCATAGCCATTATTGATAAAAAAATGCCTAACATACCAGTAATGTTGTATAGCGCTGTATCTGATATAACCTTAATGTATAATCCCGCCACCCCTCCAAAAAAGATATATTAGGTTTTAATACCTATGAAACAATGTCTCTTAGAATCTCCAAGTGCTCTTTCAAACATGTTACAAGCACATCGTTGAAACAGTATGAAAATAAGATTTTTTTGTTGGGGGTGGAAAGTTGTAGATGGAAGGTATAGAGCAGAACCCCGCTGATTCTTCTGCATTCCACTCTCCCGAAACACGCAGCAGGAACAGCCACTGACCTCAAAGTGTCAGACTTCTCCGGCGCACCCGGCATCGGGTTAGTGTTGCCCAAGGCAATTAACAAAGCATTAATGACAAAAGCTATTTAAAATGTAGTCTTTTATACGCAAGACAGGGCTTTTACTTGTCCAAATTCAGGGAAAGCTGCCAGCACTGTGTTTGAAGATGGAAAAAAAGGAATAAGAGCGAGCAATACAGTATTGTGAATGGCCCCACTTATATCTATGTCTGTTTTGAGACAGGGCTGGGCTTTGCGAGTCTGTGTTCAGATTAGAACCATTCTTCATAATGTAGGAATTCTGCTGCGAGAACACTTCTCTTGTTTAACCTTGAAAAGAGGTTTATGTTCGTGAAGCATAAGACTCCCATCACGCAGGCAAGGCTGATCACAGAGGCAGCTCTGCCCTTCTGCCAAAACATAATTGAATTAATATCCCAGAGCATTTTATTTTAAAAACACAGAAACACACATACACACACCGTTCACAAAAACTCATGCACACATAAACACCCACACGCGCGCACATACACACATACACACGCACGCACGCACGCACGCACGCACGCACACACGCACGCACGCATGGTATATGAAAGTACTCAGTTGTCAAGTTCTATAGTGATCTAGCCTGTTTCCTGTTGTACTCCCTGGAGTGTTTAGTCAAAGGTACACAGCACATTGAATATATACGTTATAAGTTGGAAACCCCGTAACACTATAGCCTCCTGCAACACAAGCACATACTGGCAACAGATCCAGATGACTCTGAGCCGGAATGGCGTGGAGCCGGAATGGCGGGGGGCCGGAATGGCGGGGAGCCACAGTGGAAGAGTAATGCCATGTGTCTTTCATACAGGAGCTGATCCCAGAATTCTACTACCTCCCAGAGATGTTCGTCAACAGCAACAGCTACAACCTGGGGGTGAGGGAGGACAGGACGCCGGTGTGTGACGTGGACCTGCCCCTCTGGGCAAAGAAGCCAGAGGACTTTGTTCGGATTAACAGGATGGTAAGGCTTTTCCTCACCTCTCTGTTAACCTCCCAGCTGTGGTGGTCATGTGCGGCTCTTATCAGCAAAGCTGGGTATAAGAAAGTCCTGCTCTTGTGTCCATGGGGGGGTGTTCTGTGGTAAGATAGGGGGTGCCGTGGAGCTTTTTATCTGCTCTGAGGTGAAATAGCAACACCTGCCTCTCAGCGCACCTCTTTTGTTAGAATTAAGTCTGTTAAGTCCCCAAAGCCCAGTGTGCTGAGTTGACCCATGGCATCTCCAGTCTAATGGTTCCCCTCCATCATTCTATCTCCAACATTAAACACATTACCCCTGCCCTCAGAACTAAAACAGAGACTCCTGTCTGTGACACAGTCAAGCCTGAATGAAGTGAGGTTCTCAGCACTACCAGGACATGCCATTGGCCTAAGTGATGTTGCTAAAGCAAGGGTGCAGTGAATATCCACCATAATGGTAACGCAGTGCTGCTTTCTTCAGTCCAGTGTCTTTAGTATCCAGGTCTGACACTGCTGTGGCAAAATCGTAAGTTATGTAAGGTCCCTTGATAAGGGCACCTGCTAAGAATTAAATAGTGTGGTGGTGGTAGTGTGTTGCACCCCTCAGCAAGATCCTTAATTCACAATTTCTTGAGTAATTATCCAGCTGTATAAATGGGTAAAATTGTAAGTGGCTCTGGATTAGGGTGCCTGCTTAGTGACAATACCGTAATGCAATGTGGCGTGATGTAATATCCCAGAACATACACGTGCGAGAAGAAGCACTGTAGGATGGATGTGTGTCAGCTGACTGTCTTCCCTCAATGAGATCCCATTAGATCATTACATTATTATCATTTAGCTGGCGTTCTTTTCTGGATCAACTTACAAAAGATCTCTGTGATTATGTCAGCGAGCAAACTCCTGAGAAAGATCTGAACAGTGTGCTTTGCTATTCAGCTCAGTACCACACAAGAGCTGTGTTTCACTGTGGAGAAACATTTTCTTAGTTTACTACATTTAGTTATTTAGATTAGATTAGAATGCTCCCCCTTGCTTTACAGAAACCCCTCAGAAGGTTATCTCTGTTGTGTACTGAGTTCTGAGTCCCCAGATCCAGGCTAAGCAATTTTTCCCCAGTGTGAGCTGTGGGTTGCCGCTGCCCTGTCATGCCCTCTAATTGGGGGTGCTCCCTGTCACAGGCTCTGGAGAGCGAGTTTGTTTCCTGTCAGCTGCATCAGTGGATTGACCTCATTTTCGGCTACAAGCAGCGAGGGCCGGAGGCGGTGCGCGCCCTCAACCTCTTCCACTACCTGTCGTACGAGGGCTCTGTCAGCCTGGACACCATCACCGACCCCCTGCTGAGAGAGGTAGGTCTCCATGGCGATGGACCGCGGGCAACGGGCGCCAGCTCTCCGCCGTAGAGGCACCCTCCCTGTATTGTGACAACAGCAGCAGTGGTGTTAAAGTCTATGTCAGTCACACACAGGACTCGAAAACCACCTATGTCAATATCATCCCTCACACGCCAGAGCCTGACATAAACCTCTGCAAGAACCTGCTTTGAGTTACACACTCTAAGGACCGTTGTACTTCTGTTTCCCGGAGAGATTATGCTTTTTTTTCTTGCACAGCCCTTAGGAGAAAAAACAAAACTTTTTTCTGTATTTAGGAAAGATGGAGCCAAGGGGTTTGAGGGTGATCCGGTACATCTGAAAAGTATCGTCTCATCCCTGTCTTATGAACAGAATCAATGTTTGCGGTTCATCCTCACCAGTGTTGCTGTACAGGGCATAATTGAAAAAGGCCTCCAATGTCAGCAGCTGGTCCCCGTCCTGAACCCCCATCTGCACATGATACCTGCCATCTGCCATGTGCACAAGTCATTTACGTACTGCCAGCTCCCACAACACCTTTACCTACCAGTTGACCCAGATGCAGATCACTCCAAAACAGCTTGTTGGACAAATTATCAAACAACATTTAGGAAGGGTTTTATCATGGTTTATTATAGTTTATAGTTGTTATCATAGTTTATTATAGGATGCTTATCTGTTTTATTAAGATGTTTTCCACAGTGAATACTGAGAGCAGATGAGACAATTATGTGCATCTGATAGTAGTATTAGATGGGATAGCTGCTTATTATTCTTAATTCTTTTGTGCCTTTTATACATTTTGGATAAGGGTGGTATATTGAAGAGGGAGGAGCATGTGTTATATTTGGTAGATCTGATGTGCTGAAGCCCAGGGGAGAGAGACGCTGCAGTATCTTTCACAGAAAACATTCAAGACTGACATTGCACCTCTTTAGAGCTAGCTGCTGTGACATTGTCAAGCACCTTCGAATCACCAGAAATAACCATAGTGTGCTAAAATCTGCTGAATGTGTTTCTGTGATTTAACTGAATGTGAGGATTAAAAAGCCCAGTTACTGGTTCTTTCGGACATATCAGGATACTCTTTGACGGATTGCTGACTCCCTGCTAGGATATGGGAGAGAAGACATTGTGTGAATTTGACATTATAAACAATACAGAGCATCACATAGAGGGCATGGGAGAGAGATTATATTTCTGTTAGGGATCAAGGAGCAGAAAGGCAGACACAAAATTTGGAAAAGGCCATAGAAGTGAGCACTGTCTGTGCCACAATTCTGCACCCACCCTTATTCCGCTTATCCAGCCAATCACGTCAGCCCGCATCCTCTAATCAGTCCCCCATCCTGGGTTCAGGTCTGCATTGGCCCGCAGGGGTTGCTTTAAGCCACTGCTGTAGCGTAACCCACAATGCGGAGGAGTCAGCATTGATTCTGATGGGGAGTTAGTGGATCCACCTCACTGGTTAACATCAAAGAAATCCTTACAGAACAAGTGATGTTGTATGTACTGTCTTTGGGCTGCTTTCTCAATGTGAGATGTGGCGCTATGGTGCTGCAGCATAGGAGTCCAGTCCCCGTCGGATAGAGGAACAAATACACACAGCAGGACCATGAGACTGACGCGTTTCCCCAGGCGAGGCCGAGGGTGGGGCGTTAACCGCTGCAACCTCACTGTTAGAGTGCCAACAAATGAGGAGCCCGAATAATAGATGATCTTCTGCCTGCCGTCGCGATTATTAAACACCTCTGCCAGGCACCGGGGATACAGTGACAGCACCGTTGAGCATGGAGATGTAACCATGGTGATTCGGTGTGATGCGAACCACAATGGGAGAGAATGACTGCAACGTTATGGTACATTTTTGTTTTTACTTTACATTGTCTTTTCCATCACATGTGTTTCTGAGTCTGATGTTTCCACAGATTTAATAGCTCTTTTTTTGCAAGATCAGCATTTCTATGAAAAATTTGTTGGTGACACACTTCAGTATTATTGATGTTGTATTCATTTTTTGTTGTTCAATTCCTCTTGCACGCAGTAAAGAAAGCATTGTCAATTTAAATAGGCTTATGAATTTCCCATGTGAGTTGGGTGAGTTGGGAATGTGGAATGTCATGTGATGTGGTTTTCGACTCCTGCTCCTCTTGAGGTGGTTGGGAATCCTTTTTCTCTGCTCTGATTGGTGGAATAGAGACCCCACCATTGTTTTGTGATCGTTCGAAGGATATTTTTGTTTTCATGCTTGCCTGTCAGATACGCTGTCCAGTTAAAGTTGAGGTAGGAACACTGAGCCCTCAGAGCAAGGCAAATGTTTCCGGATGGGAAATCAGCATAAGGCTTACGCAAAAAAAAAAGTTTCTCGTCAGCACAAAGCACAGCGTTTAACATGTATTAAACACGTTAATGGGCTGTTAAGTGTGCCAGACATTTTGACATGACGTTCCTTGGATTAGAGTATTGACAGTCTGTAAAATATTGGCATGTTTTGACAGTTCAGGGAGACAGAACATGTTCTATAAATAAGGTTCACTGCCGTTCGCTCACCCCCGTTAGACTCCCAGGGGCGCTGTGGAGACACACTGTAAAACGCCTTTAATGCCCCGGTGCAGTATTCTCTCTCGCTTCCTCTGCTCCTTTCTTTCAGGAACGGATTGATTCAGAGGAGCGCAGTGATGTGTTCCACATGGCCCTTCACACTTCCTGATCTGGGATCAGATTGCTTTATTTCGGCGTCAAACGTCACTGTGTCATGACCTTCGCCCCCGATAGTAACTCAGAATAGCTATAATGAGGATTGGTTATTACTTGACGGACTGCTTTGTAAAGCGCCACTGACGGGCATGTAATTGCTTCCAAATGCAGTGGTTCGGTCACATGAGAGGCCGTTAGTGATCCCGCCGCACAGGGCCCCCTCGTTCACCGAGGCCCACCTTTGCCGCGTGATGTATAAACGCGCAGAGCTCGGTTCGTGTAAAGCTGTGGAAGTGGCCAGAGTCTTCTGGTCTGGTTCTGTTTCAGGGCTCTCCAGCCACCAGTGGATTAGGTGCATCGTGTTTGCGTGGTAGAACAGCATATTCTGCGAGAGGGAATTCACTGTGTGCATTTAATAGTGTTGCATGGTGATGGGATTGACAGACACCTACAAGGTCCCCTCTGAGAATGGAAGTTGAGCGACATTAATGTCTCTCATCGTCAAGTGTCACTCAGAGTCAAGTTCAATAGCTCATCTTTCATTACACTCTGCCGAGTCTCCCGTGTTAAGTAAGATACACACAGCCCATGTGTACATTTACATACCCTTATATTCAGTCTTATATTGTTTTATGAAGTTGACATGAATCCTTAAGGATTTTTTTTTTGTTTTTCGTTTGTTTGCATCCATACGTCCAAGTGTACATGCTTGCAAGTATGTTTGTGTGCATGTGTAAACGTGTGTGTGTGTGTGTGTGTGTGTGTGTGCGTGCATGTGTGTATGTGTGTGTGTATGTGTGTGTGCATGTGTGTGTGCATGTGTGTGTGTGTGTCTATGGTTGGGAGAGGGGGTACCGGGAGATTTGGGGAGAAGGCACTTCCTGTCTCCTGGTTTGCAGAGTCATCCAAGTGTTAGTATGGAAGAGACAAGCCTGTTCCTATTAGCATGCCTCACTTAACCGTTCCCGTTTGCAGGCGCAGGGCCCACAGTGGAATGCTAACCTGGAGTGACATGCAGCCAGGCCCTGGACAGCAGGCCTGCTCTCTGATGTTACTGTGTTCAAAAACAAAGGGAGACAGTCAAGAAATGGAGGGGCACGCATGCATATGAACAGTTTAAATTACACGCACACATGCAGGCAACACGCACACGCATGCAGGCACACACACACACACACACACACACACACACACACACACACACACACACACACACACACACACACACACACACACACACACACACACACTCTCCCCCCTTAGAGTCATGGCTCACTTAGTATTTGCTTGTACTGTGGACAGAGGCATTGACCCATCACTGTGATGTACATTGACTGTGACACCAGCTTCTTTCTCTGCCTCTCTCCTTCCCTCCCCCTGCCCTCTCTCTAATGTCTGTGTCTATCTCCCCACCCCCTCTCTCCGTCTCTCCCCCTCCCACTGTCTGTCTCTCTCCCCCACCCTTGCTCTGTCTCTCCCTCATCTCTCCTTCTCCCCCCGCCCTCTCTCTCTGTCTGTTCCCCTCCCACTGTGTCTCTCTGTCTGTCTGTCTGTCTGTCTCTCCACCCCCTCTCCCTCTCTGTCTCTCCCCTATCTCTATCCCTCCCTTGTTCTCGCTCCCTCTTTTTCACTGCCCTCTCTCTCTCTCTCTCTCTGTCTTTCCCCCCCTCCCTCTGTGTCTGTCTGTCTCCACACCCCCTCCCTCTCTCTCTCTCTCTGTCCAGGTGATGGAGACACAGATCCAGTGCTTCGGACAAGCTCCCTCTCAGCTGCTGATTGAGCCCCACCCGCCCCGCAGCTCCGCCATGCACTTGGTGAGAGCACTGCATGCTGGGAAGATGTATTGGGTTTTGAGGAAACCAGATGACTCATAAAGCTTCCTCGTCTTTGCTGTGACATGATGATGTTGCACACTAATGTTGTGGGAATTTTATGTTCAAGGTCTCCACCTATTGCCCTTATGAAAGTGTCTTTTTGGGGGGGGGGGATGGGAGATGGAGTTCAGGGCTCAGTCACGTGACCACAGTGGAAGGAAGTGGGGCATATGCTAATGTGGGGGATCACATCTTAATCTTTCATCTCTGTTACATAGTCTCTTGGGGAATGTGTATCAGAAAATTGTTCAAGTGTAAATGCCAAGAATCTCCTTAGGGATCTCTCAGGGGCCTCGTGCAGTAACGTTGTGCATAAAAGCACATGTAATTGCATAGTTAAAGAATGCAAGCATACATCTTGTGCCGTAACGTGTGCATTTTAGCAAAAAAAGTGACTCAGCTGAAACAAAACCCTAGCGTGCTAGTGAGGCATACTATTATCATGTATGTAGTACAGTTATGAAGTATGGTCACCATTTTATTTCAGTTCCATGTTGTTTTAGTTGAACAGTTGCTGATGTAACAGCCCCATACAGGCAGAATGAAGAGCTGTTCCTTTATTTCTAAGTTGGAAGAGGCGAGTGTGAAAAGGAATGGGGGTTGGTTGGAGTATGTAAAAAAAGACACATCTGGCTTTTCTTTTCATCGCGACTTTGCAGATATTCAGCATCATTATGCTCCGAGGAGACCTTTATAACAGAGTTCTCTCCAGCCACAAAGCCCCCCTGATTTAGTATGTACTTTATTTGGCTTGAAGCTCTGCAGTCACATCATGTAATCCCTGAGATGTGGGGAAGGCATTAGCTAAAGCTATCAGTTATACAACGATGATTCCATTCATGTGAACCTTACTTTGTATCATTAACAACAAGCAAATTAACTTAAAACGTCAAGCCATTTTCCACTTTATAGCACTTAACCACCATCCAAGCTTTGCCCATAGGAACTGATCTTTAATGGCACAGCCAGGTGTTTGTCTGGTTATTAGTGAGATGTGTGTATTTCTGATTTTTGATAATCATGTGCTACAATTGCATCCAAATACATAGTCCTGCTCCAAACCCCCTCAAACCACAGCTGTCCCTCTGACTACTCTGGACCCTTTGCCATTCTCCTCTGGCTCTGGTGCCTTGGTGTGAGGGGAAGAGCCAGACCAACCTGAACCCAGCCCTATCCCAACCTCCCGCCAACCCCCCGCAGTGCATGAAGCTTTCCTCAGTGTCTGTACCTCGTTTTACCTCAGACCTTCCCACTAATTGCCTCTCTCTCCGTTCTGTCTTCCTCTCTCCTCCATCCTGCTCTCCTCTCCTCTCCTCTCCCCCGTCCTCCTTGTCTAAACCCGCCCCCCCTCCCCCTTCCTGTGCCTGCTCTTCCTCTTTCTCTTTTCTGCTCATCAGTGTTTCCTTCCGCAGAGCCCTCTCATGTTCAAAGACCAGATGCAGCAGGATGTCATCATGGTGCTCAAGTTTCCCTCCAACTCGCCCGTCACCCACGTGGCGGCCAACACGCTGCCGCACCTGAGCATTCCGGCGGCCGTGACCGTCACCTGCAGCCGGCTCTTCGCTGTCAACCGCTGGCACAACACTGTCGGTGAGTGTAGACCGCCCACCCCCACCCCCCGCCCCACAGATCAACACAGACATCGGAGGGTGACATGGAATCTGGTCAGGTTAACTCCTGGACCGCCTAAACACACACACACAAACATTCACATTCCGATGCGTGCACACACTCATAAACACACATATACCCCAGTGTGCACACGTATGCACGCACGTGCATTTTGTGTGGAGAATATGCCACCCACTCTAGTGGGTCCCTTATAAACTGGCTACGGTCACTGCTAATGTGGTTACTGTGGTCCTCGCTCGTGTTGATGCAGTCCAGGTGTGTGAGGGAGGGCTGAGAACCGAGCGCTCGCACGTGTTCTCAATCAGGCCCGTGTGAATAACATAACCCACGAAGCCTCCCTGCTCGAACCCGCCGTCACCTCCGGGTCGGGGGGCCAGCCGGCGCGGGTGGGGGGACGAGGCCGCGGCTTGAGCGGGCTCACCTCACACTTCGCCCATCTGTCGCCTCGCCTCACACTCTCCCATCGCAACTCGGCCAGGCGCCTCGTTGCTCGCTCACGCGCAAAACCTAAACCAGCATGCTCTTGGGCCAGGAGATATCCACCATGTGCCCAGCGGGAGTTGAATGCACCAACAGCACGACCAGAGCAGAGTGCTGACCTGGTCGTTCTCCCTCACGTTCTAATGCGGCGGAGCACATCCCTCAAGATCGTAATACTGACCTCATAGATCTAGAGATGAATGCACATATGTACCTATACATATAGTACCAGAGTGCTAACATGGTAACCATTACATTTATTTGTCTTCATTCAACCCCATTGTACATTCCACCACTACATGAACACATAGCTTCCGGTTAGAATTGCTGTATGTAGTATGTATTGTGTAGTATGACTTTATGTTGAATGAAGAAGCATTGGGGGTGGCCTTATTGAAGCTAATATGAACCGGCTTTGATGCTTACATAGGTACAGGAGTATTGTTGTTCGAGTACATGATGTTGGTGTGTCTTGTATTCATTTAGAGCAGGGCAGGATACCGGCAGAGGATACTGTGTATGCAGGTGTGAACGTGGGTGTGTTGTGTCTACCTGACTGTGTGTGTCCTCGGGCGATAGGTGAGTGTCTTATTGACGCTGTGTGCCTGTTCTCTGTGACTGACAGGTCTCAGGGGAGCGCCGGGGTACTCGCTGGAACAGGCCCACCACCTGCCCATTGAGATGGATCCTCTGATTGGTGAGTCTGGAGCTCCAGTCACTGCATTTGGGATATGGGGGGGGGGGAGATCCATAGTGGGCTGTGAGTCTGTGGGTTCTCGGGAAACAATCAGCGTGAGTTGCGCATGCACAGTGACAGCACGTGGCGGTGTTGTGGAGACAGTTCTCTCTCGTTATTTATTGCTTCCATCTCCTCCGCTTTGGCAACACTGTCCTATGACATGCAAGGCGAACACCTTGAAATTGAAACTGAATTGAGTTTCGTTTGTGTCTCCCCTCAGCCAATAACTCTGGGATAAACAAAAGGCAAATCACTGACCTGGTTGACCAGAGTATCCAGATCAACACGCACTGCTTTGTGGTGACGGCTGACAACCGCTACATCCTGGTGTGTGGATTCTGGGACAAGAGCTTCCGCGTCTATTCCACTGAGACAGGTATACTCAAGAGTTCACTAAACTCCAGTGTACATTGCAGAAACATCACGAAATATCAGAAACTCAGTGTTGACTGTATTCCTGTGAGTAGCACTGAGACAGGTACACTAAAATATTTATATTCTGCTGAGACAGCATTGCTAACATTTTTGCACGCTCTGTAAACTACACTGAGACAAATTTCTATAGTGTCCTCAGACAGTTTGCTTAGAATTGTGTATCATCCAATAAGGCAAGTATACTTTGTACTTTA
Organism: Megalops atlanticus; assembly: GCA_019176425.1. Classification (NCBI taxonomy): domain Eukaryota; kingdom Metazoa; phylum Chordata; class Actinopteri; order Elopiformes; family Megalopidae; genus Megalops; species Megalops atlanticus. Next base: position 37,750,124 of record CM032877.1, read on the forward strand.
TAAGAGTTCTCCATATTCCATTGAAATACTGCACTGGTACTTCACTCTCTCCCTGAATGAATAGAATTCTCCATTATGGGGTATGATAAAAAATTTACTATTTTAATACTACCTGAATATTGTTATTGTAGCCATGTTTTAATGGTACGTCCAGATGTATTTCCGTTCTCGCTTTTTTGAGGTTACCTTGCGGTCACACAGAAGATGTGTGAAGCCACAGGCTGTGTGTGTCCCTGCACCTCAGCCTGACAGTGAGCTCTCAGCGGGCGCGGTCCCCTCTGCGCAGGCCGCCGAGTCAAACGGTCAAAGCTACACCGGTGTCTTTAACCCCTTCGCTGCAGGCAAGCTGACCCAGATCGTGTTCGGCCACTGGGACGTGGTGACGTGCCTGGCCCGGTCCGAGTCCTACATCGGGGGCGACTGCTACATCGTGTCGGGGTCCAGAGACGCCACGCTGCTGCTCTGGTACTGGAGCGGGAGGCACCACATCATCGGAGACAATCCCAACAACAGTGAGTGAGAGCCGGGCCACAGAGACGCGGTTTGGACCAGCAACATAGCTGTGGACACGCACACGCACACAGACATATGACTTTATGTCCATTGTCTGATCTAACCCTGCATTTGTTAATTCCTTTAACCAGTACAGAAATGTGTTTCTTCTGCATGAAGAATTGTGCAAGTGCATTCTTTACAGCTTGCATTTCTTTGTCCTCTCCTAAACCTGTAGATTTAATACCCGCCACTCTCCTCATCAAAGTCTTCCAGATGTTTCAGGAACAAATGTTGAGGTGCTAGAATTTTATAATTGACCTCACTGTAGCTCACAGACTCAGTTAATTTCAGCTCGGTTGGCTCCAATTAGCAAAGGGTAATGGTTTGCTCCTGTAACCCCTAGAGAATCACACCGGTAGTTCTTACCATGCATCTTTTAGAAGGAAAAATAAAAATATCTACAATGAGGTGGACTGTGGAAGAAGGCTGTGTCATAAAAGCTGGTCATAAAAAGGCATGAAAATGAAGAAATATGACTGGCTAGCAATTCACCTGTGTTCATTTGACTTTATTTCTCTGAAATGGTGTTTATTCTGAAGTTCACTCTTATGGGAAGTTAGAGTTATGCATTTATTTGCAAATCAGCATTGGATACCATGACACAAGGAGGTGTAAGAGTGGTCATAAAAATGTCTTATTACTTCAGTGTACTTTCTCTTCAGGTGTATTATTTTTTCACTGTTTCCTGTGGTTTGGAGCTTTACAGTACCATTCAGACACTGTGCTGCCTCTGTCTCTCTTTCTCTCTCTTTCACCTGTGCTGTCTTGACATTTAATTTAATTTAAGAATAATCACCATTTCTGACTAGAGGTTGCAAACTGAATGCCAGGAAAACAGAAATAACTATATGCGATTTTTCACTACATGTGATGGACCTGACTCCCAAGACCTCATTAGGAGAAAGAACAGTGCCCTCTAGTGGGATGTTTTGGCATTTCCAAATGATCATTACCACAATCAGATTGGTTGACATAACCAAATTTGATGCTGAAGTTGGTAGTTCAGTGTAATTATATGACAATCCAACAACTTCCCCGTTTCCAAATCACGTGGGTAAAAGATGCAAATCATACCTCTGGACAGTATTTTACTCAGGCCAATTTTGTGGTTGTATGTGATTAGCAGGACTCATGACCCGAGCAGAAAATCAGAGGTGGCAGTACTTTTAAATCAGTGTACATCAAGTTGACTTGTTACATGGTTGTTGCTGTATCTCTAACATATATTAAAATTCAAATATTTATTTCTTCTGAAACATGCTCCTTAGTTCTTCTGCTCTTTGCATCCGAAATGGGAGAGGAGCATAAGTCGCCTCCCTGGGACCCTTATCACTGGGCTTTACCCCATCTTCCCTCTGCTGCCTTTTGTCAATCATGTGACCTAAGGAAAGAAATCCATTGGCTATCCTGCCATTGTGGAAACAAAATCAAATATCCAAAATATCCAAAATGTCCAAATGTCAAAAACTTGGTTTTAAGCAAACATTTGTCATACAGGCTCCCAGGCTGCTCTATTGTATGCGGCAGACGTGGAACCCAACCAGATGGTACATGTAATCTCCCTAGAGTGAACACATTGGCTTTTCAGATGGAGCTGTCACCCTTTATTTTTCTGTAATTTTAGGTGACTACCCTGCTCCTCGGGCTGTCCTGACGGGCCACGACCATGAGGTGGTCTGTGTGTCTGTATGCGCAGAGCTGGGCCTGGTCATCAGCGGAGCTAAAGGTCAGTCAGCAGAACCCGTCCTGTCCCACACTACAGAACCCGTCTTCTCCCTCACTGTAGAACCCATCTTTTCCCACACTACTGAACCTGCTCTCTCACACACTACTGAACCTGCCCTCTCCCACACTACTGAATCTGCCCTCTCACACAATACAGAACCCATCCTCTCCCAAGCTCACCTATGTGGTGAGGGATTTAGGGCTGTGTAGGCCAAAGAGTGGACGAGAAGCATATGGAAAGAAAGATCCCTTTGATCAGAGGAGGATCCCTGTGGACACCTACATGACTAAATTGTAAAAGTAAAAGTGAAAACTGTGTGTTGTGAGCGATCAGGCAACACTTGTGCGAGCGTGTCTATGTTGCACAGTGACCGATCGATCAGGAATTGTGCGTGTGTGTGTGTGTGTGTGTGTTGTCAGATTGCCATTAGTCAGTACTTTGTGTGTGTGTGTGTGTGTGTGTGTGTGTGTGTGTGTGTGTGTGTGTGTGTGTGTGTGTGTGTGGACAGCAAGTGATAAATCAGCGTGTGTGTGTGTTGCCAGATGGCCATCAGTCCGTACTTGTGTGTGCATGTGTGTGTGTGTGTGTGTGCGCGTGTGTTTTGTGTTGGCAGTGAGTGATCAGTCAGCATTTTCGTGTGTGTGTTGTCAGATGGCCATCAGTCAGTACTTGTGTGTATGTGTGTGTGTGTGTGTGTGTGTGTGTATCACTTTGTTGACAGTGACTGATCAGTTAGCATCTGTGCGTGTGTGTGTTGACAGAGGGCCCGTGCCTGGTTCACACCATCACGGGGGACCTGCTGCGGGCCCTGGAGGGCCCGGAGTTCTGCCTGCGGCCGCGCCTCATCGCCGTGTCCAGCGAGGGCCACTGCATCATCTGCTACGAGAGGGGCCGCTTCTGCAACTTCAGCATCAATGGCAAGCTGCTGGCTCAGATGGAGGTCAACGACTCCACCCGAGTAAGGCCTGTGTCAGCGCTCCGCCCTGCACGGGGTGTGTTAGCAGACCTGCGTCTGTCACAGACACAGGAGGGCGCTACCAGCTCTGACCTCTGCCGCTCTCTTCTTTCCCACCCACAGTTCACAGCTCGAGTGGGCAGAGCTAACACAGCTCTTGCATCACGTCCATCCACATGTTGGAGAGGATTTTATTCATGTCTCGTTGCTCCTCGAGCACACATACATTTGTTCCAAAAATGGAAACCAAAATGGCATTCTACTCAGCATAAGTCAAGTTTTTGTCAAGTTTTGCTTAAAAAAAAATTTAAAAGCTATGCTTAAATTACACTGAGTTGCTAGCAAAATCATAGCACAAATTTACAAAAATTTAGGCATGAAACACTTGCTCGGAAGTACACGAATACTTTATTTAGCTCAAATGATAAGTGGCCAAAAGCACTCTTTACCACCGACGCATGATTTTAACGAAATCTAGTACTTTTGTATTCCCAAGCGGGTGTATTGCACCTTAATTTCTGATGACATTTTTAACAAAGTAATGAATAATTTGCATGGGTATTTGTGTGCTATTGTGAACTCAGAGACAGAAATAAAACCCTTAATTGAGGGTGCAGTGCAGTGGAATTAGCGACCTGCTGTTTCGGCCAGAGCATCAGCACTTTAAGCAGTAGTTTGTGTGGTAGTGTGTTGGAGCATTCAGTGAATTGGGGGGCAGCATGTGTCACCTGGTGGGCCCTGTAGCTGTGCCCTGCGCCCCATAGTGACTCTAGTGTCCTGCTATAGGCCATCCTCCTGAGCAGCGACGGCCAGAACCTGGTCACGGGCGGGGACAACGGAGTGGTGGAGGTGTGGCAGGCCTGTGACTTCAAACAGCTCTACATCTACCCCGGCTGCGACGCTGGCATCCGAGCCATGGACCTGTCACATGACCAGAGGTCAGGGGCTTCCTTTGTACTTCCTTCTCTTTCTTTTCCTTCCTCCTCTGCTGTCTCTCCTTCCATCGCTTGTGTCGCGGGCAGAGGCATTGGCCCGTGACTGGTGTGCGTGGACTGTGACAACAGCTTCTTTCTCTCTGTCTCCCTCCTCTCTCTTCTTCCCTCCTTCCCTCTCCCTCTTTTCCTCTTTCTCCCTTTGTTTGTCCCTCCCATCCAGCTTCCCTCTGTCTATTCCTCCTATCCCTCCTATCCTACCTCTCTCTCTCTCTCTCTCTCTCTCTCCCTTTCTCTATCCTTCCCATCCAGTTTTGCTCTCTCTTTCCCTCCTATCTTATCTCTGTCTCTGTCTCTGTCCCTCTCTCTTTCTCTCTCTCTCTCTGTCTCCCTCTCTCTCCTTCCATGTGATGGGGGTTCAGAAGTGTTGAAGCTATGTAGGACATGTGCATCCATGCCCTTGGTGAAGTACACGTATGCTTGGCATCGAGACTTCACAGGAATTTAAAATGCAGATTGAATACTGTAACTCTCAAGACTGCGGCAGATGCCACAGGGAGGAGTGTTGTCTCACTCTCTCACTGCAGAGATGGTGAACTTTCAGTGTTGCTCTGCGTGTTTGTGGTTATCAGCCTAGATCTTGAAGGCCAGAGTGCTTTACATTGTTTTCCTGTAAAACCAATTGAAAATTGTTGTCATGTTACTTTCGGAAGGGTTACTGTGGAAGGGCAGATTTGCATGAACACAGTTGTGCCACACATATGTACATTCACACACACACACACACACACACACACACACACACACACACACACACGCTGACACAGGTTGGCTCCACTCTGGAAGCAAAATTGCTGTGCCTGTGGAGAAGCATACAGGCCACTTTGCTCCTGGTTTCTGTTGAGGGAGTTTAGCTGCTGATGTCAATGGCACTCCAGATATAGTGCCGTGCTGGGCTCGCCCAGGTTGGGCCGGGTCACTACAGCTCTCCCTGCGCCCACAGGGTTGGTCAAAAAAGGTGGTGTCTGATTGGACGTTAAGGTTGGTGTCTGACGTGATGTGATCTCTCGCACCCCGCTTCCAGGACTCTGATAACTGGGATGGCGTCCGGCAGCATCGTGGCATTTAACATCGACTTCAACCGCTGGCACTACGAGCACCAGAACAGATACTGAGAGAGGAGGGAGGCGGAGCTGGAGGTGTGCCAAACCACACCCACCCCCCCAACCCCATCCACCCACCGCCGCCCCACAGAGAGTGGAGCCAGGCAGCGGGGGTGGGCAAAGGGCAACTGGGAAACAAAACTAGAAGAAAAAAAGAAGAGAGAAAAACAAAAAAAAAAAAAGGAAAAGGAGAAAGACTTCTGCGTCACTTCTGACACACTACTGAGCATTCCTCCCTGACCAGGAACAGCGGTGTCAGAACACACCATCCCATCCAGCAGCAGCAGTGCGTAGTAGTGAGAACTCACCCCTCAAGCAGAAGTGCACCCTGGTCAAGACACACCCATCAATAGCAGGACATTGTAGGAGGACACACCCATCAATAGCAGGACATTGTAGGAGGACACACCCATCAATAACAGGACATTGAAGTGAGGACACGCCCATCAATAACAGGACATTGTAGTGAGGACACGCCCATCAATAACAGGACACTGTAGGAGGACACACCCATCAATAACAGGATATTGTAGGGAGGACACACCCACCGTAGGGGCAGGGTATAGCCCAAAGCTATTTCTTTTGTGTGTGTTACGTTATGCGAGCACACCAGCTGGGCTAGTGGTATATTTTCTCCTGTGAATCGATCACAGGTTTGACCGATCTGATATCGCATGCTGACCTACAGTACAGAGAAAGAAGAATCCCCCTAAAAGAAGCAAAATTCACCATGGGTGTGAGCAATCCAGAATAAGCTTTCACTTCCAGTAACACCAATCTGAGTACTGTATAAGAAGATGGACTTAAGGCTTTTCTCATGCTACCCCAGGTCATCTTAGGTCATATTTCTCAAGCTGTGAATGCAAGTAAATAACCACTGATAGACAAACAACATTTCAAATGCCTGACGCACATCCTCCCCTTGTGGGATGCATTTTGTGTAAAAAAAGAAAAAAAAATAGAAAAAGGAAAGGCTTCAGCAAAAGATCAAAGCTGAAAGGAAGGAGAGCTCCTCACCGAGACATGGAGCTTGTGCACGATCAATTCGGATTTAATGAAAAAAAAAAAAAAACTAACACAGTTGTTTGGTAAGAAAAAAAAGCTTTGTTTTCGCAGATGAGCCCTAAGGTGAGAGGGGAGGATCGATTTGGTCATGTGTACACCGGGCAGTCCCTTTATGTAGCTCTCTCAGGGGCCCTACAACTCTGAGTGCATTTCTCACAAAACACAGCGGAGACTGTGCAGGATCATTGAAAAAAAAAAAAAGAAAACTGGCACCACTCAAGTTTATTTCCGTATTTGTTTTGAGTGTGGAGACAAATGCTAGTTTGACATGCGCAGCCGCGCCATGTTCAACACGTATATTTCCTTGTAAATGCAGTTTGTTTTCCTAATCACAGTGTACAATTATTTTAGAAGGAAACGAAGCTCATTGTGAATTTCTTATTCTCGTTCACCTTTCAGGCCACTCTTTCACCATTATTTATTCATAATTTACTGTTTGTAAAATAATGTGTAACAATAATGCTGATATTGATACTGGAATTAGAGGGCTTGTAAGGTTCTCAAAGGTCCACACATCTTGGGGAGACAACTGGGGAAAAAAATGTTTTTTTTTCTTTGTAGTTTTGGTGACTGTTTTGTCCATATTGTGTGGGTAGGTCTGTGAGGCAGAGAGATAGAGAGATGGGGGATTTTCGCAAGTTAAAAAAAGAATAAACTCATTTATTCTGTTGTTTATTTATTTGAAATCAATGGAATCAATAGAGATCTTTTTTGACACTTTGGATCAGAACCATATCATCTGCTAATGTGTTCATTTCTCTGTCACGCTCTGTGTGTTAGCCCATTTTAGGGCTCAATTCTTTGCTCATTGGTGTTTGTGTTTAAAAATTGATATGACAGGAAGATCGGTGTAATGGTGAAGTGTCAAAACCTCCAGACTGTAAGCAATATCATGAAGTTGTAGCCAAGACTAGAGTGGGGTGTATTTGGATATCTGGATCAAACAAATACTCTCTTTCTCCCTCTCTCTCTCACTCACACACACACACACACGCGCACACACACACACACACACACACACACACACACATAGAGATTAAACTGAAAAAACTGAGATAAAGCAGGTTAATATCATCCAAAAATGTTAAATTTTCTGACCTATAAAATCCTAAAGCTATAAACACGTTTTATTGAAAAAAAAGATGTAAAATATGTGCGTCTTGAGAGCAGAGAAAAAAAAGAAAAGAAAAAGAAAATATGCAAGGAACTGGATGATTGGCATTTTCTGTTGCCATGTGTGAATGTCCAGAAGCCATCCAGGCGGACCTGTAGCTTTGCATGCGAGGAACTATGTGGATGAGGGTTTGGGATCTGTATATCTGATTTTATTTATCAGTTTTCTTCATATCTTTGTCTTTTTTCTTTGTATTTGGAATTTGATATAAATCTGGCCTTTCACTCTGAAAGTGGTACACAGACTGCAGGATGTTGTAATATTGGACAAGGAGCCACTATTTTGGTTATTTTTCAATAGGGTACTATTGTTTTTTTTTTCTTTTTTTGTTTTGTTTTGTATTTAATACATTTTGTTGGGAAATATCTACCTTATGATTTCATAAGTTGTCTCTACCTGCTGTTTTATGTGTATGTCGCAACTTAAGGCAAAATTTACACGAAAAGTGTTTGTTCAAAATCATTTAAATATTAACTTATGCCAATATATAAAGATCAATAACTGTAAAATAAAATCAAATGGTTTCCTTTTTTGTCGTATTTATAATAAAACAAATAAAAACAAGAATAATTTGAATACTTTTTTTCCCAAAACAGCTGGTTTATGCTGCCCTCTGTTGCCTGCAGTGAATACACACAGACATATTTCTGTATGATTGGTAAACTTCCTCACGAGGACTTCCTCCCTGTCATTCTCATTATGCACACATGGCTGATAGCTGAGCTCTGTCATTGGTTGACTCAGACAGAAAAAAGTTAAATAAGAAAGCAGTATGCAGGGGAGAGGACTGAAACCAATCATTACGCGCATTAGGCTCGCAGGACAGTAGGGGTCTAACATGTGCTGGTGGCCATGACAATGCTACAAGTGCTGCCAGAACCACTTGCTAATGTTCCATGTGTTCCCCACACCAAACACCCATATGACGTTAAAAGACATGAGATGATACATAATATACAAAGATGCACAAAACCGGAAGAAAAATTTATATTGAATCAACTTCTTTCCTGTCAGAATGTCATTTTAGTTAACATGGCCTTAAATAAAAAGCCCCCCCATATTTTCGTTTTTTAATTGAGATTTCTTTGATGAACTTTCATATAGCTAGAAAGTTTTGTATCAACTTATTACAATTTATGACAACTCATGGCAGGGCATTCTGAATTCGGAGTTTGTTAAAATTAATTAGAATTTCCCATTGATATTGGCTACATGCTATTGGGAGGCTATTGCTTTGTTCACTGTACAAGTTTGGAATCTCCTTTGAACATGGAAAAACATGTTCTTAACCAGTGAGCAAACTGGAATTTGCATTTTGTTTTAACACAGCATGTTTACAGCTGCGCTACGCAAACAAAACCAGAATAATTCCCTCCACATTAATTTTACACAAACAGTGAAGTACAACACATGTAACACCATTCACTCTTATAGTGGAGGAGTACACTACCAATTCTGTAACTAAGCACCTATGAGCCCTGGGGATTCCAATAAGAGGAACTGTGAAGCCGAGTCTGCTAATGGTTAAGTACGTACTTAACTGTTCCTGTGTCGTCTTTTTCTTGTCTCAGAAGCAGTGGCCCATTCCATCTGATATTAAAACACTTCCAAACCTACTGGACGTAGACTGGAGAGTTCTGACATTATCATCACACCACAGAATTAGTTGTATTATTACATACTGGATGCAAACAGATGAGTACGCAAGGACTCAAGTTGATCTTAAACTGGCTGTGAGGTTACTATGTGTTTGATGTAATTAATTAACAGGAATATATATTGCTCTGCCATCACAGAACAACCACTTTCTTCTGTGATTGATTGTCGCAAATGGGGTCTGAATGGAAAGTACACTGGACTGCAAAGCATCTAAACATGCCCGTCATCAATATGAATGACACACAAGAGTTAAAATCAGTAACTTGTTCACATTGTTATAAAAGTGCCATGCTGTGAGAGTAAGTAGCCTTTTAGTACGAACACCAAAGATGAACTGAACAGTTTGCCTCCTCTAAACATCTTCCTCTAATCAGTCACCCTTGATGACAACCTGCTTTCCAATAACTTTCTTACTTTCTCCATATCAGCACCTTTTAGTCTGTCAACTTTTACAATGTTGATATCAAATAGTATATTACTTATATCGAAAGGAAATGGTTAAATGATGTTTGCCATATTGTATTATGGATCGATACTGACCAGGATTGTACTTAAAAACTTGTATTGGCTATAGTCAGTAGATGGCAGCATTTTGTCACACAATTTTAAGAGGCAGCAAAGATAACTTATGTGCTGTATTACATACAACTGCGAGTTGCACAGGGATATTTAATTAATCAGTAATCAGCTTGAAACTTGTATTTTCCATGATTTTGAGGTAGTTACAAGAGCAAACCAAGCAAAAACAGATATTGTACTGATACTTTATTGCAGGAAAATTTCAAGTCATTGTCAGCACTTACAAACACTATAAATGTTCTTATTACAAATACATTGCTTAGGCCATTCTCTCGGTGCTCCCTTTACAACACTTGTTCATTGAGAACCACAATTCACACATCCTTGAACAGATATATTTGCATACATACAAAACATTGCACTATAGAGGGAAAAAAATTCAGTTACCTTTGCACTTAAAAAATGCTACATGTGCACCGAATTTTGCAAAACATTCATTCCTTTTTATGTTCCAGGTGCCAGTATTCAATTATTCCATCTGTTCCATCAAGATATCTATAGTCACTGTCTTCACCCAGTCTGCCATAAATATCTCCATCCTTAACTCCACCCCCTCAATCAATATCCCCATCACCATATCCACCCCCTCTATTCCTCCCAGCATGAGATGGCAATAATCATCTCTATAACAGTAAATGGTACCAAAACTCCCATCTGCTGAATGAATATGATTTTAATTTTACAGTTGCTGGCACTGATTTTGTACCCTGGATAGTTTGGATGTGTACGTCTCGGGTAAAAACCAATCATGGGCAGAATGTGTCTGAAAAGCAAGCCCAGTCATAAGAAAGGCTGCCTTCTGCTCTGAGGGAATCTCTGTACTTGAAATGGAAGTGTATGGAGAGAAAACTGTAGCGGTGTCTACAATTCTGCTCTGCGGCCCAGTGAGCTGGTTAAGCAACAAAGCAGGATGATAATAGGCTCATTAAAGGAGGTGTTTACATTCATTTAATTGCACTTGTTGAGTCAGTGTAATGGTGCTCTGCAAGACAAACATACGCGCCTGTGACTTTTTTTTCCTTGTTTCTTAAAACCTAGAGGCCGACAGCATTTGCTTCACCGCTAAGGCAGACGCACGAAAAGAGAGAACTAAAACGACAGTACACGCTTGCCATTTTAATATTGGTCATTTAATCAAGTGTATTCTATGACTGCAGCCAAAACACAGGTACAGGTAGCCAGAGGACAGGCAGGAACAGCAGGTCGGAACCGCTCGCGGGTTCGTTCGGTTTCATTCCTCTGGAGCCTGGGTGGTCCTCAAAGCACCAGTGATCAGACCTGACTGACACTGCTACGGTACTGTCAGAGGCTTTAGCACATTCAGTCAGGGCTACACGTGAGGTCTTGCCAGCGAGGCGTGCAGCATGTCTTGAAGACTGGACGCCTTCATAATTATGTAAAGCTGACAGTTTTGTACAGAAGTGTTTGTTTTTCCTGGAGGCTTTGCCTCAGTATAAGATAACTATATCATCGGCTATTAAAATAAATCAAATTATGTTATTTACATAGCATACAAAGCAGGTCCTTATAAAGATTTCTGCTGTGCCACCAAGGTCATAAGGGTGTCAATCCGTCTATCATTGATCTAGCTTTACCTCTTTCCTGTTATGCCCTCTGTTCTCTTCAACACAACTTCAAAGAGATTGGTTCCCAGATACTGTTATCAAGCCACTCAGTGGTGCTGTATACAAAAGGTGTCTCATAACCTAGGGGGGTGGACTGATTCATGGAGAGTCGTCTATCCAGGCAGGCAAAGAAGGCTTCCATACACTGCTCACATATTTCACCATTGCTGCTCAGTGTACGAAACATCTACAAATATTGCAGAGTGAAATGGAATACTCAGAGGAGTTGATTGGTTCATTCTGAAACAGCATTCATATCATACAGTGTCATCCATTACAAAACCAGACTGAAATGGAAACATTTAACAAACTCCTCTTAATACCCTCCTACGCCGAGTTAAACTTGATACTCACATAAAAAGGACAGTTACAATAAATAAAAAATAAATAGGCAAACATATGAATTAAACGGATACACAAATCAGTGGTACCCTGACACTAAAGCGATGTTTACTGGTACATCTCAGGGGAATAAAACTCAGTGTTCGCACCATTGTGCTTGAATTATCGCATGGTTAAATAGTTTCCCCATTCTGTTCTCCTTTTTCATATCCGTTCCCCCCTTTCTCCTCCTCCATCCCCCTTTCTCCACTCTCCTCTGCTCCTCCTTCACCCCCCCCCCTTTTCCCTTCTCTTCCCCTCCCCTCAGGGCTGCCCCGTGGTGGGGGGCCTCAGAAGGGTGAGTTTGGGTAAGTAGACACAGTCTCAGAGGAGCCAGGGGAGCAGTCCTCAGACTCGGGTGCGTTGGTGGGGCTGTCGACGAGGGGGAGGCTGTCGTGCGGTGCCTGGAGCAAAGGTCTCACATTCTGGTGGCGTCTTCGTCCGAAAACCTGCCCCTCCTTATCAAGAGCGGTGGTCTGGGGGTAGAGCACAAGAACACCTGTCAGCACTTTGTGAAGGGGGAAGAGGGTGGAGTTTGAGCAAGGTCAGCACAGGCGGAGGGTTGCCGTCTGGGTCTGATGAAATGGCTGTGGGAGCGCGAAGCTTTCAAAAGTGCAGCCAGACAATCCGCAAAGTGACAACAAATAAGCCCAGGTGTCGTGGATTCACAAGAGGGTCAGAAGTACCATGTAAAGCCTCACAGGTGAGTGTGGACACACATGTGGCAGGTAGGAAAGGCTCACGGGAGCAACAAGCGCACAGGACTTTGGTGTAGCACAAGCAGTACAAACCCTGAGATGCATGCTATGGGGGCACCTGTTTTGCCTGCGAGAAGGAGGGGAACAACCACAGAGACAATGGAATGGGCTAAGCAGTGGTGATATCACTGACAGCGATGGACATGGAGGGGCCATAGCAAGGCATGGCCGGGCCTCGCTCTGCCACCGACAGAGCACAGACAGACAGGGTGTAACCCAGAGATAATGTTTCAGCCCATCAGGAAAGGTGGGAGGTGAGTGAAGTGGGATGGAGACTGCCAGCATGTTGCCATGGAAACACTGCATGTTGGCGCTGCACTGTGGCATACCTTATCCAGTACATCCCTGGGTTCTGGTAGTAGTCCAAAGACCCCGATCTCTGGATGCTAAAGCCATGGTCCAGCTAAACAAAAAGAAACAAGTACAACTTTACAACTGAGCCCAGAGTTGAAATATTCACTGTGCTGCTCTGAGCACAATCTTTAAGCACAGCCAGAGGGGGGAGTTCACTCCTGTCACAAAGCTAAAAGGCATCTAATTAACAAAATGAAAAATGTGAAACAATAGCAAAAAGCACAGGGCATATATAAGGAATAAAATACATTATAAATGGTGTATGTTAATGCTGGGCTGATGCCAATGATCCTAGATGCATCTTCCACTTAGTTGTATGCTCTTCAGCAGTTTCCATAGCTAACAATTCTTATAGTTAGAGAGCTCTGGCAGAGAAGTTGAACTAGATTAAAAAGTACCTATGTTGCAGAGGTCCTACATTGAAAATGTATATGTTTTGCCATGAACAAAAGACAACCTTTCCAGTCTCTGTTATGTCTCTATTCATACTGCATAAAAATCATACAGTGTGCTGTACTGTAATGCCAGGCACAGAATTGCATCGTATCCATTTAGCTCCGATGGCCTGCAACAACAGGGAGCATTCGCCAATGTTTGGATCATTCTACAATGTTGATCAATGATTCTGGGTGTAGGTACAAACCCAACAAAAAGAGATGCTGGCTGAAAACAATATGATGTAATTGTACGCAGTATAATTACCTTTAGGACTAAAATTAAACTACATCAGACTTTTAGCACTAGGTTTGCAGTAGTCTAAAGGGTTCATGCCTCACTGGTTGAAATTAATGCTCGGACAATTCAGACCGAAAAAAGAATTCCAAGGTCTCGATAAGAGACAGACAGACACAGTGATGCTGTCCTGACAGTGGCATGCTTAGGCAGAGGTGGGAGACCTGTGGCCACTCGTTTGGGTTTAAAGTGGTTTCTGACAGCCCAGTATAATAATGAACCCATACCATGTTCCACTGGGGAGAAATGGGCAACATCTGAGCTCAATAATAAAGATTTTTTTTTAATGTCAGAGTAGCTCATATATTACAAAAACGTCAATTGCCACCACTTAATCTTGAACGTGTTATAGCAAATCACATAAAGTCTACACTGCAAGAAGGCAGTAACTGATATTTCCAAAATATGACAAATTATAAAAACTGCGTTCCTTTTATCTTCAATGTCTTCATTTACAATGCATGTCAGCATATACTACTATGTACTCAAGGACATGGGCATCAGTGGTTCTCAGGAGAGCGATACTTACTGAAATGACGGACACTCCAGCTGTGGTGCTGTCAGGTTTGGGACTGGTGTTGAAGTGCTTCTTGATCTTGCCGGCTACAGACAGCTGGTGCTCGTTCTCTGAAAGGCCACCGTCCTGGGGGAATCACAGGAGATACGAGGTCTCAGCTTGAATCCGGAACACCCAAGCTAACACTAATTAACGATATCTGTAGGTCCACACTATATTATTCCCTGCACAGCAGAAGACCATATTCAAGTCAAGGAATAACTGTCGTAAACTATTACAATACTCCATGATCTCCAAGTCTAGAGGCTTAGTACCCAAACACTACTCCATACTGCTGGTCATTGAGGCATTCAGGGATTTAACAAAACTGTTCCTTGAAACATAAGTGCATTGTAGTGTTTAGAGGGTGTATCTTGTAACAAATGGTTGCAGGTTCAATTCATGGGTGGGGAACAGCTGTTGTACTGTTGTGTAATATAATTGGCCTGCATTTATAATTAATATGAGTTAATATGGGATATCACCAATTCAAGAAAATAATGCCTGCAAAGCATAATGTAAAAAGCAATTTATTTATTTGCAGTGCAAAATGAGGTCACTCACGTTGACCCATGGATGTTCCAACACCTGCAGAGCCGTGTATCTCTGGTCGACCTCCACCTGCAGCATCGACGTTATCAGCTCCTGCGCAGAAAGACCGCACGCACAAAATCAGCACCAGTGACTACTCACATGCACGGACTCTCATATATCCACACGCATGCAGTATCTACACGCACACCTCAGCCCACATGCTTACCTTTGCGCTGTCTGAAACATTGTCCCAGTATGGTAGAGGGAAATCTAGCTGGCCCAGCAGAATCTGGTCAAAGAGAACTTCTTGATCATCGCTACTTCTGCAAGAAAAAAATGTAACCAATAATTTAGTATTACGGTGTAAGACCAGCAGTATGATTGTTTAAGAACAGCTACAGTCCTGTAGACTTCTTAGACTCCAAAATCCTAATGAAAGTTGTCAATTACAATATTCAGCATGACTACTGATGGCTTCGGTAAGATATGTTAATAATATAAACTACCTATATAAAAGTAAATGTTAATCAATAATTTCACAGTATATTTTTGTAATTATTTGCTGTCTAACCTTTTAGATGACTAGTAATACCCGACCTACAGCTATTCTGCAGCTCTGATAAGCTTTTTCTTCTAATGTACAGAACTAACCACATAGGAATGCATAGTAATCGTTTATTAAGAAAGGCAAACTAAGGAATGCATTATTCCTTTCCAAAACACAGGGACCTACCCCCGGAATGGTGGGAACCCACAGAGCAGTATGTATGTGATGACTCCAGCTGCCCAGATGTCTACCTTAAGGCCATATCTGCAGTGGAAGAACAAATTCAATTCAGAAAATGGGACATGCCTTCTTTACACAGGGTGTAGCAACTTAGAGGGAGAGGGATGATCTGGTAGCTTTTGATAATGACAATATTGTGGTTGTAAGAATTAACAAAGAACAACTAGTGATTTCATTTTATAAAGCTCAAACCCTTTTCCAGGGAAGTGTGGTAAAAAGGACAGCTGGATTTGATGCAACTCCTGCCGTGGCCCTATGGGACAGCAGGCTTACAGACAGGAAGTGGCCACCACAGACAGGAAGTGGTAAGCACAAACACAGCCAAGCGGCCCCCTGCACTCACCCACTCTCTGCGATGATCTCCGGTGCTACATATGTGGGGGTCCCGCACACAGTGTAAAGGGGCCCATCCACCACAGTGGCCAAGCCAAAATCACCAAGCTTGAGGGACTTGCTACCGTCTTGGTGTTCATAAACCTGGGATAGACAATGAAAAAGCAGGGTGAGGAATGAAAATAATTTAAAAAAGCCTACCTTGTCATTTTCATTCGATCCATGCCTCTCCTTTCTACTTACAGAACACACTGTGCATTATGTCCATTTTCCTGTATCTGCATTTATTCACACAATATGTAAATGTATGTAAATATATATTTATCTATATTATATAATGCACCTATACTGATAATTCTGTCTGTCAGAACTGCACCCTTTAATTTTAGTTGGAGATCACACTGGGCTATTACGGGGTTTGTATACTGAAAGGCTGGCTTCCATAATATGCACAGCACTGTACAAAAAAAAAAGCTGAATTCTCACATTCAGGGGGTGAGAACGGACAGAATGGTCTAAAAACACGTTCCCAGTCACAAGGAATTATCTCCTGGGTGAGCTTAGTGCCTAGCAGCATCTGAAGAAGACGACAGATCGAATTTGCATGGTAGGTAAAAGGAAGGTGGGAGGGCGACAGTACAATATTTTTGGCATGTACGCTGTAGGTGAACGAATGGTGAGAGACTGCTGAATTTCAGCCCTCCTGCTGCGGTAGACGAGCGAATTTAACACCGCTGCTCCTTCTATTGAAGAGGAAGCGTGGGCTCGGCTCTTTGACCACGTCACCTTCGGTTAAGGTGACCTAAATGTTACAAAGGAGCAGGAGAACTTCCTGTTTTTCACGGTAAGGAGGTTTATTTTTTCCCACACGGTATGCTGGAGTCGCTCGGAGCGGTAAGCTTTGTTGTCAAGAGGTACAGCGTGGCGAGGGAGCAGGGTGCTGACCGAACCGATGACTCACCTCTTACATCTATGTATAGATGCTACCACAGATACAACAGTAATTATCAACTGCCCTTGGCACTGTTTCAGGATAATTACACAAACACACTCTCACAAATACATGCACACACACTGCTCTGCAAGGCTGATGTCACAGATAAAGCTATAACAATAGCCCTTGTTACTGTAAAAACAAACACAAATACACACACACACACACACACACACACACACACCATGCAAGTGATATAAGAGTACAGTGCGCCTCTCTGTCCTGAAGGCCTGTAAAGCAGTATTTTGGTGATGAGGCATTAGATGATGTAAGCTGCACTTCCGTTCAGCGCTTTGCAGTCACTGATGCGGCCAAGGACACTGGTGCGTGGGCACAGAGTAACACTTCAGAGGACAACAGGCAACCCACTGCCAGAGCCACTTAGCAATCGCCTCCAGAACAGGAAACGGCTCCATACGTGCAACACAGACAGACTCATACTGAAAATAAGGTGCATTCTGGAAAGAGCATGATAACTAAAATCAAGGAAATAGCATCATTTTTACTTTGGAAATGAAATGGCCTCAGCGATAATTTGCCAGTCAGCCTAACCACAGAGCCTCCTCAGTGTTTTTGATACTAATGCTCAAAGGAGAGGCATGGTCCTTTCCCATTTTGCTCATGTATCTTCTTCCACAGTCACAGTCCTAACATACACATACACACACACACACACACGCGGCCAAGAGTGAATGCACAAACACACAACACTGTTCTCACCAGCAAGTTCTCTGGTTTGATGTCCCGGTGGACGATGTTAAGGCTGTGCAGGTACTTGATGGCATTGGCCAGATTGTGGAGCATGCCACTTGCGTCACGCTCTGTGTACTTGTTGGTGGAGGTAATGGCATCAAAGAGGTCGCCCCCCTGTGGACAAGCACAGAAACAGCCTTGTCACACACTGAAGCAAGACAGCTGATTTCAGTGCCTCATTTTCAGTGACTTCATCAGTGCTTCCGCGGATGCATTCATTTGGAATACAGGACTAAAATAAACTCTAATAAATCTAATATATCTAATCTAATCAAAACACATTCTCTGCTTACTGTACATTTCAGTTTAAAAGCCACGGCAATTCTCAAGATGCATGAGGAAACTAAGTTGCATTGAAATATCATAAAAACCTTTGGAGGATTTTTAAAGAACCACAAAGGTGTGAGTTAGAGTGCTGTACAATAACTAATACTTGACAATACATTTATTGGAGACACAAACAATGTTGAATAATGTAGTCCTTGGCTTCTTTGTAAATTGGAAGGGTCAAGGGGTAAGCAATCTTCTGAGAGAGCTGGAGGGTGTCAGTGTCTGACATTCAAACAAGAATTTCAACACTTTTCAATTTGCACAAAATGTGTTGTTGATTCCGAATCTCCTCAAAGGCAGTGATATGTTCAATCTGGCCTAATTTTTCCCTCTGTGGCACATCTTAAAATCCCTTCTCAGAGAGTACAAGTGGAACAGCAGCTTAAAATAGAGCGCTCTCTCCAGCGCCAGTGCCCGTCTGAGGAACATTCATTAAAATGAGAAAAGCTGTCAAATACTGAGCCTCTGCTTGTGACAAAATGTGTGTTTTCTCTCAACACGGATGAAGCAAAAACACACTAATCCATTTTTATAAAATAACAACCCTGTACGTTAAAAAAAAAAAAAGCTTGAAGTAGAACAACTCATTTCAATTCATTCATCAAGCAGAGTGGGCTTTGAGGCCAGCTGTACATGTACACTGTACAAACTGTGTGAAAACCAGTCAAGAGGAAATATCAAATGCAAAGCTAATTGAATGGGATTGGTGTAAGAATAGTCCTCTCTCAGCAACACATTAACATTTTTGCAAAGCCATCCAATGTGTATGTATGCTATTCCTCTGTCCCTCTCTCCTCTGTCATTCTTTCTCTGTCCCTCCCCCCCGTCTATGTATGTATTGATGTATGTATTTAGCTATCCACCTGTCTAGCACTCTATTAATCTATCTACTTACTTACTTACTATCTATCTATCCCTCCACCTATTTACC
Organism: Megalops atlanticus; assembly: GCA_019176425.1. Lineage (NCBI taxonomy): Eukaryota > Metazoa > Chordata > Actinopteri > Elopiformes > Megalopidae > Megalops > Megalops atlanticus. The sequence goes on from CM032877.1 coordinate 37,769,000, forward strand.
TATCTATCTAACTGTCTGTCCACCTACTTATCTATGTATCTTTTCTTCTCTGTGTGTGTGTTTGTTTAGGACATGTGTTCCTCAAGGAGAATCTGGTGGACAGTACCTTGACCAGCTCCATGACCAGGTACAGCTCGCTGTAGGTGTCCATCTCCTCAATCAGCAGCACAATGTTGGGGTGCTTCACCCGTCTGAGGATGGACACCTCATTCTGGATCATATGTTCCTGCGGGGCGAGAGGAGAGCCACACAGTTTGATCCTCTGCACAAACAGAGTCAACCATCACCATTGAATGCATTTTATGAAACATATTTTAGGGTAGTTTCCCTGAGATGCCGACATCTCTCACCTTCCCTCTGCATTTGCCTTTGTTGATGATTTTCAGAGCGTACTCCCTCCCGGTCGACCTCTCCACACACTCCCGGACCACTGCAAAGTTTCCATCTCCGATTGTCCTTCCCACTTTGTACCTTTCTGCTATGGAGGCTGGGACCTGGGGGTACTCCTCCATCACCTCTGCTACGATACACACAGGAGACAGCAGCTGTGAGCCACTGGAGAGGAACCTGACTGAAGAGCTCAGTTGCTCCCTTTTTCCATCTACCTGAGTGTCGGGCCCTTATTTGAGTCACTTTCATGCTCTTTACTCTTAGACTCCTCTGTTGCTGATTCTCATCCAGAGCGACATGATGACCCCCTTAGTGATAAGGTGCAGTTGAGGTTTCAGTTGAGTGATCTGGACACTGAGCACTGTCACCTCTGCAGCTAAACTGCATGCCACCTGTCCCCTCAAAAGTCCAGAGCACTGACCACAGTTACAAGCTACTACTTTCTTATCCATTTCCCCCATCCTCAAAGGCTCAACCCCTCCCCTGCCCAGATCGCCGTGCCTTGTCTGAGCATTGACCCTAACTCCACTACCCCCCCAACCCCCCCATCCCCTTACCTTCGCTCCCAGCCTCATCCCCCTCCTCAATGGAGCTGCAGACTTTGGTAGAGGCCAGGGACAGGGAGGAGCCGTTGTGCTGGGACTCCTAAGGTGTAGAAAGGGGGGAGGGGTGCGTTAGGAGGGCTACTCATCCTTCCTTCACACATGAAATTAAAAAAGAGTGGAAATGAATGATTCCTCCAGGGACGTCATTACTACCAGACATCAGAGGCTCTCAGGGAGTTTGTCGGTTAGCTCTGCCGCTGTGATGGGCGTACAGTAAGGGCCGATTCCTCAGCAGACCTCATACCTGGCTGTCACAGTAGGATTAACCATAATGGGGGACGCTAGGTGTACTGTAAACAGGATTCTACCTTTTGATATCTGCCGCTTGTATGAACCAATGGCATCTGTTCATACAGAATGCATTTTTTTTGTTTTTATAGGCTTACATGTAATCTACAGGACTGCAATCTGGTAGCAGTAAGCACCATTCACTAGTGACAGAATGACCCTGTGAAACAGACCAGTGTACATGATAACTTCTGATCAACAGTGCATGCTCAACCATACCCTATAAATGCCAAGCTGCATTGTGTTTATGTTATATTAGATTATATTTCGTGCATTGGCTGTGTTGAGTGAAAGAGACACCATGTTCTAATGTTCTAATCAAAGCAGACAGGCCATTATGGTTAACCAAGATGACTCGCACTGTTTGTCCTCATGTCCAAAACACATTCCTGTTTGTCCTGTTCTATATCTCACTCACAGCTGTGTATATGTCAAAGGAGTAGAACACAGTTTCCATGGTAACTGCTTAAGCAAGCTGAGCTAATAACATCTCCACTATACAGACAGAGCAGGTGGGGTCAGATCCCAGTGCAGTTCCTCTGCCAAACCTGCTCTCCAAATATGGGTACTTCCTGTTTCCTTCAACTTTGTGTATGTAAGCACAGGGAAAAAAGAGCTAACTCTAAACTTGTTGAGTGAACCTCTGTGACACAGAGAGATGCTCATTAAAAAAGACCTTAAACAGATCAAAATATTACTGATGGGTCACTGGACTTTATTATACTATGAGTGTTATTCATAAACATCATCAAGGTAGTTACAGTAAAAAAGTACAATAATAATTTAACACAGTACTACAGGACAGCACAATTATCCACAACACAGAATAAAAAAGCAATATTTCTCTAAGATGTTTTAAATACAAGGTGATTCCAGTCACCAGTACATACAAAAAACAAATGTGTGACACCTTGTTTTAACAGGGGTGAAGGGAAATGACATTCTCCTGAAAGACGTACTAAAGGTTATTGGTGGAGACCATTCAGTTAAACCCATCACTACTGTGAAGGTGCAATGAAATCTGAGGAATGGCAAGGCAGGTAACCATAAGTCTTACCTCATAAAATCTCACCCCAACCTCGCACCTAGGATTATTGATTCTCTAACTTATCTCTCTGCTTTCTGTTTGTCCTCATTGTTGCAGCTTGGCGCTTATCATTTTTTCTAATTTGCATTTGTTATGATTACATAATTGTTTTCCTCCCATTGAGCCTTCTGTGAAGTACTCTGTGGCAATCTATTTGCATATACACTGTACTAATTTGACTGATTGATGGATGGATTGATTGCTACAACTGCAGAGATAACAACCTGCCTGTTATGAAGGGAAAAAGTCATAATCACAAAGTTATTACGGTTGTGCCCAAGCCACTAAAATCACTCCAGCAGCCTGGCCTCAGATGTGCTCACAGTGATGCTAATCCACTGGAGAGCGCAATATCATCAGCTCCACCGAATTAATGATGGAAGACGCAAGCTGGCCGTTGCCCTGACCACCAATCTGATCTGACCCCAGCTGGTGCTTTCCATTAGAATAGCAGACATAAATCATATTGCTTATCTCGCGTTGAGGAAAACAAGCTAACACGAATGCAAAATGATCTGTCTAAAACACCCAGAGTACATATACTGTAAACATGATCTCAATATCAACTTTTGTCCCTTCAAAGTTCAATTTTTCTTTTTTTGTGCTATGTCTTTTCCCGCATTGCGGGTGATTAAAAGGTCACCCTCTGGCACATGCAGGTCAAGATCTGCATGCTGTGAAACTCATATTCGATTAAGGATGAAATCTGGGCCTGCATTTTTCTGACCCAAATAAACCAGCGTCCTGAAAATGGAACTAGCTGAGATCAAAATGGAGGCTTGTTATATCCATTTCCACTGTAGGCTGGCTCACCTAGTTCAGATTTCAGGTAGCTTTCAGTTAACATATTCTGTGAACACAGTGACAAGTAATCATGCCAGCAAAGCCTGCTATGGTTAGAAATGCTGCCCTACTTACAAGCAAGGCTGTAATGTAGAAAGAGTCGGCAAGCTAGACTCGGAGCTGCTTCTGTTAAATGCAAAAACTGAGCACACTACCATAATTGTATTTCAAACAAAAACTCAAAAAGACAATTGAACATTCATCTCCACTAATGCCTCCACTAATGACCTCTCCTGTTTTGGAAAGAGTGGCTTATCCACTAGTGTCTACAACAGCATGCAACCTTCCAAATGCATGCAACGCTATGTGTTCCAGCTCCAAATCATTGGCTTTAGGCAAGAGTGAGAGCAAACATACTGTGAAAGAATGTATTAAAGTAAGTCATAACAAGTCACATATTCACATTACAGCCAAGATGGTCAAATGAGTGAATGAGCAGCTGACTGAAATATAACCCTTTGAATCCCATATTAATACAAGGGTCATACACATTTGAAAAACAAAATCCAAACAGTCAAAAAAAAAAAAACAACATACATGAAAATACACCACATAAATTAATGAAACATACCATTACATCAGCGAGCACAATAATGACAGCAAGACAAAATCAAAAAGCCAGAGACAGAAAGTAGCACACAGAAACATTGTGGGACAGTAGAACACATCACATTACTGCTGGGGATTTGGTGAGATCCCACAGCAGACAGGAATGGGTAATGGATGCATTCAGACTCCCTTCTCTTTGATAAAACCAAAGAGAGAATGACAAAGGCCCATAGGACCAAGCCTGTTGGGGAATCTGCTTTGCTTTTGTAATGTTCAGTGTGCTGCTTTTAACAGTGATGACAGTCTCATGAACGGTCTGTACAAAGATGAGCTTCCTAGCTCACTCGTGCCCATACACACACACACACACACACACACACACACACACACACACACACACACACACACACATTCACTCTCTCTCTCACTCACTCACTCACTCACTCACTCACTCACTCACTCACTCACTCACTCACTCACTCACACACACACACACACACACACACACACACACACATTCACTCTCTCTCACTCACTCACACACACACACACACACACACACACAGATGCAAAGAACAAAACGGAAAGAGCATGCAACTCAACATGAAATGTGGAGGGTGGAGGGGTGCTGATGAGAGGAAGAGCTGGAAGTGAAGGCATGATGGGAGTGAAATAATGAGACAGGATGGCATTGCAGCTGGTGGATTTCCACGATCTGGGGAGCTTTGGGTGTCGCATCATTAGGTGACACGGCCAGTCTGGCACATTCTGTCTGATTATTCAAGACATTTTCTTTTGTGTTTTCAAAAAAAAAAAAAAAAAAGACTAAAACTAAAGACTGAAAAGATGAAAGAGAAGGCATATAGCCACATTAATCTACACCATCAAAACCTCATTTCTTTCAAGGGAACAAAGCAGACTGCTGCATTACACATTAGCTGAACGCTACTCGGCTTTATCACATATTCTCTAGATTTAAATATTTGCAAAAGATTATCCAGCTTTATCACTTACTCTTCACATTTGTATGCAATCAGAGGTATTGTACTTAGCGATTTTATATATTCAAAGCATATATTAAATCTGTATACACAATATTCCTTCAGTGGAGAAGGTGGTGTCCTCACACATATAGAGAAAGAGAGAGTGAAAGGGAAGGAGGGTGAAATAGAGGGAAATAAAAGAAAAAAGAAAGATACGGAGGAAGTGAGAAAGGTGTGGACTCAGGCCTCTGAGGCTACAGACATGGAGATGCCTTTTTTAATCCTTCTGTAGCTTTCGATATACAAAACATGTCATATGGCTACTGAAGCTAAAAGCTGCATATTAATGCAAACATTCTGAGCTAATGAAGGGGAAACAATGAAGCTGCAGATGTCCAGATATCCCAGCTGGGGCTGCCCAGGGAATGGCTCACAAGGAACCAGCAACAGTATATAGGCTGTGGTTCTGAGCCCCATTTCTGGACAATAACGTGCGGCAACCACCACCGTCCTCTACACCCCAACGATTAGCACATTTCATGGCTGAGGGTGCAGAGGAGCTCAGTGAAGGCTTTGAAACCCAGCTTTACTCTGCAGCTCCTCTGGGGTCTTCACTCTCTACTCTCCATTAAAGCAAGATCAAAGAGTGGGGAAAAAAACCGCAACAATATGAGCCAGTATGGTTGCTGCTGGAGTCTGAGGAGAAGGTTTTGCCTTTATTGTGACAAAATGGCTTCGATGGCAAAATTCAATGGAATATCAAGTAGAAAGTAAAAGATCCTTATAGTTATAGTACCATTAGCTCCATCAAACTGAGTCCAGCATGGCTTTCATACTGGCAATGAGCACCGTTTGGTAGCAGCAGATAGAATGAAGCCAGCCGCCCATGAAAACCACATGTACAGCACTGCTTTTCTCCCATGAGGGGAATTTTTTCCACTCATCACCGCCGCCCATTGCCTCCGCATTAGAAGAAAAGCTTTAAGACTTGCCAGAAGCAAACAGCAGTGAATGGGTAATGCAGCTGCTATTGAGAGACTATGACACAGGTGCTGGAACAGCATGTCATTTAAGAGACAGAAGCCTGTGGCCTCATTTCCCTGCTCTGGGTGTGCAGCTGTGGAGGAGCAGGAGGAGCGCGCACTGATCATCTCACAGTCAAAGAAGCACAGAAAGACAGAAAGAGGTAATCTCTTTCTCCACCGATTCGGTGGGGCTCATCCGTGGTTTCTGAGCACTTTGCGGGATCCACCCCACACTGGCAATGGTCTAGTCAGAATGGATGGGTCTTTTAAACGTGCGTGCACACACGCATACACGCACAGACTCTGTATGAACCTGTCTTCTGGAGACAGACCCTGTTGCAATAACGATTGTGCTCAGCCACTGTTTTCCCTAACGCTTCACTGTCTGTCTGAGACTGAACCAGCTGCTGGCTACCACGTATTAGACACTGGCAAGCTGAAGCTCTCCAGGAAGTCTGGGTAAAGCCAACTCAGCGTGGATATCACCTCCTCTACACCCCCCACCCCCCACCCAACTCTATCCACAGTTTTGGACCTGGCATGTAGGCGAGCAGCAAAGTGCAAGAGAGCCAGTCACTCAGCCCTGGTGTTCATCTCTAGTTGCTAGGTTACTTGCTGGGCTGACTGGGGTGTGTTTTGTGGGGATTACTCCACTCCCCTGGCTCACGATCCTTCACAGGGGCCAAAGAGATAGACAGACAAGGAGATGGAGCCAAAGAGAGAGACAGAGACGAAGAAGAAGAAAAAGACAGAGAAAGAAAATGTCACTCTGCAGAGGCCATGCAAGGCAGACTAGGACCAGCATTATCACATGATCACAGCCAACACTAAATGTCCTGCCTGCACTTGTATTATTCTCCCACTTGCAGGTGGTTATTTTTTCAACGCAGCCCAGTATTCTCACAGATGGTGAGAGAACACCATTACAGCTCCTGCATGGAGCTCCTGTCTCCTATATTCTGATTCACAAAGTAATGCCAGGGACCTCCAGAAAAGTTCAGACACAGACTGAATCTCAGACTGACACTAGGAATAGAGTATCTGCTGATACCATTTTTGTAAACATCTCCCTAATCTGTTGTGGTTTCAAAACCAAAAAAGCAAAGACTCTATCAGCAAAAATAAAAAAGAGGCAGGAAAGCATAGAAACAACATAAATTCCTTGGCATCACACTCATTGTAACTGACAGTGTTCTTAATACTTGGACACTAATGGCCTCTGTTTTAATTCTAAATCCCAGGTTGCATTTTCAGGCTTGCATCCCAGAAAGCAGCACCTCAAAAAAGGGAGAACTGAAACACATGCTCATGTTCAGTTTGTTGTGTTCCAGTTTAACGTGAGGAATTTCAGGTTAATCAAAGCTTCCTTTCTGGGTTACAGTCAACCAAGTGCAATTGCTGTAACCCCAGTCAATAGATGGTGTGCCTTTTGACTGCACAGTTTTAAATCTATACAGCATAGTTTGATGGGTGGATTTTTTTCTGGGCAAGGTTATTTTGGGTGACTAGGACAAGGGACGAGATGTGAGACGACTAGGACGAGGGACGAGATTTAAAAACAGTTCAGCTTATGGCTCAAAACAAATTAAAGTGTCAGTCTAGAAGTGACAATGATGAGGATTGGAGAAGAAGCTGGTTTCTATTCACAGCACTTGAATTAAAACTCCTCTCATCATTCCTTCTAGCATGTGGATTAGGGATCCTCTGATTTGATGACACATTCCCACGCTTGGCTATCCAAATTTGGTGAAATTACATTTCAGTCTGTTCCTGTTGAGTTGCATGCTCATCTTAAAATAACATTCAAGAGGTGCCCATCTCACAATTTTACAGCATTCTCCAGAACTATGCTATTTTGACATTGCAATCTTTACCCATCCATAAGCTACCAATACAGTGTGTAGGCTACCAGGCATGCATTGGTTTTCCTTTCAGATCTTTTATCTGGTAGTCTAGACAGAATTCCACACACTGGCACAGTACTCAGCACCCACACCATTCTAAAACACTAAGGATTCTGGGAAATCTCACTGGGTCTTCAACATTATAGCTCCAGTGATGGACATTCTAGGCTGCAGTCTCAGTGGGCAACTCTTTCCTTTTCCTGAGAACACAGAAGGCAGGCTGTTAACATTCATCTACTGGCAAGGGTGAGAGGATGTGTGTGTGCGTATATGTGTGTTTTGGGGGTTGGGCAGTACATAATGTGAAGCAGTCTGAGTGTGTCTCTACTCCACACAGTAGAATCTGAGACCATAGTCTATTCTATTGCCCACAGATCAATGACACATTATCTATTTTTATATTACTCTCCAAAGTTGCTCATACATATGATCAATGTCGAGTGGTACCATTGTTCTCAAAGTGATGTCCAGAAAGCATTGATTTACAGTACTGTGCACCCACACGAGCCTATAGAAACTAAATTCTCTAATTCTGTGCAACATCCACAACAGCCCATGGCTATGTGAATCCATATGGTCTGTATCTACACAGATAACCTGAGGCCTGCCTGACCATGCCTGCACTCTGATGAGCCTACGCAGTGTCCTACTTTACCATGGGCTGAGTACAAGTGACATGGACCCATTCAACTTCCATCAGACCTCCTCTTATTAAGCACATGCTTGGACGCCCATGGAGATAACTGGATTAGGTCAGTGAGAGCAGTAAAATGTGATGGGTTCTCTATGATGATGACAGTGAATGGTAATGACACATGATTGGTGAAAATGATTGGAGGTTCAGGTGAGGTGTGTGTATGTGTGTGTGTATATATGTGTAAAGGGGATGAGGGTGGGGGGTAAAGGGCACAGGGCACGTGGCACATGGCACAGATCTCTTACCCGGCTTCTTCTGAAGCTCCCAGGACTGCTGGGGGAAGGGCAGGGTGACTTCCCTGACCGGGGTGTGGACAACTGGCTGCCCGGAGTCCCATTGACTAGAAGCAGAAAAAAAAGGAGAGAGAGGCAGATGGGGAATGAATGAGGAATCACTTTTTTGGCTTTGCAGGGAGCCAGTTAGACAAGCGCTCTTGAATGACTTTGTGTGCTAGCCTTCAAGTGCAGCCTCTTTCTCCTTCATACATTCATATCCGGTGATACTGATATTGATCTGAAGAAGATGATGAAACACCCACACTACTGCCCCCGCTCCATCACCACCACCACAAAACCCCAAAAATAAACAACAATAACAATGATAAAGACAGCATAACTTTAACCCTTGGGGTCCTCTGGCTGTACAAAGCTAAGCTACCACCTGCATCTTCAAGCGTATATCCCCTTCCCCCACAACAATCCAACACACACACCCTGCATATTACATAAACACAAGCGCTGCTCAAAATATTAATACTGAATGGACAACTACACTAAAAAGATATTCACAGGCTATGCATTACACAGCTGGTATCAAAGACACCGCATAGTACAAACCACATCCCACCTTTAAAAAAAAAAAAAAAAAAATACACTGAAGGTTCCAGGCTGATGATAATATGACTGAAGATACTATAGAGTATCACATAACACCGAAATATAATGAACTACAATCCATAAACCTCAGGTGTAAAAGATCAAGCCATACCTTATCAAGTCATATATTTTTCTCTCTGATAGTGCCACCTTAATCCTCCCCACAGTCATGTGGATCAAAAGCATGTTCAGGAATCAAAGACCCTCTACAGGAATCCCAGTCAGGGGCAATCAGATGGACAGCTTACAAGCAGAAAAATCAGAATTGAAGTCCTACGGCATTTAGAGGAGCTAAAATGAGCTGGATTTTGAGGTAAAATGAGCTGGAAGACATCCTGAGTAACTGAGAATAACACTCCATCCAAGGAACACACAAGCTGCTTCTCCAATGGAATCCCAAACTGGTTCTGTTCTCTCCCGAAGATCCAAATGACGGGACAAACATCTTCAGAAACAGCCAGAGGCTCTCATTTCCATATAACTCAAGCAATTGTCAAAAATGACAATAAGCACAGCACATGAAATATACAACAATACAGAAAAAAAGGACAAAATTTATCAACTCTGCTAGTCATCCTAGAGAGCGGAGTCGACTCACATAAGCCCAACATGGACAACAACAGGACCGCACTCAACTGGAGTCATCTTAAAGAAGAACAGTTCTTCTTTAAAACGGCAGCCTTCACCACTGCTCACCCGAATTCAATTAAAAAAAAAAAAAAAAAAAAAAAAACGAGAAGAAAACCGCCTGGCAGAACGCGCGGGACCGACGGCTCTATCGCTAGAAGCAGAAGGAAAGCAGCTCCTACCTTCCACGTACTGCAGCATGCTGGAGACACAGTGCTAATAGTGGCGAGAGAGCCGCTTGCCTCAGTGCTCTGTGCAGCTCCGGAGCCTGAGTGGTGAATGGGAGAGCGGAGTGTGGGCCGGCCGGTAAGTAGTAACTAGTGAGCGATCATAGGCAGGCTGCCGTTCTGCGTATGTCTGACGCCAGACGGGGAGGCAGTGGGAGGCGCGGGTGCCATCTTCAGGCTGCATCAAAGGTGTCAATTAAACGCGCGGCGGCTGGGAGGGATTAGAGGGCTGTGTGTGTGTGTGTGCCCCCCATTCCTAATTAAGGGCAGACAAAAGCACCGGCGATACCCTGTCAATGGCAGGGAAATGTAATTAAAACATGGAGAGGGACACCCATGATTCAGGTCCCGGCGACCGGGCTCACAGCTGAGACTGAGAATATGTTCAACGTGGATGATTCTCTGTGTAAAACAATTTCATTCAGGCTACTGTGCAAAATCTATCCTGAACCCAGCGGCCACTTTAAACAATCACATTGAATCACTGCCCACAGGCTTCATGAGTTACTTGATGCTGGGCTCATTTGTCTGTATATACACTCATGACTGCTGAATGCAGACTTCACTGTACGATGCCTTTCTATGAACTAAAATATACATCTATATAATAATTATATAATACATAGCCTATATAAATATACATATGTTACAGATACATGTTTACTTCAATATGTTTACTTTCACTGCATGAATATAATCCAAAAAATAAACCGTTCAGCTTCGTTACACTGTGTGCCAAGAAATACCGCCAGACTGTCTGAAAATAGATACACCATTTCTCCTAGTGTTCTGAAGAAAGCACTAAAGTCAACTGTCTGACAGTATTCAGCATTTCCTGCGTTATGGGCATTGCTTTCTGAAGAGGCCAACAGAGTGAGAACACTCTAGCACAAGTGCTCCCACAGGCACCAACAGTGCATCTCCCGCTTCAATGACGCAGTCTAACATTGTGTGAGGTGACTCTACCATCCAACAGTGAGACAACACTGGACCTTCCAGGAAAGAGCTGTGGTGGTCAGTGGGGGGGAAAAAATAAACCTCTTATCTTAAGAAACACATTTTTTAAAATTGTCTTTCATCTATGCTAAAAATTGGTAGAAAGTTCATCAATTAATTCAGGTCACAAATGAAAACATTTGTAATGCTACAAATATACAGCAAAGTTATTCCTATTAAATTCTGAAATTCTGATTGCTGACATAATTGTTATTGCAACACACAACTAAATAATGAAATGGACCAGTTTATTGTCTCTTCACTCTATTACTGTACATAAGCACTGACTGATAAAAAGTTCTAAGTTTGAGTCCCAAAAAGATTTTTCTTGCTCTATGAGCATTATTGAAGGAAAACTAACACTCTAGGGAAGTGCATTTCATTTTAAAGTGACTTGCAGTCCGTATATACAACAAATAAACTATGGAGCCAAAATGCCTTTGTTTTGTTAACAGTATGTGTCAAGGCAGCTAGGAGAACACCAGCGGGAAGCGAGATGGGTCTCAACAACATTTGTAATTTCATCGACATTACCACATTCTGGGACCTGAAAGCGTACATTCCAGCAGTAAAAGTCAATATAGTCTGTAGTCTTTTTGATTAAAAAACAGAGGATGCAGCCAAGTTTCAGTACCATGGCAGTTAAATGGTCTTGAAATCAGCTTCATCACAGACACCACCAAATTCACAAAAATAAAGCCTGCAACATTATTTTTGATAACATGTGTGTCAATATTGGAATTAAGCAACATGATTTAAGGCCCAGTCTACAAGTATCCTGCTTCCACCGATGTAGACTAGAAAACACCAAACAAAATGACAGAAATGGAACCAAACTGAGTGAGCAAATCATATGTCCCATGAAAAGCAGGGACAATTTGGAAAACAAGACTAACCTCGATGGAATGCATTAAGAAAAAACATTGAATAATGGTGTGGAAGTCCTGTTAAATGGTTCCCAAACCAAAGCTTGCCAAACCTCACCAATTTCTTCATGACAGCCACAATTTTCACATTGGGTGTCCATACTATAATCAATATCAGAATGTGAAAAATGCATGCGTTTTTTTTTTTTTTTTTTTTTTTTTTTTGAAGGTCCATTGGTTTGTCTATGAGTACTGTTAGAATTCTGTGGTGGAATGGTAGAAATTACACGATATAATTACGATGTAACAGAAAAGACATTTTTTACACCCAGTGATATGGAGGCCATGCTGGAGGAAACTCAACCAGCTGATGATATTTATGTTTTGCAATGTTAAGTAATTGTATATTTTAGTATTTAAATGTGTTAACAAAAAAATTAACAAAAAATGGCTAACATACATGACAGACATTTTTGTTTTTGTTTTTTTTTTTTGCCTTTCCTAAGGCAACAACATGGGGCAAGAGCTTACATTTTACGCATAGTATGACCTGTGTCCGTGCCGCCATCTGCCGCCTAACAAACCCATACATGGCCGACTGGCCTTTTCATGCTTCTCTAAGGCAAAGGGAGGTGCTAGAATGCCCTCATGCAAAGGCCAGCAAAGCAACCATGGGTAAGGGGCCAGGGCCGGTCATGGCGGTGGCCTGGCACACATGCGTGTGACCTCAGAAAACCCACCTCCTTGTTCCTTTCATTCAAAATTGTGGATTATTCATGTGTGTATGCGCGAGAGTGTTACTTTGAGATGAATAATGCATATTTACACCATCTGTGTCACCCTTTTAATTTTAGCCTGTGATGCAGTGTGCAGGAGAGGGTGGAGAGAGGGAACGCATCATCACATTATTTCTGGCGGGGGGAAAAAAACCCTGTCATATTTCTGCCCTTTTCAGATTTGAATGTACAGGCGTGCCCAGTGACGACAAGCTACACATATGTCTTGACGTAACCTTTGAGTTTCTCAGGCCTATCACGCAAAGGAGCTCTCATGAGAATGTTCATGAATGTATCATTGACTTCCACCCCTCTGTGGAATCGAGCCGGCACAGTAGGACCACCTCCCTCCGCATTCTTTCACCATGACACCAGCATCAGTGTGCTGTCTCTACATAGGCTCGGTTAGAGCCTGAATCTCAGCATGGAGCGCAGAGGGCAGAGGGGTGCTGATGAGAGGAGGAGCTGGAAGTGAAGGCATGATGGGAGTGAAATAATGAGACAGGATGGCATTGCAGCTGGTGGATTTCCACGATCTGGGGAACTTTGGGTGTCGCATCGTTAGGGGACACGCGGCCAGTCTGGCACATTCTGTCTGTCATGAGATTTTCTCTTTGCGTCCTGGAAGAAAGGACTCAAGACTCCCGTCCTTACTCAAGGAGTACAGGATGCATGGGAATATTCCATAGGTAGACAATACCACTCATTATTGCCAAGTGCAGCATTGCAGTCTTCCCACTGAGGCAAGTGATATTGATACATTATGATACACGATATTTGCACATTTGCCTATCCAGAGGATTTGTGCATATATAATAAGGGAACACCAACATTCAAACAAATCCAGAAAATGTTAGCAACACATTTGAGCGAGTGTCTGTGTACACCTGTGAAATCCTGTGTGCTACAATAAGCATAGCACCATACTAAAAGGACTTCTAAAGTGCTATAAATGTCCCATAATGCAACGGACTTATAAATACACTAAAATACTGCATATTTTACACATTTCCACATCACCAGTTATGTACTATGAACAGGCAGTAACACACACTTCAATAACATTGTGAGTTACGTTATTTTAATGCTGCATGGTTAACAATGTCATAAGAGCATCTGCTTGGAAACCACCTCCTTGTGTACATACAACCCACAATTTAACATAAAACAAAAGGACAATCTAAATGTAGTTACATGCTTTCACACATGGGAGCCTGTGAAGGAGCAGAGACTTAAGTTGACCCCTCATCTCTTCATTTATTCAGGTAATTTAACTACGAAAGCATTTTGTGCTGTCTGAAGACTTTTACTCTCAAAGGAACAAAGCAACTGCTCTGACACAGTAATAAATCAATTTTTAGGTACAAAAGTTTTAGGTAAAGGCAATCGGGCTTTGTTTGCTCAAATTCAGTTCAACTGTCCAGCAAATAAGACATACTCATTCAGCTGAGAGGACCACTTCTTCAACCTATCTCCATCCTACGTTTAAATACTTACAATCACAATTATGATTTCAGCACTTACGATTGTACCCTACTCAGACAGAAACCGAGAGGGAGGCAGAACTGCGGAACCGTGTGGATCATGCAATATTGATTGCACAGAAATACACTCATCCCCATGGAGCACGGGGGTTTAATTAAACAGCACCGATGATTTGATGCAGCCCCTAAAGAATCTTCCGAGGTTACAGAAGGACAGGGCGGGTGCTCTGCCAGCCGGTTGTGTAATGAACAGTTATCAGTGCTGATACCTGAGACCGGTGGGGTGTAAGAGGAGATTACCGATTCACTCGGCCAGTTTAATCTAGTGGTGTAAATGAGGTAGGAGATAATGCTCTTTCTTGATAGCATAGCTGTGCTGCAAGACTGCAAGATGAATATGCGTGTTATTTAATGCAGTGGTTTAGGAGAGTAAAAAGACCAAGTCATAAAGTGACTTTCTCTGTCTGTTGCTTAATGTAGCGGTGCAGAAGGGGGTTTAAGATGACTGCTGTGGTTTACTGTAGCAGTGCAGTGTGTGTATAATATAGCCCTGCCTGTGGTTTAATGTAGTAATGTGGTACGTATATAAGACCACTCAGGTCTGTGGTTTAATGTAGTGGAGTAGTGTATGTACAGGATGGCTCCCCCTGTGGTTTAATGTGCAGAGTGTGGGTAAATTGACTCAGTCTGCAATATAATGTAGTAGCGTAGACTCTATCTGGCGGTCAAATGGTCAGTGTAGAAGAGTTATAAGATGAGTTGAGATGCTGTTGAGAAAGAAGTGGTGCATCATAGGTATAATAGAGCTCTCTCGGTGTGTTGTGTAACAGGCTCAGCTGCACGAGAGGGCTTCTCTGGTCTCCAGGTGCGACCCAGCGCCCCAATGCAGCAGCTGCTCAACCCCTCATCGGAGGGCAGGAGAGGGCATAGAGAGTCCGATGGACAACCACTCTGCCCCAGTTTGCAGGCCATCCTCATTTGACTGCCCTGTTCTGCCCTGTCACCTCACCAACATTCCCTTTCAAAAATAGAACTGAACATGCACTCATTATTTCTGCTGTGTATGCATGGAACAGGTTAGATGGCATATTAGTGCTCGTATATTCCAGTTGGTAAATATTTTTTAATGAAATTTCTATTTACAGGACCTGACTCTCCCACATACAATAAGGATTTAGAAAAATGCTCAGAGGGAAAAGACTCTGTGCAGCATTACAAATAGGATTTATACTGAGGCAGTAAATACCACCAATGGGAATAAGAGCCTAAGGAAGGACTGCGGTATATATGGATTGCTCGGAAGTGAGATGATTACATGTGGGCTCAGTATAAGAAACAGCTTCTCTATGTCTCTAATGTAGCATGAGTCTGTACCTTCAGTACAGTATTACTAACTGGAATAAATGCAAAGTAATTTGTTGGAACCTTATGTATTTTAACCACCTTCATTCATTAATTAATTCTTTCATTCATTCATCCTCATTTATTTGCATTTTGCAATGTGCTACCAAGTAGAGGATGCTTAGGTGACCAGGTTCGCCTAGCTGGTCACGAATGTTGGCCCAATAGCAGTGTTAACATCCCTAACCTTTGCAAAGACTGTCATGGAATACTTCACAATGACAGTGAGTCAGAATCTCAGTTCGAATGGAAAAGCTCCTCCAAGATAATGTCCCTGATGTTGTCCTCCAGCATTTTGTTTATTAAGTCAGGAGGAAAGACTTCCTTCCAGCCAAGAGACTCCATATCAAAGATCAGGTGAGTTTTCCTTCTGGGTCCCGCACTCAGTTAATGACTAGGCCTGGCCATGCTCACCCCCTGCGATCAATAATTCAGATACACAGATCCGCGGCCTCAGTGGGTTCTGGGCCCCTCAAACTGTACTTTGGGAAGTGAAATATTTTATTCACAATTAATACATTATAGGCCCATGATAAAATGAGTAAAATAAACTGCAGGGTCAGGTGTACTCCCAGCCCACTTCACTACACTGAAGACTACACCCAGCTCACAGAACTGTCATGCCACATCAATTAGTCTGGAAGAAACACTAGGCTTAACCAGCATACTTCACTTCCACATTTCCAGTCGGTGGTCCAGAGTTAGTGCCTCTAAGGAGGTGGGGTGGAGAGGGCCACGCTGATAAGACAGAGGAAAGTTTGGAGCTAAGACTGAAACTAGAGGATCATGGGTCTGGGCCCCACTGGGAAACTGGTGATTAATAATTTTAGCACTGTGTAAACTCCAGTAAACTGAAATGAGCTTCGGAGAGTTCCACAAGCAAAAGAGAAAAGATATTGCTTTATTGGAGCTTTGGAGTGCAATCTGCATGGCCAAACTATACAAACGCTGGATATCACTGGGAGGACAGTGGAGCAGGCCCTGCTCCACTGGGGATCCATTACAGAGGCCTGGGGCAGTGACGGTATGGTAAGTAATTAGCAGAGTGCTGAGCACCCAGGGGGACCTTGCCTTTGCATGACTGCTGATGGGATCCATCAGGACACTAATCCCATCAATAACTGAGCACCACTCACTCACTACAGGCCTCTCTTTTCATTAGTCTGTATCATAAAAATGCAAAGTAATGCTGTTTTGCAACAGTATTTCCTCATTATTATGATCATAATTATCATTATCTTGCTTTGGGATGCACATTTTTGAGCGCCTGTGCCCTTGAGTACTACTTCCACTTTTAAATGAAGTGTTCCCATCAACAGAGCATTCCTTCTCATACAAACTTTCTTCCTGTAAAAACTTAATATTGGATATGAAATGCCCTACCAATTTCCATACATTAGACTACATTGTTAGGCAATGGTCATCCAAGTCAGAATAACATCTGTCTGCCTCCACACTAATCACAAAGATTGGTATGTGTTAGGTAATGACAGATGACCTGTGTGCGATCAGACACTTGTGCCATTTTCTATAATGCACACTCAGTCTAGGGAAATTATAGCTTGATTCTAATTACTCTGCTACTTCAGTTAAGCGTGTTTACACAGTGACTGTGTAAATGACATAGCACGATTTCAATTTTTCCTGCTAAAAGGCCTCTGCTATTTCAACATCATGCCTCCACTTAACTGTTGAAGGCAGCAATGTGTTCCCATTACGGTGACATGTGCAACACTACATCTAACCATGGATCAGCCTGCATCAATGTATGTATGCAACCCCATAATCCACTTGTCATTAGTGCACCTGCTTTCAAAGCAATTCTTCCACAGACAGTTTGGCATATATTTAAAATGCCAGTGCCAGCTAAGTCAGTACTTACCACTGGCTACGACCGAGGCATTCATGAAAACAGGTATCTCAGATTTATACAATATGTTTGAGCATGGCAAGCAACATGTTATCGGTGGAAGCAGAGGTAATGAATTATAATGTGTACACGTGCGTGTGTGTGACTTCAGCACAGGATCATTAGGAGCCAAATAAAACCGCTAATTAGAATTTCATTCTTGAAATAAAACGGTCCCGGGCAGGAAAAAGTTCATTTGCGCTCAGTAATTAGACTTGAAAGCTAATCTTTTGCATATTTAACTCCTTTGTTGGAGTCTCAGCTTTACTCCTCTAAGTTATACCGATGCTACATCTTCTGTTAGAAAAAAATATGTAAATAAAGACCCAAACGCTGACAACCTCATGCACTCTGCAGCGAGTTTCTCTGCACTACAGTACATTACATTGGTAAACACAGTTGCGATGGCCACGTTCAAAATAGAATGTTGCGTGGTCCTTATGTAGGTATGTGTGGGTGCACTCCTACAAAATCAATCAGCTTAAATTTGCCTCCAAAATGGCGGCCTTCACAGGAGTGTTACATAACCAGTGCGCTCGTGTCAGAGACGCTGCACTTCAGGTTCTGTGGTCTGCACAGATTCGCTGGGCTTTGGGAGGTGTGCTAATTTAAAGGGCAGATGAGAATCGAGGGAATAAATCCAGCAGCTCTGGCCTCACTGATCCGATGCAGAGATTGCATCTCGTTACCTGAGGGGGGCTAACTCAACGCCCCCTCTACAAGTGTCCTCACAACAGCCTTGAGTTTCACTGCACTCCTTTTAATGCCTCAACCTGGATATAACACTTACATCTTTACATTTCTTGTATGTCACAATATGGTATTCTAGAACTTGTGGAATTTGTTTTATTGTGGCCTTTCTGTATTCAGAATAGCACTGATTATAATAGCACTGAGTGACACATCGACGCATGTTCCAATGTGGTCTGTATTCTTCCTGATGTACTCTTTGCTAACGTGGCCTTGTAATGTGCACTTTTGTACTTTTATTTGGCAGATGCTAAGAGCATCTGCCAAGTGATTAAATTTAAATGCAATGCCAGAGAAACAACGACCAAAAAACTGCCAGGCACAACTTCAAATCAAATATCATCCATCAAAATTCATGACTCATGCAGATTCTAAGATGCTTTCATAATGTTGTTACAGGGAAAAAAATATGTGCCATTGGGAGCAAAGTAAACAGGGGAATTTCAAGGCTTTCCTCAGTGGGCTTTTGCAGATCCTCACCAAATCACACTCTTCAGATGAAATGTCTGTGCTCCTGGTCAGTAAATTAGAGGCAATTACCCTCCTATTCTGTCCAGTAATGTTTCACACTAAAGTTGTCTGTTACTTCCTGTGAAACAATAGTGTGAATGACTGATGTAACTCAACAATCATTTCCCTGAGACATAAATAAGGCTAGTGAGAGGAAGCTGCTTCAGAGATTGAATTCCAGGTGTTTATCTAGATATGCTGTATCAGGAGTTATTATCCATCCTTGAATATTGTGATGTGCTAATATAGCAACATTAATATCACAAGAGCTATTGGCTGTCTCCTTAAGGGGCCTAGGTCTTTAAGCAGTACAGGAACCAGTCGGCGCGTTAGCAGATGTTGTCCAGGTTCAACTCCTTCCACTAACTGGGATGCTGTAATATATCTATAAGGACTTATGAAATGAGGAAAGATTTATGTTAGAAAATCATAAAAATTCATGTGGGTACCCATCTTACCATACATGATTACAATGTACATGTATTATTAACATTTTTTAACATATGTATAGATTATTAATAGGGTCTTGTAATAAATTCTTGAGAGGGGTTCCAATTACATACGGTGCACCAGCTGCCTGTATTGCGGCTCTTTAAATAACCGCTCTGTCAAGGTTGCACTCCAGAGACTGCTGGTCTAAATTACGTGAGAGGCAAGGTGACCCAGGCCAGTTCAATGTCACTGTCACCCGCTATTTTACTGCACAATCTAGATTTTTTTTTTCCCTGGAGCAACCAGGGTACCCATTTTCACTTTCCATCGAGGATGCAAACCAAGAACCCCACGGTCGACAATTCAAGCTTCAGTGCTTTATCCAGCCTTCAAACTTAGTAATCAAAGAACTCTGCCTATGAAGGCTGTTAAACACTTCTATAGGAATGATTTTCTGATCATACACTATTAAATTGATAAAAGGTAGCTGCAATGCAAAGAAATGTGCAAAGAGGAGATGGTCATCCGGAGTTCTTTTTTTTTCCCCTGCTAGTCAAAATTCTGAATGTGCATGCAGATGTTTTTGCACAGTTTCTGGGGTCGATTCTCTGAAGTCTGCACCCCGCAGGCCCTCTCCACAGCACCCGATTGTACCCAACGGCTTCCCATCCTGCATAACACTCATTACTGGAGAATATTTCTGTAGCAGAATATTTCATTACTAGAGAGGAGTCGCTTGCGTGCGGCTGCTCATCGCTGCTCCAGTAGGGGTGAGATGTGAGCCTGCGTGGGAGAGAGTGGGTGTGTGTGGGAGTACGGGTGCACATCACAAAATGTACCCACTTAATGCACCCAGTGCAAACGCCAGCCACTCTCACAGTGTCAAACCACATTACATAACACCAGAATTTGTCAAAGGTTTCTTTCACACTAATTGTTTTTCCCAACTTGCACAGAAACAAAAACAGTACCCACAGTTGCAGTGAAAACTGTTTTTTTCAAGTATGTTTTGGGCTTATTCTGGAGCAAATAAACAGAAAGGCAGCTGCTTTAATTCAGTTCCATTAATTCTTTTGTATTGCAATGGCATGGTGGGGACAGTCAAATGGCAAGATTTTATGCATTTTATTTTTTGTGAACCACATTTAGGCTTTCTTAGAGAAGCATACTGAACCTAACATCTAATTCTGTTAATGTCATTACATGCTGTTCATGCTGTTTGTCTGCCACATTGAACCCAGCTGAAAATCAATGATAGCCAATGAGGATGGATTGACAGAATCACTGTTCTGCCCTGTGTTCCATTAGAGACAGCCAGGCAGGAAGCGAGACCCATATATGGGCATCGCCATCGCTGCCTGGTCCGCTGCAGGCCCTGATCCGGGTTTCCATGGCAACCACAAGGTACTTTTCTCACAGCAGTCATTTCTTCTGAAACAATTTCAGCGAATCGTCTGAGATGATGACTCTCTTGCTAAACCCCCCAGTATCCTTCTGGCACTTTCCATCACATTTGAGAGACTGATCTTCAGTTGTGTATAGCTTCAAACAGCTGACGCATTGAGAACAGACATATAAATCCAAGTAACTGGTGTGGGGGGATTGAGACTGTCTAGGGAGAGTGAGAGGCAAGCAAGCAGGTACAAATAAAATGAAATACACTGTTTGAGTTTTATAACTGTACCCTATCTACTCTGTGGTGTTTTTAGCAACCATGTAATGTGGAGTCATTTCCTGTTCCTGTTGCCACTCTTCTGCCAATGAATCACTTCACTGAGAATATGATTGGCTAGATTAGCCAAGGATGCATATATAAAGCAGACTGGTATGGAGAAATTGACATTTCTGTACCATTTATCAATGCAGGATCTGTTTTCCTGAACATAATCACAAGCCTAACCATTGTGTAAAAAATCCACGGGTGTTGTTGGGGAAAACTGTATACCCAGCTGAGGTTCACCCACAAAGTGAGTATGAGTGTACATACAAAAATTGTTGTTGTCAATTGTCAGATACTTTTCTTGTAAAAATGTCTTCTTTAGTTAGTTCTTCAAATAAAATGAAAGTTCTATTAGCTTTCTCTTTTTTACTAACACACCAAAGACATTCCATGAATCATAACAAATGGCGCAAGTACATAGACCAGCTCCACATACAGATTTTAACTCATGTATACAGTCCAAAACACATAATAAAGAAAACATATATAAACAATAATAAGGCAACAAACACATAAATACTTGGTTGTAATTACTTCTGAACAAAACATCACCCTCTGTGAACAGGCAATTACAACTCATACCAGCCAGGTCAGATACAAATCCAGCTTCACACATGCACATGGACATACACACATGCCCGCACACACGCACGCACAAACGTACACACACGTACGCACACACACACACAACACAGTTACACGCAATCCTTTCACAGGATAAGCACTTGGCCTGCTATGCATTCTGAAGCCCATTCTAACTTGCATTTACACCAAATCACACAGTGGCAGTGTAGCCCTGCGTAAACCCTCTCTCCTTCACTCACACTTGACTGCCAACTCCTTCACCACCACAAGTTCCCTGTGGACCGCTCTGCTTCTGCATCATTGCAGTTAAATCACTCATGCACTATCAGCCACAAAGACCACCTAAATCCCAATAACATCTTTTAAGGATTAGAGCAAATGGTTACGATTTTGAGGTTCTTAATAAGTATAGAGATTTTTTGATGAAAATAATACATAGGGCAACACACAAACATACAGACACACAAGCACACAGACACGCAAGCGCGCACACACACACACACACACGCGCGCGCGCGCACACGCACACACATACATGCACGCCCGCACAGAGCAGAATGAAACCAGTTCTCACCTGAGTGGGTGGAGGCTGGGGACTTGCTCCGTCGTGTTGATCCAGCACTCTTTGGGGAGCCCCTGTTCTGAAAGGAGATCTTTCCATAGGTGGTGGACTTTAACACTCTGCACTCTGTGGCAGGAGAGAAACATACACTGTGAGCTAGAGGGCATCTCAGAAATCGCTGGCTATGGTCTATCAGTGCTGAGGACCAATAATCTGCACAAAGTAAACGCCATTTACATTGTATCCTCACATGCGATGCCTCGCTT
The DNA here is from genome assembly GCA_019176425.1 of Megalops atlanticus. Taxonomy (NCBI): domain Eukaryota; kingdom Metazoa; phylum Chordata; class Actinopteri; order Elopiformes; family Megalopidae; genus Megalops; species Megalops atlanticus. Next base: position 37,791,357 of record CM032877.1, read on the forward strand.
CTTACTACAGTTCATTACACATTTTTAAAAAACAGATGATACAGGGCTAGTCAAATCGGTAAACGGTAAAGCGGCCTATGTGGGGAAAAATTGTGTTTTTTTGAGAGAAGATGAAGCAATAGAGAGTGTGCACTGTTAACAACTAAAAAAACAGCACTCAAAGATCAAAACTGCACAGCACCGCAAGACAAAATGGTGTAAATAACAAGCAAAGACATGAGTAAAAACATGTCCTACAACAAGTGAAATACATTTAAAAGCCAAAGACAGGCAACAAGGAGAAGACGGTTCTCTTGCATATAGCCATACCAAAGCAAACCTCCTTACAGCTTTAATTGAAAATCTGGGTTCAGTCATATGAAAACAATCAATACTTTCTCCTCAAATAGACCAGGTCCATGTGGAATTGATGGGCGCATATGGAGTATCTTCCATTTGAACGGAAATTCCAGCTTTTAAGGGTAGGGTTGAAGCCTTATTTAAAAGGCAGTTTGTTGTGTTGTTCTTCTGTTTCCTACATTATTAAAATATATCATAAAACTAAGCTAGATTATGTTCTGTGGTTTTATTTGTAAAAACAGATACAGTATTGCCAGTTATTCCACAAAACCCATGGATGAAATTGATTGTTTGTTTGTTCGTTTTAGAAGTCCTGCATTATTTGGTGTGGTGGGGATGCCTGCAATTCTACATTTTAGTGTTTTTGGAATGTTTAAATGTAACAGCAGGCAAAGGAACAGAGGAAGATCAACTCATTACTACTGTCCAAAAGTTTGGATGACAATGTTACAGAGAAAAAACAAGTTATTATTATAAGTGGAGGTAGAACATTTTGTCTAAATGTCAAGAAATTATGAAAATTATGGTCCTGTTCTTAAACATGGTTATGAAATGACAAAACTGACACATAAATGAACTGAATTCTAACAACTTCACTGGCATTTCATTTTCTTGTTGCCTTATAAGGAATATCACCTTGCTAGAACAAAGTGATTTTTTTGCACTGTGAGTACAGAACCAAGCTACTGTATCAGTGTCATTAAAACCCCCCAGAGAGGAACGCTACATCATTAAATCTTTTTGGGACGCTTGGGAATTCTCCAGCTGTAAGGATCAAACAGACTCCCTTGACATTACAAGAAATCACAGAAATTTATGGATTAATTATGTTTAATTACTGCATCTTCCTCCCAAGAAGCAAACCCATGCATTTCCATTCACAGCAAAATGTGAACAAAAGTTCTAGCCCATTGCTTGTTTTTTTATGCAGCTATAACTTTAGACAAGTAATTAATTCAAATTAGTGCCCATTAATTGTGGATGACAAGTCAGAACGCAAATGCCACGGTTAATTAAGAGCTGAATCTTGAATGGCTAAATCCCCTGTGTGTTAACGGCTGTCTTTGGAAGTTACAGTTTCATTTTGTTCAAACCTGTCTTGGGAAAAAAACCTGAGGTCAATCCTGGTCTCTGTGAGAACATCAACACTGAGAAAATAATAATCTTTGTAATACACTCAAACCAGAGAACAAAATACACAGTATATAGGGCAATTTTTCATGATATATCTGAACAATGACTACCAGTTTGTTTATTTAGCAGACAACTGTGAATAGGGTAAATTAAACAGCTTTCATATGTGGTGTTGTACATATTGGCCATTTGTCTACCAGGATACATTATGATGCAACGCAGTGTTATGTCCCTTGACCAATCTACAGTACATGTATTCAAGCAGAGTTACCACTGTAACTACTGTACAACAGCAGCGCCTCATTTAGGAGTCAGACCCGCAGCATACAGTTACGAGACAGTTCTTTAACCACTGTGTTCATAGATTTGTTGCCAAGCCTTTTTATGTTTAAAACTGTGGATGAAGGGAGATGCTGTTCACGCAGAGGCCACGTATTGCCGATTTCCACATGTGCACGTGGCATTTTAAATATACACAAGGATGGGGGAAGGACTCAAAATGCCCGCATGCCGTCACGGGGCAAGTCATCGTGGCGCTGCCAGCCTAATGCCCTCCAAGACATGCCCGCGGTACACTTCATCTGTTCCGCTCTTCTCCCCCATCATCAGAGCTGATCAAAGCCCGCACGATTCTCTCCAGCCATGCCACGGGCAACATTCCACCCACACTCCCACAAACCCTCCATCCCCGCTCCGCTCCTCTCGCACAATAATACTGTCTTTGTCTCTATGCCCCCCCACCCCCTACCCCCGTCTCTCCCACAGCGCTCTCTCTCTCTCTCTCTCTCTCTCTACACACACCCCCACTGCTGTCCCTGTCACACAGCTCCCCCGTCCCTGTCCCTACAAACGTCTTTCTCTCAATGCTGTTACTCGCTGTCACTCTCACACAGCACTGCGCCCGTCCTCCTGTCTCCTGTCCCTCTGGCACAGTGGTGTCTCTCTCTGTCTCTGGACCACCCCCGCCCCCATCCCACCCTCCACCCAACCCTCATTCTTCTAGAATAGCTCTCGCTTACTAAATGCCTGCTGTCTCTCCCTCTCATACTACGCTCTCTGCCTGCGGCACATTGGTCGTGCCTCTCACACTGAACCACCCTCTATACACCCCCGTTCCCTACCTGTCTGTTCTACACCCCCACCACCCTCTTGCTCTTCCTCTCTCCAGCTCAAATTCTTTCTTTCTTTCCATCCTGCTGCTGCACGATGTTGTGTTGTGGCCCAGTAAAAGAGGGCGAGAAAGGCAAAGAAAGAGGTACAGAGAGAGGGATTTTGTAAAAGATGAGAAGTAAAGCAGTCTGAGTGACTAGGAGTCTGTGATATCGGGGGACAGCTATATTTCTGAAATTTTCATAGCAACAAAGCTTTAAAAATAAATCAAATCACATGAATCAATAAATATAACAACTCCAGAGGCAGCTGTGGTACCTGGAAGATTCTGTTTTTTGACTGTTAGGAGACAGGCTGTTGGAGCATGAATGACAAGCACTTGTTGTGAGCAACAAACTGGTATAAAAAAAGGATAAAGAAACCCAGTTCAGATTTTTTTATACAATTCACGCCTTTTGTTCTGCTTGAAACAGGGGAAGGAGAACAGCCAAGACACAAAAGGCAGCCGAGCCAGGGGAGAGGGATGGCTGACGGCGTCTCGGGGAAGAGCTGGCGGCAGACAGAACGTGCTGTTTAACTGGGTTTACAGGGGGATTGTGGGTAGGGGCCGCGCGGCAGATGAGAGCTCTCAGCGTGGCAGAGTGCTGGAGGCGAGATAAGGAGAGGGGGAGGGAAAACGAGTGTGACTGATCCATTCTCTCTCATCCCCCTCGTAGGCTCTGTGCCACTCCCGGGGAGGGGAGGCGAGGAGACGGGAGGGAGAGAGCCGCAGCGAGGGGCTCGAGAGCGAGCGGGGCCGTCCGTCTGGGCCGCCGCTTCACGTGGGAAGGCCGGCGCTACAAGGGCTCTCTGGCAGCGGAGGTTCATTGATGAAACCAAAGGCAGGCCCACATGCCCCCTTCATCGCTCCCATTCACCCCCCGCAGGAGAGAGAGAGAGAGAGAGAGGACAGCACTTAAAATTTCAAAAGGAAGGAGAGCACTTTGCCGTACACCCTGTACATCAGGCAATGGAGTCTTTTTAAAAGGCCCATTGTGTGAACTTTGTGGGACCGAAAGTACTGAGCTCGAACAAACTTGCAGCGCCTGCACTTTGCCACATGCGAGTCTCTATAGAGCCGCGAGTGATATTGCTCCGCTTCCCCACAGGGGGACACACTGATGAAAGGTGATGAATAAGCCTCTATTCCGTTG